>PYHX02000158.1:32494669-33094669 GCA_004302925.2 Cochliomyia hominivorax
TTGTTTTACTTAAACCAGAGGAGTTAGAGCCAAAAGGGCAATAATCTGTTATCACTTTTATTTTTTTACCAAAAATCTATTTTTATATGAAAAACTTAAATTGCATTTTTTACCTAAACCAGAGGAGTTAGAGCCAAAATGGCAATAATCTGTTATCACTTTTATTTTTTACCAAAAATCTATTTTTTATATGAAAAACTAAAATTGCATTTTCTAGCTAAACCAGAGGAGTTAGAGCCAAAAGGGCAATAATCTGTTATCACTTTTATTTTTTACCAAAATCGATTTTTTATATGAAAAACTAAAATTGCATTTTTATAGCTAAACCAGAGGAGTTAGAGCCAAAAGGAAAATAATCTGTTATCACTTTTATTTTTTGTCAAAATCGATTTTTTATATGAAAAACTAAAATTGCATTTTATAGCTAAACCAGAGGAGTTAGAGCCAAAAGGGCAATAATCTGTTATCACTTTAATTTTTTACCAAAAATTATTTTTTATATGAAAAACTAAAATTGCATTTTCTAGCTAAACCAGAGGAGTTAGAGCCAAAAGGGCAATAATCTGTTATCACTTTTATTTTTTACCAAAAATCTATTTTTTATATGAAAAACTTAAATTGCATTTTTTACCTAAACCAGAGGAGTTAGAGCCAAAAGGGCAATAATCTGTTATCACTTTTATTTTTTACCAAAAATCGATTTTTTATATGAAAAACTAAAATTGCATTTTATAGCTAAACCAGAGGAGTTAGAGCCAAAAGGGCAATAATCTGTTATCACTTTAATTTTTTTACCAAAAATTTATTTTTATATGAAAAACTAAAATTGCATTTTATAGGTAAACCAGAGGAGTTAGATCCAAAAGGACAATAATCTATTATCACTTTTATTTGTTACCAAAATCGATTTTTATATGAAAAACTAAAATTGCATTTTAAAGCTAAACCAGAGGAGTTAGAGCCAAAAGGGCAATAATCTGTTATCACTTTTATTTTTTACCAAAAATCGATTTTTTATATGAAAAACTAAAAATTCCATTTATGGCTAAACCAGAGGAGTTAGAGCCAAAAGGGCAATAATCTGTTATCACTTTTATTTTTTTACCAAAATCGATTTTTTATATGAAAAACTAAAATTGCATTTTATAGCTAAACCAGAGGAGTTTAGAGCCAAAAGGGCAATAATCTGTTATCACTTTAATTTTTTACCCAAAAATTTATTTTTTATATGAAAAACTAAAATTGCATTTTATAGTAAACCAGAGGAGTTAGATCCAAAAGGACAATAATCTATTATCACTTTTATTTGTTACCAAAAAATCGATTTTATATGAAAAACTAAAAATTGCATTTTAAAGCTAAACTAGAGGAGTTAGAGCCAAAAGGGCAATAATCTGTTATCACTTTTATTTTTTACCAAAAATCGATTTTTTATATGAAAAACTAAAATTCCATTTTAATGGCTAAACCAGAGGAGATTAGAGCCAAAAGGGCAATAATCTGTTATCACTTTCATTTTTACCAAAAATTGATTTTTATATGAAAAACTAAAATTGCATTTTATAGCTAAACTAGAGGAGTTAGAACCAAAAGGGCAATAATCTGTTATCACTTTTATTTTTTACCAAAAATCGATTTTTTATATGAAAAACTAAAATTGCATTTTTTAGCTAAACCAGAGGAGTTAGAGCCAAAAGGGCAATAATCTGTTATCACTTTTATTTTTTACCAAAATCGATTTTTTATATGAAAAAACTAAAATTGGCATTTTTATAGCTAAAGCAGAGGAGTTAGAGCCAAAAGGGCAATAAACTGTTATCACTTTTATTTTTTACCAAAAATCGATTTTTTATATGAAAACTAAAATTGAATTTTCTAGCTAAACCAGAGGAGTTAGAGCCAAACGGGCAATAATCTGTTATCACTTTTATTTTTTATACCAAAAATCTATTTTTTATATGAAAAATTAAAATTGCATTTTTTACCTAAACCAGAGGAGTTAGAGCCAAAAGGGCAATAATCTGTTATCACTTTTATTTTTTACCAAAAATCTATGTTTTTATATGAAAAACTAAAATTGCATTTTTTACCTAAACCAGAGGAGTTAGAACCAAAAGGGCAATAATCTGTTATCACTTTAATTTTTTACCAAAAAATTGATTTTTATATGAAAAACTAAAATTGCATTTTATAGCTAAACTAGAGGAGCTAGAGCCAAAAGGGCAATAATCTGCTATCACTTTTATTTTTACCAAAAATCGATTTTTTATATGAAAAACTAAAATTGCATTTTATAGCTAAACTAGAGGAGTTAGAGCCAAAAGGGAAATAATCTGTTATCACTTTTATTTTTTACCAAAAATCCACTTTTACATGAAAACCTTAAATTGCATTTATAGCTAAACCAGAGGAGTTAGAGCCAAAAGCGCAATAATCTGTTATCACTTTAATTTTTTACCAAAAAATTGTTTTTTTATATGAAAAACTAAAATTGCATTTTCTAGCAAAACCAGAGGAGTTAGAACCAAAAGGGCAATAATCTGTTATCACTTTTATTTTTTACCAAAAATCTATTTTTTATATGAAAAAACTAAAATTGCATTTTATAGCTAAACCAGAGGAGTTAGAGCCAAAAGCGCAATAATCTGTTATCACTTTAATTTTTTACCAAAAATTGTTTTTTTATATGAAAAACTAAAATTGCATTTTCTAGCAAAACCAGAGGAGTTAGAGCCAAAAGGGCAATAATCTGTTATCACTTTTATTTTTACCAAAAATCGATTTTTTATATGAAAAACTAAAATTGCATTTTATAGCTAAACCAGAGGAGTTAGAGCCAAAAGGGAAATAATCTGTTATCACTTTTATATTTTGTCAAAATCGATTTTTTACATGAAAAACTAAAATTGCATTTTATAGCTAAACCAGAGGAGTTAGAGCCGAAAGGGCAATAATCTGTTATCATTTTCATATTTTATCAAAAATCGATTTTTTATATGAAAACTTAAATTGCATTTTATAGCTAAACTAGTGTAGTTAGAACCAAAATGGCAATAATCTGTTATCACTTTTATTTTTTACCAAAAATTGATTTTTTATATGAAAAACTAAAATTGCATTTTCTAGCTAAACCAGAGGAGTTAGAGCCAAAATGGCAATAATCTCTTATCACTTTTATTTGTTACCAAAAATCGATTTTTTATATGAAAAACTTTAATTGCATTTTATAGCTAAACCAGAGGAGTTAGAGCCAAAAGGGCAATAATCTGTTATCACTTTCATATTTTATCAAAAATCGATTTTTTATATGAAAAACTTAAATTGCATTTTTTAGCTAAACCAGAGGAGTTAGAGCCAAAATGGCAATAATCTGTTATCACTTTTATTTTTTACCAAAAATTGATTTTATATGAAAAACTAAAATTGCATTTTATAGCTAAACCAGAGGAGTTAGAGCCAAAAGGGCAATAATCTGTTATCACTTTCATTTTTTACCAAAAATTGATTTTTATATGAAAAACTAAAATTGCATTTTATAGCTAAACTAGAGGAGTTAGAACCAAAAGGGCAATAATCTGTTATCACTTTTATTTTTTACCAAAAATCGATTTTTATATGAAAAACTAAAATTGCATTTTATAGCTAAACCAGAGGAGTTAGAGCCAAAAGGGCAATAATCTGTTATCACTTTCATTTTTACCAAAAATTGATTTTTATATGAAAAACTAAAATTGCATTTTTTACCTAAACCAGAGGAGTTAGAGCCAAAAGGGCAATAATCTGTTATCACTTTAATTTTTTACCAAAAATTGATTTTTATATGAAAATCTTAAATTGCATTTTCTAGCTAAACCAGAGGAGTTAGAGCCAAAAAGGCAATAATCTGTTATCACTTTTATTTTTTACCAAAAATCGATTTTTTATATGAAAAACTAAAATTGCATTTTCTAGCTAAACCAGAGGAGTTAGAGCCAAAAAGGCAATAATCTGTTATCACTTTCATTTTTTACCAAAAATTGATTTTTATATGAAAAACTAAAATTGCATTTTATAGCTAAACTAGAGGAGTTAGAACCAAAAGGGCAATAATCTGTTATCACTTTTATTTTTTACCAAAAATCGATTTTTTATATGAAAAACTAAAATTGCATTTTTTAGCTAAACCAGAGGAGTTAGAGCCAAAAGGGCAATAATCTGTTATCACTTTTATTTTTTACCAAAAATCGATTTTTTATATCAAAAACTAAAATTGCATTTTATAGCTAAACCAGAGGAGTTAGAGCCAAAATGGCAATAAACTGTTATCACTTTTATTTTTTACCAAAAATTGATTTTTGTATGAAAAACTAAAATTGCATTTTATAGCTAAACCAGAGGAGTTAGAACCAAAAGGGCAATAATCTGTTATCACTTTTATTTTTTACCAAAAATCGATTTTTTATATGAAAAACTAAAATTACATTTTTTAGCTAAACCAGAGGAGTTAGAGCCAAAAGGGCAATAATCTGTTATCACTTTCATTTTTTACCAAAAATTGATTTTTATATGAAAAACTAAAATTGCATTTTATAGCTAAACTAGAGGAGTTAGAACCAAAAGGGCAATAATCTGTTATCACTTTTATTTTTTACCAAAAATCGATTTTTTATATGAAAAACTAAAATTGCATTTTTTAGCTAAACCAGAGGAGTTAGAGCCAAAAGGGCAATAATCTGTTATCACTTTTATTTTTTACCAAAAATCGATTTTTTATATGAAAAACTAAAATTGCATTTTATAGCTAAAGCAGAGGAGTTAGAGCCAAAAGGGCAATAAACTGTTATCACTTTTATTTTTTACCAAAAATCGATTTTTTATATGAAAAACTAAAATTGCATTTTCTAGCTAAACCAGAGGAGTTAGAGCCAAAAGGGCAATAATCTGTTATCACTTTTATTTTTTACCAAAAATCTATTTTTTATATGAAAAATTAAAATTGCATTTTTTACCTAAACCAGAGGAGTTAGAGCCAAAAGGGCAATAATCTGTTATCACTTTTATTTTTTACCAAAAATCTATGTTTTTATATGAAAAACTAAAATTGCATTTTTTACCTAAACCAGAGGAGTTAGAACCAAAAGGGCAATAATCTGTTATCACTTTTATTTTTACCAAAAATAGATTTTTTATATGAAAAACTAAAATTGCATTTTATAGCTAAACCAGAGGAGTTAGAGCCAAAAGGGCAATAATCTGTTATCACTTTAATTTTTTACCAAAAATTTATTTTTTATATGAAAAACTAAAATTGCATTTTCTAGCTAAACCAGAGGAGTTAGAGCCAAAAGGGCAATAATCTGTTATCACTTTAATTTTTTACCAAAAATTTATTTTTTATATGAAAAACTAAAATTGCATTTTCTAGCTAAACCAGAGGAGTGAGAGCCAAAGGGGCAATAATCTGTTATCACTTTTATTTTTACCAAAAATAGATTTTTTATATGAAAAACTAAAATTGCATTTTATAGCTAAACCAGAGGAGTTAGAGCCAAAAGGGCAATAATCTGCTATCACTTTTATTTTTTACCAAAAATTTATTTTTTATATGAAAAACTAAAATTGCATTTTCTAGCTAAACCAGAGGAGTGAGAGCCAAAGGGGCAATAATCTGTTATCACTTTTATTTTTACCAAAAATAGATTTTTTATATGAAAAACTAAAATTGCATTTTATAGCTAAACCAGAGGAGTTAGAGCCAAAAGGGCAATAATCTGTTATCACTTTAATTTTTTACCAAAAATTTATTTTTTATATGAAAAACTAAAATTGCATTTTCTAGCTAAACCAGAGGAGTGAGAGCCAAAGGGGCAATAATCTGTTATCACTTTTATTTTTACCAAAAATAGATTTTTTATATGAAAAACTAAAATTGCATTTTATAGCTAAACCAGAGGAGTTAGAGCCAAAAGGGCAATAATCTGCTATCACTTTTATTTTTTACCAAAAATCTATGTTTTTATATGAAAAACTAAAATTGCATTTTATAGCTAAACCAGAGGAGTTAGAGCCAAAAGGGCAATAATCTGTTATCACTTTAATTTTTTACCAAAAATTTATTTTTTATATGAAAAACTAAAATTGCATTTTCTAGCTAAACCAGAGGAGTTAGAGCCAAAAGGGCAATAATCTGTTATCACTTTTATTTTTTACCAAAAATCTATTTTTTATATGAAAAACTTAAATTGCATTTTTTACCTAAACCAGAGGAGTTAGAGCCAAAATGGCAATAATCTGTTATCACTTTTATTTTTTACCAAAAATCGATTTTTTTGAAAAACTAAAATTGCATTTTATAGGTAAACCAGAGGAGTTAGATCCAAAAGGACAATAATCTATTATCACTTTTATTTGTTACCAAAAATCGATTTTTATATGAAAAACTAAAATTGCATTTTTACTTAAACCAGAGTAGTTAGAGCCAAAAGGAAAATAATCTGTTATCACTTTAATTTTTTACCAAAAATTTATTTTTTATATGAAAAACTAAAATTGCATTTTCTAGCTAAACCAGAGGAGTTAGAGCCAAAAGGGCAATAATCTGTTATCACTTTTATTTTTTACCAAAAATTTATTTTTTATATGAAAAACTAAAATTGCATTTTTTACTTAAACCAGAGTAGTTAGAGCCAAAAGGAAAATAATCTGTTATCACTTTTATATTTTGTCAAAAATCGATTTTTTATGTGAAAAACTTAAATTGCATTTTTTACCTAAACCAGAGGAGTTAGAGCCAAAATGGCAATAATCTGCTATCACTTTTATTTTTTACCAAAAATCGATTTTTTTTGAAAAACTAAAATTGCATTTTATAGGTAAACCAGAGGAGTTAGATCCAAAAGGACAATAATCTATTATCACTTTTATTTGTTACCAAAAATCGATTTTTATATGAAAAACTAAAATTGCATTTTTTACTTAAACCAGAGTAGTTAGAGCCAAAAGGAAAATAATCTGTTATCACTTTTATATTTTGTCAAAAATCGATTTTTTATATGAAAAACTAAAATTGCATTTTATAGCTAAACCAGAGGAGTTAGAGCCAAAAGGGCAATAATCTGTTATCACTTTAATTTTTTACCAAAAATTTATTTTTTATATGAAAAACTAAAATTGCATTTTCTAGCTAAACCAGAGGAGTTAGAGCCAAAAGGGCAATAATCTGTTATCACTTTTATTTTTTACCAAAAATCTATTTTTTATATGAAAAACTTAAATTGCATTTTTTACCTAAACCAGAGGAGTTAGAGCCAAAATGGCAATAATCTGCTATCACTTTTATTTTTTACCAAAAATCGATTTTTTATATGAAAAACTAAAATTGCATTTTATAGCTAAACCAGAGGAGTTAGAGCCAAAAGGGCAATAATCTGTTATCACTTTAATTTTTTACCAAAAATTTATTTTTTATATGAAAAACTAAAATTGCATTTTATAGGTAAACCAGAGGAGTTAGATCCAAAAGGACAATAATCTATTATCACTTTTATTTGTTTACCAAAAATCGATTTTTATATGAAAAACTAAAATTGCATTTTAAAGCTAAACTAGAGGAGTTAGAGCCAAAAGGGCAATAATCTGTTATCACTTTTATTTTTTACCAAAAATCGATTTTTTATATGAAAAACTAAAATTCCATTTTATGGCTAAACCAGAGGAGTTAGAGCCAAAAGGGCAATAATCTGTTATCACTTTTATTTTTTACCAAAAATCGATTTTTTATATGAAAAACTAAAATTGCATTTTATAGCTAAACCAGAGGAGTTAGAGCCAAAAGGGCAATAATCTGTTATCACTTTAATTTTTTACCAAAAATTTATTTTTATATGAAAAACTAAAATTGCATTTTATAGGTAAACCAGAGGAGTTAGATCCAAAAGGACAATAATCTATTATCACTTTTATTTGTTACCAAAAATCGATTTTTATATGAAAAACTAAAATTGCATTTTAAAGCTAAACTAGAGGAGTTAGAGCCAAAAGGGCAATAATCTGTTATCACTTTTATTTTTTACCAAAAATCGATTTTTTATATGAAAAACTAAAATTCCATTTTATGGCTAAACCAGAGGAGTTAGAGTCAA
The DNA here is from genome assembly GCA_004302925.2 of Cochliomyia hominivorax. Classification (NCBI taxonomy): domain Eukaryota; kingdom Metazoa; phylum Arthropoda; class Insecta; order Diptera; family Calliphoridae; genus Cochliomyia; species Cochliomyia hominivorax. Next base: position 32,502,790 of record PYHX02000158.1, read on the forward strand.
TAAGGGCAATAATCTGTTATCATTTTTAGTTTTACCAAAAATCGATTTTTTATATGAAAAACTAAAATTGCATTTTATAGCTAAACCAGAGGAGTTAGAGCCAAAAGGGCAATAATCTGTTATCATTTTTTACCAAAAATCCACTTTTTACATGAAAAACTTAAATTGCATTTTATAGCTAAACTAGAGGATTTAGAGCCAAAATGGCAATAATCTGTTATCACTTTTATTTTTTACCAAAAATCCACTTTTTAAGTGAAAAATTTAAATTGCATTTTATAGCTAAACTAGAGAAGTTAGAGCCAAAAGGGCAATAATCTCTTATCACTCTCTTTTTAACCAAAAATCCACTTTTTAAGTGAAAAACTTAAATTGCATTTTATAGCTAAACTAGAGGAGTTAGAGCCAAAAGGGCAATAATCTGTTATCACTTTCATATTTATCAAAAATCGATTTTTTATATGAAAAACTTAAATTGCATTTTATAGCTAAACCAGAGGAGTTAGAGACAAAAGGGCAGTAATCTGTTATCACTTTTATTTTTTACCAAAAATCTACATTTTACATGAAAAACTTAAATTGATTTTATAGCTCAACGAGAGGAGTTAGAGCCAAAAGGGCAATAATCTGTTATCATTTTTATTTTTTACCAAAAATCCACTTGTTAAATGAAAATTTTAATTGCATTTTATAGCTAAGCTAGAGAAGTTTGAGCGGAAAGGGCAATAATCTGTTATCATTTTTATTTTTTACCAAAAGTCGATTTTTTTATGAAAAATTAGAATTGCATTTTATAGCTAAACCAGAGGAGTTAGAGCGGAAAGGGCATTAATCTGTTATCACTTTTATTTTTCATAAAATTCGATCGACTATGTGATATTCCACATCAGAGTATTGATTATAAATTGCAGTTATGAAAAAGTAATGAGCGATCCGCTCATTAATGTGTTGCACGCTTGAAAATAAATCAGAATTTGTCTGAGGGGTTATATGGAAACTAGAAGAAGCACATCTATTTTTGCTTATATTTATCTTAATTTGTTATTATAGTAACGTTTATGTAATATTTATGCCCATCAATGTCGTATTTGGAAAGGGGCTTGTATGGGACCTTTAAGAAACAATAGACCGCCCTTCGCATTATTTGGTACATCGATTAAATATACCATAATTCTCATTTCCGTCAGATTTTATTATAATCGATTTCTATTTATTTTATTTTTATGTGCATAAAACTTCATTACGGGAGCACATTTGTATGAAGGTACCAGTAATATTTGACGGAATGTAAATTTGTAAATTGATTGTGAGTTGAACAGTATACTTGAAGTTGGATGTAACGCCGTTTTTCTGTATGTTACAAGCATTAGCACAAACGCATAATATTTGATAAATACAGATAAATAAAAAATATTTGTCTCAAATTAATCTCATCTAAATAATAAACGACAATAATTTCAGTTTATTTGCAATTTTTCCGCTAATAAGATTTAACAATAAAAATCTGTAGATAAAATTATTTCACACATTCATATAATTTTCTTTTTATTTGATTTTGTTTTGTTGGTGTTGATTACTTTTTGTTATAATTTATGACACGAAATAAAAATCATGAAATGACAGGATCTCTGCTCACATTCACAAAGAAGCTGATGACGTTGTACATCATAACAAATAATTCATTTAGTTTTATGCACTTGCATGATTTTTATGAACTTCATAAAAGTGTGTTATTATACTCACATAAACATACACACACACGCTCACTTTCACTCACATAGAGATAAAATATTTTAGATTTATTATCAAAATTTTGTATATCCTGCACAACCACAAGTGATGAAGAGGGTATATTAATTTTATTATTCCGTGTGTAACGCTAAGAGGGAATCATCTCAGACCTCATTCTTTTCTGGCATCAAATCAAAATCTGAGTCGATTTAGCTATGTCCGTCTGTCTGTCTGTCTGTCTGTTGTTTGGATGCTCACACCGACAATAATTGACAGAGCTGAATAAAACTTGGCTCGAGTATTTGTTTTAGTCCTGTGAAGTTGACTATTTAAAATAAGCTTTGGACATTATTTCATTATCTTTTCAAAAATTATCAAAATCGGTTCAATTGAAAAAGTTATATCCAAAATATATTACAAACTTTATGACTCAATAAGTTCTTTTGTCTTGTATTTAATAAAACGGTTGTATATTTTATACGTTTATGGGTATATGTGTGAGTGTTTATATACGAAACAAAACATATTTGTGGTGTAGGGTATTGAAGATTCCGTATAGCTGAATATAAAAATTCTTACTTGGTTATTTTTGTTTTTCTTCATTATTTTGCTAATATTAGCAAAAATTCTTTACAATATTGATTTTTAGTCTCCTGCCATAGATTTGATTGTGTATGTGTGAATAAATGAATTAGTGTCTGTGTTGGAAGACTTTAATATTATTGACAACTTTAATGTATGCACAACACAACAGAAAAACTGAGACACATCTCATTATAGTTCCTTTAGAAAAATAAACCCACCCTTCATATTTTAAGGATTCAGACGGAGGTGGGGAAGTTTATTTTATTCTTATTGTCTTATTTATATTATTCTTGGGATTTTGTTTCCATTGAATATTCTTTTTTATTGTTTTTATTGTATCCTGCAAAAGTAATAATTAAAATCATAATTTTCAGCATTTAAGACCTTGTAATTATTTCTGACATTGTTCAAACATAATTTGGAAAGTGTCTACCCGAGTCTACTATAGAATATTATTTTTCATGTTTCATTGTATGTGGTTACAGTCAGCCATTCTATATTCAATTTAAAAATATTTTAAATTAACCCTTTAAGGGAAAATAAACCAAAAAAATTAATAAATTTAAAAATTAAATTTTCAATTTTATTAATTCGGTTTCTTACAAATGATTTTCCTTCCATAAAGAATAATTTCCTTTTCCGTATTTCATGGGTTAATTAATTTTATTAAATTTGATACTGAAAACCTCATTAAAATATTTTTGTGTTTTTGTTTAATTTTGAGTTTAGTTTTTCTTTCTCTTTTGTTTTTCCCTTTTTTGCATTTTCTTCTTTTTCTTGTTGGGTGGATATTTAAAACCAAACAATCAATAATTTGTAACAATATTTCCATTAAAAATTATTATGGTTTCAAATATGGTCGCTTATTTTATTCTTTGCTTTGTTTTAGTTTTATTAATTTCTAAGTATTCTAATTAATTATGAGGAAAAAAAACGTAAATTAAATATTTCTTCTTCATATATGAAATGTTACAATTTGTGCCTTAAAATAGATACTGGTTTTAAAATATTGTTGAAGCCTTAAAATATGCAATATTTTTTGTACTTAAATTAAATGAGATTTCAATGAATTATGTTTGCTTATAACGAATTTCCCCATAATAATAATAATAGGAATACGATAGTTATTTCGTTTTCATAGATTTGGTTAAGATTTGAAGATGTTAAAGAGCGACATCTGAATGAGTTCTTTTGGTGACAATTCAGTTTTATATGATGTTGTAAGTAACGTGACAGTAACTTTCACCAGTGAGGTCGAAAGCACCTGGTAAAATTATGTAAATTTAGGTATCGTAGTTGATGTAGTTCAAATTCCCCATATGAACCACCAAAAAATCTTAGGGGTTACATATAATAATCTATTTACCTCCCACACTAATACCTCTGTAATCATTCATAAATCTGCAAGCAGTTTTAAGGCCTCGAAGCGCATAACAGTAGCACTTAGGGGATTAGTAAGATATCGTTTTTAACTACATATAACAAAGTTGGACGATGAAATATATATTATGATTCTTCACTGTTAACACATTTGTTGCGTGATACGCAGAACATAAATATAAGAAGTTGTTAAAACGCAGCCTCAACACGCCATCCACATAAGGAGATGAAGATTCTACCAGTTAGGGAACATTATATAATGTTTCGTCATCAGTTCCTTAAGGAATGTCATTGAAAAAATCATCCCAACTGCAATATTTCGCAATAAGAATTGTTATCGCCGAAATATGCCAAAAAGAATCTTCGAGTATATGGATATAACATTGTGCAAGATCTTTTTGACCGAGATTCATATACGAAATATTTCAAGGACATTTAGAGAGCCTCCACAAATTTCCCAGTTTCAAGTTACCGCATAGATGTCTTCAGTAGTCTAATGAGCAGTTTGGAATAACTAGACTAGAGGACTAGATGGAATAAGTTCAATGTAAACTGCCGTATCAACCCAATGTCCAGCTTATGGTTAAGGACAGGATATCTGTTAACAGCCACGTCAATCCTGTCACTCTAAGTTCAGTAGAATTATGAACTTATACATAACAGGTTCTTAAATTTCCTGGCCTGGAGTTAAATCAGATTATGAACCTGAATATAATAGTATACTGAATTCTATAGCTGTTACAACTGAGAAGCCTTCATGGATGAACTTAAAATAATCATATTAGAATGACATCCTTTGTGAAAGTAAATGTTCCCAAGCAAAGTTGATTTCACCGGATACAGTATTTAATATATTCGTATTTTAAAAATATGAAAAGAATATTAAATAATAATATAACATGATATTTAAGGAATGAGCGATTGAAAACAAAACATTTTTTCTAATGTCCTTTCGTTACAAGTTCCCCCTAATTTTTATTTATTTACTAAAAAAATGATTTCAAATTATTTATTAAATATTTCTTGGACAAATAGATTTTTCTGTTTATAAACTCTCGTATGAATAAACAAACAAATCATTAATTCCCTTAAGGTGTAAAATGATGCATGAAATGGATTTCATGGTTATTCCACATAAAAATCCTTCCTTCAGTCATTCATTCATATGAAAATATACAAATCAAATATAAAATCACAAATGCGTGGAAAATTGTTGATGTTTATGTGTTTGTGTATGTTTATATTATTGTTGATTTAGTGGACAAAATATACTCAGACTCTTACACAAACATACAAATACAAATATACAAATCATATTTATTTATACCCCAGAGAGCATAAAAAGAATCCTCAATTTCGGTTAAGATGTCTGTGAAGAAGGAAAAAGGGTTGAAATTATTATTAAATCTAATAAAAAATATAATTGCATATGAAAATAAAACTAAAACTAAGTACTACTAGGAACACACACACACACATAAATCTAAGGATACAAGAAACAAGCATGGAAGATGATAAGGGTTTTCCTCAGTTTTGCGTAATGAGATATTTATTTTCCAAAGAAAACTGAAAACTTAAATTTGAATATTCATAAATGTGAAACTGAGAATAGAAAGGATTTACAACTGGATTTTGAATTTAATAATAGGAAAAAATCTAGGTTAAATATGACACACTTTCTTGCATACATACACACCTACTTGCTTTACACACAATAGGAAGCGGAAATACAGGAAAGCATTGTAGTGGTGAATTGTTTTGTTTATAATTTAATGATTTTGGTTTAGAAAAAACCGGTTTTTAATTAAGATTAAATAGAAACAAACATTTTCTACATTTTCAACTAAATCTTACACATATGATTAAACACACACACACTCATATACAAATATATACATTTACTCACTAACATTTATATGTGTATTAGTCTATTTAAGTCTATGAAAAATAAGTAAGATTAAGTCGAAATTTAACGGATTTCTCTTTTTCATTATCATTTGAAACAAAAAGGACAAACACTTATACACTTGTATTTTATTACAATCTCTACATAGAAAGCTAAACAATACTAATTTAGAAACAAACATATAAACACATATGGATTTAAATGTTTGTGTATAAAGAAGAAAAATTGTTATTTAAATGAGCATTAACTGTTTTCTACATGAGAAGTGTGTGAGTGTGTAGGAGATGGGGGAAGGAGAGAGATGCTCATTAAATTTTCAAAAGGTGTTAAAAACATTAATATTAAGTTAAAATCTACTTACAGAATTATAAAAAATGTTCATTTAAATGAAAAGCTATTCTCACATATGGAGTGATGAACATATATGTGATATATTATGTCCGGAATATACTCTATGCATAAGGAGTAAAAGAAAACGATTATTTAATCGTTTTTATATAAATAGTAGATTTTAGATTCAAACACTACTTATGAACTTGTGTACATTTCATTTCAGATTTTTCTGAAATTCACAAGTTCGACTCCCCATTCTCGTAGTATCTTATTTTATGAATTGCTGCAGTATAAAATATACTTCTTTAAAATATTTTCTTTAAATTTATATATAAAAAATTATACAATTTGAGGTGATTTTCGGAATTGAGAATTACAGTTATAAGAAGAAATAGACCGATCCTCGCTAAATTTGGATTTGGTATTTTCTCGTTGTATTAACCTTGTGAAAAATTAACTCAATATTGAATTTTTTTGAGACTTATGTTATTGTGTTATTGATTTTCTAGACGTTTAAAAAAAGATTTATTTTGGACCAAATTTAATTCAAATAATTTTTTTGTGATAATTTGATCTTAGGATTACTTTTGGAGTGAACATTTGTATAGGAACATCTTAAATAGCATTCATCCTCTGTGCAAAATTTCATCAAGATTTTTCAAAAATTGCGATCTGTAGAGTGTTAACAACGGTAACATGGACAGCAAGCAGACAGATGGACGGAAGAAAGGGCGCGGGGATGTTATCGTCTAAAATTGTTATTAGTATTATATATCCTCTTTCGAATTCTCTATATAGTTTTTTTGTGCAAAATTTCTGTGTAATGAAGGCTTTTTACTAAAATATAAATTTTATTTATGTTTTCAGGACTAATTTGATTTGATTTAGAGAAAAATGTCTGCAAATAACATTTCGGCCAAAAACACATACTATTATTTATTAAAGACGACATAGTTAAATCGACTTATCTAAATGTGGTGGAGGATATAAAAATCCAAAAGTTTTATTAAAAAACGTGTGCAAAGAATTGTTCGATCTACTTATATGTTACAATTACAGATGGTATTACGTCTACCTAAAGTAGGGTATCAAAATAAATACCAAAATAGTATTTGAGCTTTGTAACTAATACTAACAAACATTTACAGTTTCTTTACGCATTTTGATATTTTTACTTTTTATTTCAAAACTTTTTTCTATTTGAATCCTCTTCTTACATATTAATGTGATTTTTGGAGAATTTAAAACGGAAATTACAAAATTTTCCTTTAAAAATAAAAACACACACACAATTTCGTTTTGAATTCTTCATTAAAACAATGTTGAAAGTTTTAGATATTTTTTTTCAGTATTCATTCATGTTGTTTTATTAATTTGAATTTAAATGAGTTTTTCCTTTTTATGATGAAAAAAGAAGACACAAAATAACAGAAAAAAACTCTTTGATATTGAAATTTTGTTGCAACTTGTTGAAGCTGCAAATATGAATATTTTGTGTGAGTGTGTTACAAACAAATGGGAATATTAATTTCAGCAAACACCACAAAAAGAGTTTATTTTTCCTAATATATTTTGTAATACAACAACAACAACAACAATTTTTGAGCCAAAAAAGGGTTAAACGAAAAAATATTCGGATTTCTATACCCTACACCACCTTAGGTGATTGGGGTTTTATGCGTTTATTTTGATGTTTATAACATGCAGAATAAATGGTGTAACTTCCATTTTTAAGTATATCATTCATCCAAAACCACCTTCTGATTACTATTATTTTGGTCTACGGAAGAAGCTTATTGAAACTGACCATGTTAGGTCCAATATATCACGTACTTCCCATACAAATGTTCCCCTCGGAAAAGTTCATAAAAGTCCTAAATATAATGCGATTTCAACAAAAATAAGTTCTGAGTCGAAGTTCCAAATTATACGAGGGTCGTTGCATATATCTTGCAATTTCATTGGGATTATAATAACTGGTCAAATTAAGATAAATATTCGCCAAAATCTATGTGTAAAATTATACGAGGGTCGGTCCATAACTTCATTTTCATTTTAAAACGCATAATTTCAATCAGAAAATAAGATAATAATACGAAGGTCGTTCATTAATTTTTCGAAATTACTATTTATAACCAACATTATGGCGTAGGATATTAAATAGTCGGGTTCAATCGACTATAACATCCTTTTTGTTTTTTTTTTTCTAAAAACATCAAAAAACATTTTATTCATAACTGATGGATGTTGGACTCAATGATTGGTTGAGTGAATGATTTTGTGTGAATAGATGAATTAGGCTTTGAGGCATCTAACCAAATCTAACCACCAAATAAAGATAAAATAAATTACATAACATTTTTATTATTTTTATTTTGGCAACTTCAATTGATAATATTTGTATGTGTTTGTGTGTGACCACATTTGCATATAAATTGGTTTTCAATTTTTACAATAAAATAACGAATAAAATTTTTTTGTTTCAAACTTAACGCTTCACTTATTAGAGAAAAATATATGAACAAAAAATATTTAATTTTTTTTTGTTAATTTTACCACTAATTTATACAATATGAATTTTTAATTTTATTTTAATTTGTGTAAAATTAGTTTAAGGTTAAATGGTTTTTAATGTAATTAAAATATTGAAATTGTTTTTGTTATAAAATTTGTAAAATTTTAATAATTGATGGATTTTCTTTTATAATTTTTAACGAAATTAAGCACAAATAGATCTTATAATGTTTTAAAACAACATGTTTAATTATACGAGGGTTGGTCCATTATTTCTAATAGCTGTCATACAAAGACCAAGTCTGCATATCACTTCACAGAAATCACAGAAATCAAGGTTTGATACTTTATGAGAGTTGGCCCATAATTGGGTATAGTTTCCATATAAAGCAACCAAAAAAATGATTTCAGATGCATAAAACTGACACATCGTCTGGTTATACATAAATGGGTTTGACTGACTTTCGTTTTCTTACATCTTCTTCTTTATTCTGTCACCTCAAGAGGTATATTAACTTTGTCATTTCATGTGTAACGAAATGAGGGAATCATTTTAGACTCCATAAAGTATTCTAGCATCAAATCAAAAACTGAGTTGATTGAGGTATGTCCCTCAGTCTGTTCTCACATCTAGAATAATTGTCTGAATTCAATGAAATTACAGACCGATATCTGAGGAAACCTCAAAATTTCGAATAACTTTTCTAAATTTTTCAACAAATGTAACTGGATTTAACCGTAACCTACGGCTGAATGCACTTCATAATCGTACAAAAGATATAAAAAAGCTATCGGTTCATATATTTTGGTATAGCTCTTATACAAGGCCCCTTCAAGAAATATGTTTTTAAGCTTATAAAACTTTTAGACACAGAAAAATTTTATTGACATTTGGCACAATTATTATCGAAATCACCTTGAATATATGTTATGTCACGATTAAATTCCTAATAATATATATTGATAACTGATGAATCTGATAAATATTCTCCCGTATTAAGCTATAACTTCCATTGTAGGGCCCTTCTCAGAAAAGCTTACGGAATTTGAATAAAGTTCATTGTTTGTGTGTTTTCTAGCTTAAATAGTGGACCCTTTCTTTGGAATCTATTCCAAAAAGTTTTTAATTTTCTTTGTTTTCGTCAGGTAATTTAATTTGATCAAGGGCGTTGTGTAATCAATTTTAATCTTTTGTTTTTTTTAGCATATTGGTCCGTTCACGTAAAGCATGTTATCAAAGTACAGGTCGCAGTTTTGCAGATATCTTAACAAAAATTGCAATTAGTATTATTTTGGCCTAAAAGTAAAGACTTTTGAAATTTATTATCCATTTTTCATATTGGACCCATGAAAATTCCCTAACTCAATGGATATTTTAGATATTCATATTTGGGTTATTAAGTTAAATGGAAACAGAAAAAGAAATTTAAAATTTTACTTCACAACTGAAAAAGTCGTTTTAAAACGGATAAATCTCACACAAGTGTTAGTTTCACAATAATGTCATAATAACTACAGTTATTTTATATTATTTTCATTGTCATTTCAATTTAATTTATTTTATATGTAAATACTTTTGTAGTTTATTTAATTTTATTATAGTTTCCACTATTTCACATCATTTTAGTCGTTTTTCACATTAGAGTCTATTTTAATTGAGGACATTGCCACGTTAAAAAAATATCGATTATTTTTGTAAATTCATATTTTTAGTACATATTTACCTATTACATACACTTGTTGTATGTAAAATCTTTCATAAAAAACTTACATATTTATTGGTATGTGAGTGTAAATATAATTTATAAACAAGTAAAAGTGTTTTAGTCGGTCAAGTCTGACTATGTAATACTCTACACCACAATGTTGGTTATAAATAGCAGTTACATAATAAACGACCCTCGTATGGAGTTTAAAAATTAATTTCTCTGGGGGGTTATAAGAGACCAAACAGAAATTAAGGACGGACCCTCGTATAATTTTGCAAATAAATTTTTTTTGCAGGAAATTATTATAATACCAAACAATAAGTGAGCTTGTATAGGAATTATAGGAAGTAATGGACAGATCCTCGTATAATTTGGTACATAGTTTAAATAATGCAAATTTTCCTTAAAATCGCTTTATATTTAGGACTTTTATGAGCTTAAAATTTCATTTCGGGAGGATATTTGTATGGAACGTACCCGAAATATTAAACCGATTAAGGCCAATTTCAGTAGGCATCGTTCTTGAGCCAAAATAATAACATATACAAAATTTAATGGTGATATCTCAAGAATTACGACTTGTAGAGTTTACAACGTTTATATGGTCTGGCAGCCGGACAGACAGACGGATGGACGGACATCTTTAAATTGACTCAGAAAATGATTCGGAGTCAAATCTTATACTTAAAGGTTGATGTAACACAATTTTTTCCGTCTCTTACAAACATCAGCACAAACGCATAATACCACAACCACCTACGGTGGTGTAGGGTATAAAAATAAATTTATAGTCAATATGTTGTTGTACACTTTTGTTTAATAAAATTATTAGAATTTCATTATAAAAAGCAATTTAGCAATTTATAAAATTAAATAAAATCGAATACATTAAATAAATAATTTTTTTTCGGACTCATATTTTCGTCATAAAAATTAAATGTTTACGTTATGAGAGCATTGAATAAATTTTAATTGAATTTGGTGACATCGAGAAAAAATTGGAAAAGTGAAAAAATGTTATTAGAAAAATTATATGACACGATTCAAACAATTTATCCTCAATTAGGTAATTCTGTAACATTAGTACCGTTGCATGTTGAGGTAGAATGGATCGAAAATGAGGCTTAATTTAGGGAAAAGGGAAAAGAACTAATGTACTTTTGTCATTTTAGACATAATTCAGGAAAATATGGTATCAATATTTTGGATTAAATGATAATACCCGTCCGTATCTCTTCTTGTTATATATTAAATGATCAAACATTAGAGTTTAAATAAAACTCACAGGTGTGAAAATATTTTGATTAAATTTTTTGCCATTAAATTTTGTAACAGTCCATTTGCCAAATTATAGAAAGATCGGTTTACAAATGACTGCGGTAGCCAAAGAGATCACATTATAGTGTGTAAATCTCGATAATGTTTCTTATGTTTGAGCTTTAAACAAACAGCCTGTTGCTGCCACGTTCACATCCGCAATTAATGACAGAACTAAAAAAAAATGTTCTGAATATTTGTTCAAGTCCTGAGAAGCTTTTTAATTAAAACCATCAAAATCGGTTCAGTATGTTAAAATATATGGAACGATGTCTGAGGCAACCTCAAAGTTAAAGCAAAAATCTTTCGTAAAATTATTAATTATAAATCGACAAATCAAATGAATGTCAGAGAATAAACGTTATAAATGCTTCACTGCCAGTTCCAAAAATCATCAAAATCGGTTCATTTTAAGACTCATTAAGTGTTTCGTGTGTTATTTAAGAAAAACTTTTATATAATGTATACGTCTGGAGGTATATGTGTGTATGTATGCACGAACGTTTTGCACGCATTTGTGGTTGTAGGTATTGAGGGAACGCATTTGTGGTGGAGCGTTTTGAGGGTACTTAAACAGTACCAGGAGAATCTGTCCATTGATAGAAAACGTGATTCCGGTAATAGGAATGGATTACATGATGTTTGTAAAGCCAAAAACTAGAAAACATTTTTAAAAGAGATCGCAACACATTCGATTGGAAATCAACCCGGTTAGCTTAGTGCTCGAATTATTCTTACTGCATGATGGATGATGAAAGGAACGCTATATATATGCCAAAGTTTACAAAGTTTATAAAAAAGTTTACTTCCATTTTAAAGACTTCATAATGTATCCACTTACTTTTGGCCGGATAAAAGCCTGGCAAAGGTGTCCAAAAATGTGGTACATTTTAAATGGAGTGCGAAGGATTTTCTAAGAAGGATCAAAATTTTAGTCACTTGTGCTAGAACTATAAAATATTTTTTTTGGAGATTAAAATAATATTTTCAATCAAATAAAGAAAAAATCAACCTGGAAGTTTAGTGGTTCCGTTATTATTAAGATTATTTCGATCTCACTGGGATTGTGATTTTAATCCAAATAAAGAGATGGAAAGATTTTTAATTCTCGGATTTTCGACAATTTTATATTTAACATGTTGAAGTTTGATATAAATTTTGTTATGCGTTTCAATTTTATTGAACTTTAAATATTAATGTTTTTTTTCAAAACACGACAAATTTAAATCCATTTAAATAGTAAATCCTCATATTCTAGCGTTATCACACATATTTAGTACTTAGCAAAAGGTATTTAATTTGGTTGAAAACCAGGTGATCAAACTTTTAATGGACACACTCTTCCTCCTTGATCAGCTAAGGACTTGTTATCTAAATCAACACGAAAACATCTTAATGTACATGTTTTTAGGATCATATTTTACGGATTAAAAGTAACAGAACCATTTCAAAAAACTGTTCATTATAGAACCACTGCGATTTGAAGCTGTTACAAACTATGGACTTCCTGCTTATTTGTTCAAAACGTTTGGCCTCTTTTTTCCATAGGTAATGAATATGGTTCTCGTCAGGATTCACAATAAAATATTTTCAACTTTTTTATGAATTATTTGGAAGTGGGGTTGAGGAATTGCATAGCCTTTGCATAAAGCATATATACTGATCATGATAATATAGATTCCAGATTGCTGCATTTAATAGTCTAATTTCTACAAATTCCATTTTAAACTGTACGTCCCCAAAGAAAACTGTAATAAATGCAATTAATTGACACTTTAGTATTGTATTTAAACCAAACTAAATCCCCAATAGCAAAATTTAATTGACCAATTTAATAAAAACAAAAAATCCAAAACTTTTACAAAACAATAAAAGAATAAACGTTTCAAAATTAAGCAGCGATAAAAAATCAGAAAACACTAAAATATAAGGGAAAGCATGAGGACACCCCTGGTGACAATTTAGCTTCAAATAATATAAAACAACAAAGGTAAAATAAGAAAAACTGTATTAAAAAATTATGCCCAAAGGCATACTAAATAAAATATACTAAAAAATGAAAATTTAGATGAACAAAAAATGAAAAAAAACATATAAAAAATTAAATGAAAATTATATAAAACCATTAACACGGTCTAAAAGGAAAAGAAAGAACAACAAAAATTCTTGTTTTTCTTCCTCAAAGATCAAAATAATAAATGTTTAAATATAATGTCAACATGATTTCATAACATATTTTTAGGCTTTCATGCCGCTGAAAATTATTGTATAAACTTTTGGGCAAAAAGAAGAAAAATTAAGCAACATGCTGTGTTGACATGTTGCTTAAAAGAAAAAAATACACAAGAATAAAAGAAACATTAAAAGAATTTTTTCTAACAAAATTTTCTTAAGTACAAAAACAAACAATGAAATGAAAACTTTTTGTAGAAATGTGCGTCATGTTATTTGCTTTGAAATGTTTTCCACACAACCGCGATAAGAATTTAGATGACATACGCCTACGTGAGTGCTACGAGTTTTATGTTATGGATAAGTTTAACTCGATTTTTACCTAGAATCTGAACTTTAATATAAATAATATTATAGTTAGAACCAGCACCCGAAGTATAATTTGAACCAAAATTTGAACTGGAATTTGAACTAGAATCTTCACTAGAATCTAAATTAGGATATAAACTACAATTGGAACTAGAATCAGACTCGAATCTGAACGTGAATCTAAACTAGAATCTGAACTAGAATCTGAACTAGAATCTGAACTAGAAGCTGAACTAGAACCGAAGCAGAACTGAATTTGAACTGAAGTAGAACTGAACTAGAACAAGGACTAAAACTTAACTAGAACTGGAACTGAACTAGAACTGTAGGCTACTATATTACGCGAAAAACGCTGCCCCTTAATTTCTACATTTTTTTCTGTCTTTTTCCTAATATTTGCTTAAACAATTGTTTATTTAGTTGATTGTCTTTCAAGTGGATTCGTTTGACTAAAATTTTATTTATAGATCCATTTTTTATATTGTTGTTGTTTTAAAAGTGGGAAGAAGGGAAAAAAACATAATATTCAAATTGTCTTATAATTTTATAACCTTAGGCCAGGTGTAAGTTACAATTCCATTTATTTATTTACTTTACTTAACTTCCTCCTCCTGCCTTTACTTCTTACTCTTAAGAATGTTCTTTTCTTGCTGTCACTGGAAGCACTTTTGTCAGTTTATATATAAATTTGTGTTGTTTGTCTCTATTGTGTCACTTTGTGTGTGTGTTTTTCTTTACAATTATTTATTTTTTTGTCATCAACTTGAATTGGTTTTTAATGTTTCCGCTGAGATACGTTAAGAATAATTGTTTTGTGTGTTTTTGAGGGAAATTCGCTATTTCTTTTGTTTTCTTCGAGGACTTTTGTTTGTTTATCATACGACTGGTGGCTTTTTATTGGCAATCTTTGAACCCCACAGGTGTTTTTTTTTGAGTGGAGAATTCGTTTTATTTTCATTGTATTAGGAGAAGTGTGTTGTGTTTGTGTTTAAAGTTTGGTGAGATATTTTTTGAATTTTCAAAATAAAGAAAACAATTAAAAATTTAGACACCTTAACGTATGTTACATTTATTATGTAATAAGTTAGCCTTAAAGTAGGCAATACTTTTTGATAAATAATGCATTATTTACGAAAGTTATTGAAATAATTTGTGGCGTTCTACAATAAAATAGAGGCAATTTAAAAAGAAGTCAAGTAAAGGATCTTCAAATAATAATGAGGTTAGGTATGTGTGTGTAGAGACTACGTTAGTGCCGAGTGTAGCAGTATTTCTTGATTTTTTCATTACAACCATTTACATGTTGTTTTATGATCATGACTTACTCCCCATGAAAATCAAGTTTCATTATAAAACGCGTTTTATGTTAAATGTTGTTGACGTTAGCAATATCCTGCAATATGGATATCAAAACTTCAATCCATATTTGGTATTGTATCATAAAAACAACATCATCATCATCATTGTGTCCCATATAATCATCATTAACAACAATTTTGCACAAATGGAAAAAAATCATACAGAAACAATAAACAACATGAAACATGGAAGAAAACATCGCCAACTTAATTTTCAGCAACATGAGTAACAACGACAGCAGCCAACAACAACGCCAACAATAACAATACCAACGACAGCGACATCAACATAATATTGAGATTTCCACAATATCAACACTTTTGTTTACATCTGACAAAAATTGAAAGAGCGAAATTGCTGCTTAAAAAAAAAAACTCAAAATCAACATTTCATTGAATGTATTTTCAGCATCATCATCATCGCCAGTAGTTCAAGTCCACGAACCACGTTCCACATTGTTAAACAAATATAAAAACTGTAATGTTTGTTAAACGCATAAATGAAAATTACCTGCAATCAACTGTCAAGTACGAGTCCAGCGAATATTACAATTTTATATCATCAAGGTGAAATTGTTCACTTGTATTTGGAAAACGTTCGCCTAACAAAAGAAAAGTACTTGTGAAAGCTACTGAAATGGCAAAAAAGGTTATGTTCTGATGACTTTTTTCCTCGATTCTTTATTTTGGATAATAAAGTTTCATGTTAAGTTTCGTGTATTTTATGATGATGACAAGTGAATGTGAAAACATGTATTTCGAAAAAAAATTTAATTGGGAAAAAGTTTATAGGACACACTAAAACATTAAAGGATTATGTTTAGAAGGAACTTAAAAAAAGTGTGATAAATTTAAATTATGTACTTGATATAAAATATCGAAAATTAATTAGGACACTCTACCACGTATAGTAAGTCCAAATATAATATGTTTCTTTTTTGATTTGGAAGAGCAAAGGACCTTAAATTGTCAGGGTAGTGGCCATTTACCCTCTGGAATGTTGATATAATAAACAATACGTTTGCTTCACACGTTAGAACTGAGGTGTTTCTAATTTTGATATGGAGGAGCACAGGATGACTTTCCAAATTTGGCAACCTTGATGTTTCCGTTTTTCCCAAAAGGAAGATCACATTTATTCACTGATAAAATAAATTTTTTCTGGTCTGAAAAATATAATTTTTACTGTTTTTAAAGGAAATCTTAATAGGAATACGAGTTAACTTAAATTGGATGAACCCGATACAAAGATAGGCCCACAAGCCTTATCAAAAATATATAAATTTTTAAACAAGTAAGAATGCTGTGCCGAATCTCAAAAACCTTCAAATTAGTAACTCTTATCCAAAGCAATTGGAAAAATAATTGTGTCAAATTTCAATAAAATTGATTAAATATTAAGAGTTTTCCGGGAAGGCACCTTAAATAGGAGATATAAAAAAATATGGGCCGATATACAACAAATAAGTTATATGTGTGAATATCAGTTAGGAAGATAAATATACCGTTTTCAATATACATATTTAAGAGTTAAGTTAGCTTAAAATCTTATATAGGAGTTATATCAAAATATGGACCGATAAACGTCATAGTAGTTTAGAGCAGCTAAAAACTTGTGTAATATTTCATTAAAATTAGTTTATAGTTAAGATTTACAAACTTAAAACGTTTTTCGGAATGGGGCCTTATATGTTCTGATATTTTTGAAATTAATGTTAGAATTTCAATAGAATTGGTCCATATAAAGGAGTTCTATAAGTTTAAAACCGTTTTTCTGGAAGGGTCTTTATATGGGATCTTGTTTAAAAATTATTTTTTTTAGGGTTTGATATATTCTTTATCTTTGATATACCGATTGTATGGTACACCGATTTTTTGGGTATATCAAAATTTTGTATTCTGTAAATGAAACATGTTTTACTGAAATTTTAAATAAATATCGGTATATGTTTCAATTTTGATAAAGTTTATTTTTCAAAAAAAGTCCGAATTTATTTACAAATTTTTGACATCCTACCAGATTTTTGTCAAGATTGTGAATGCTACCAAATTGCGTAAGAAATTCATATCTTGGCTTAAAAACCTATTTAAACTCCTCTAGTCAAATTCAATTATTTGCCGACATTCTACGGTTCAATCTAAAATTACTTCCAGCAAAGCAATTGAATAGCTGTTCTCCTAAAAGTATGCTACATTTTAATATATATTATATTACTTAAGGTATGCTTATGATTTTGCTATTTTGATACCTTACACCGTCGGAGGTAGTTGATGTTGTATGCGGTTATAGTGATGTTTAAAACATACAGAATAGATGGTGTAGCACCCATTTTTAAGTACACAGTTCGATTTAAAATCATTTACTGAGTTGATTAAATGACATTTTGATGAAATTGGGCTCATGAAAAATTTTTGTTTTGGTCAAGGACGAAGCCTATTGAAAGTGGTTATACTTGCCTCTATACAAATGTTCTCCCAGAATAGGATTTTAAGGTCATGGTAGTTGTAAATATAAAGCGATTTTAACAAAATTCAATTCAAATTAGGTGACGGTCGGTCTATTACTTTTCAGAGGTCCCATAGAAGTCTCTTTCCAAATATCACTTGGAAGCGTATAAATCTCACATATACGTAGGTATTAAAATAAATATTATCCAAATATATAATATAAATATTATCCAAAATTGATCTCCGAAATTGTGCGATTGGTCCATCACCTGTTCTAGCTCCGATGTAGTTCTCCAGAATAATTTTTAAAGGCATAAATTTCACATAAATGTTGGTATCATAATAATGTATTGCACACTTAGGCTAATTATACAAGGGTCGCACATGAATTTTTCGTAGCAGTCATTTAAAAGAAACAATGTGGTGTAGGGTATTATATATAGTGGGACTTGATCGACTTTAGCATTTTTACTTGTTATATATATAAATGTTAAAAGCTTTAAAATTTTGTTTGCTTTTTAAGAGAAAATGGGAAAAAATTAAATACAAATTAAATTTACTCTGAAGTACTTAAGTATTTAATATTTTTCAGTATTTAACTTCCTTTTCCAGTTGTCATATATGTACTTATGTATGATATATATATATCAACAAATTATGTTAGCAAAATTAACGCATTTGAGGGATTAAAAAATATATAATCTTGAATCCATTTGTAAAAACTCTTAAATGTACATTTTAACTTGTTATTTTTTCATGAAATGAATTTGTAGAAAAACACCACTTATGTCTCAAAAAAAAAGACTCATACATGGAAAAAAATGGAATTCATGTAAATTGAATTCAAATTCAATTTGAACTTTTCAATTTAGACTTGTTTTATATAATTTTTTTTCATGTTGAACTTAGCAACTCTATAACGTATGTTGTAATATAATAAATGGCAAAAAAAAAAAGAAAACAAGTAGGAACGTTATTGTCAGTCAAGCTCGACTATCAATACGCTACACTACATTATTGGTTAAATAAAGTAATAACGAAAAACTAATGAACGTATAATTTGATTTTCTTATTTGTTATTTATCAAAGTGATATTTGTAAGGGAGTTTATAAAAGGACCTATGAGAAGCAACAGACTGGCCCTCGCATAATTTGGCTTATTGTTTTATAATAGCATAAGACTTATTTCTGTTAAATTTCATTTAAATCGCTTTATATTTAGCACGTTTCTAAGCTTAAAACCTCATTTCGGTAAGACATTTGTATGAGAGGTACCTGAAATAATGGATTGAACATGGGCAGTTTGAATAAGCTTCATCCTCGGACCAAAATAATATGAACAAATTTCTTTAAGATATGTGACTTGTAGAGTGTTCACAATTTTTACTGGGAAAGCCAGCCGGACGGACATCATTAAATCGTGTCAAAAAGTGATTCTGTATGTGGGTGTGAAAGCATTTTTTCTGCGTGTTACAAACATCAGCACAAACGCATAAAACCACTTATGGTGGTGTAGGGTATAATAAAAATAATAATAATAAAAGGAAAAAGTTAGTGAAATGTAAAAAATAATAAAAGAAAAAAACAAAAAATTAAATTAAGTTTATAAAAATGTTTTTCATATGAAAAAAACTTTATTACTTTTTGTTAAAAAGAACGATTTTATGCACTTTTAAACAATTTATTATATTTTTTGAAAATTATAAAAACTAAATAAACGAAAATGTCAAATGTAAAATGGTTCAAAGGTCTGAAAAATTAAGGTATATTAAGTTGAGTATTAGATTTGATACACTGGGGCGGTGGGTATTGACAGTAAAGCATTTATAAGGCTGGCGTTATATACTTAACATTTTTTCTGACAATGAGAAAAAGGATGTCACACTTGTCATATATCATCTTTATAAAAATATTATAACTCTTTAAAAATAATTTCTTTTTGAAAAATAATTTAAATTTAGTAGCAATTTTGCTTATTAAGTAGTGTCCAAATTGATTCCGAAACTTTTGAACAGCACTGTTTTTCAAATGAAAAATGAAATGAAAATAAATCTGTAATTTTCGAAGTGGATAGTTGATTTCGCGAAACGCTGAATAAAAAAAAAATTATTCGAATTATCCTTAAAAATGTCATTATATTAACTATCAATGGAATTAAAAAATATATAAATTTGACTAGAGCAATCCTACTTTATGTTGAGTATCCCAGCAAGGTACAAATGGCGAAAATATAAATCAGATTCGGGTTTACTATGTCCGTCTGTCTGTCTGCTTGCTGTCCGTCTGTCTGGTTTTGGCGCACACCTATTATAATCGACAGAGCTCAATGAGTGTTTGTTATAGTCCTGAGAAGTTTCATACTTAAAAAGAAGAATTGGTGGTGAATATTAAAAGATATAGACCGATATCTGAGACAACCTCCAAATTCAAGTGTTCATTAAGTGTTTCTGTGTTACATTAAAAAAAACCTTTGTGAATGTGTATGTGCCTACATTGTTTATATACGAAATGTATACGAATTATCATATTTACTTTAACTGGTTTTTTTGGTAGAGGATATTTAAGATTCGGTATATATGAAAGTATCATTCGTATTGTATCAAACCAACAACGGTATTTCCTTGAAATTTTAATGTGATATTTATTTACTTGTCGTTGAAGCGGGGGAATTAAAAATAAAGCTTTCCACACGAAAATATCCAAAATCTCAATCCGAATAATTCATGTAAAATTTTATTTATTTCAATTCATAAATTACATTTTGCCAAATTTTAAAATAAAACAAAATACCCGAGATTTTGTTTCATTACGATATTATTAAAAAATCGATACACTGTGCTAATTGGTACCCTGAACGTATACTTAATATAACTGATTGATGAGTCATATTTCGGATATCAAATTTCTTTAAAATAAAATTATAATTTAAAATTTCTGTATATTGAAATAATTAATGAAAATGGTAAAATTAGAAAAATATATATGTTGATACTTTGGACGTATACTTAATATATTTGAATAAAATAGCTTATACGTATCTTTCTGTTTATGTTTTTTGAGGAAAATGTTTTACAATTTTTAATAAAATACTAAAATTTGAAAAATAAGAAAAGATTTTATTGTATTTCGTATCAAAATAGCTCGAGACAGACCTGATCATTTTGACAAAAAACAGTATTTCAATGTTAAACATCTGCAGCCATTTTTATGTGAAGCAAAATATTTCTCAAGTCACTCTTTTGACAAGGACGGACCATTTCAAGTTGATTGCTGATATTTTTTTTAATTTATGACCTTTAAATTGGACTTGTGTTCAAGCCTTTTGCCACAATCGCCGTTCATGTATTTCCGTTAAGATTTTTTCAGGAAACGACCAGAAATTTTCAAAGTTCAGATAAAAAAATTATTTAATTTTTCGAACTTTCTTTACACCAATCCGATTTTGGTAATTTTAAAATAAAATGGCTAAATTTCATTTAAATCAGAAAATAAATAACTAAATAAATAAAATAAAAATTTGGTTGCATCAGATATCAATCTATAACTTTTTTGTTATAGACCGATTTTGCTGATTTGAAAAATATATTTAAATGGGTCTTCGCTGATTTCTTCTTATTGTTTCACATGGAGTGACAAACTTCACCTCTTGTAGTGGTGTAGGCTAAAAATTGACTTAATTCTTTTATCTCATATCATAAATGAAATTTTAAATTTTTCAAAAATCTACACACATTTCATTGCTAATTTTGGAAAGCCATACCTCCATAAACAGCTGGGGGATTATTATTCTCGAAATTAATTCCTAAACATTACAACTGTAACCATGTGAAATTTTATTGGGACAATTATTTAAAAAAAAGTAATTTATATCGTGTATATCTTAAGAGATCCATAATTATGAAGTTTTGAATTGAGGCATTCCGGTTGTAAGTAGCGTAGGATCCTACATTCCAAAAGCTGACCTTTTTGGTTATCTTATAGAAGGAATAAAATTTATGACTAAAATTCTTCTATTAAAAATTAAATTTTCCCATCGTTTATATAGAGTGTTTTACACTTTCGTTTCGAATCAAATACAAAAACGCCCTCAATTTTTGTTATTAAATATTATATTGTATTATCCTTTTGTCGTTTATAGCCTCTGGCATAATATGACGCCTTGATGACGAATTATATTTACTTTCAAAACGTTTGTGTCAAGTGTCATTTGCAACACCCTCTCTGATGATGATTTTATAATGATGAAAAAACAAAAACTTTTGACGATTTCATAATAAATACAACAAAACGTTTATATATTTTACATACTTACAAACTTCTATTTATTTGTTTGGTTATATTCGCACAACAAAAACAACAACATCAACTAAGTAAATTCTCATAAGTATATTTATTTTGTTGTTTCTTACTTGTTCGTCGTCATTTAAAATTTTTGTTTTTGGCCCATTCAAAGATAAAGAGAATTTCAAAATTATTATATTTGAATATTTGAATAAGACCGAAATGAAACAAAGAGAAATGTGAAAAAAGAGACATTTGTGACCTTTTTTACTTTGTGGCATAAATTGTTGCAAGTTACAGGAATTCGATTAAAATTAGCCTACAAGGCATATTTGATAATTTCATATTTATTTACCAACGTACGGCGTTCGACTCTTTTTTTCTATTCTTCGTAAGATTGAATCTTTCAAAGAGTAAAATTGTAATTTTCGAAAAAAGAGTTTTATTTTTTATCGCTCTTGGAAAAAAATTCAAATTTAAAAAATTTAAGAATTTAAAAAAAAATTAAAAACATAAAAATAAAAACGAGCGAAATTAAAAAAAGAGTTTAAAAATGAATAATTCGCACAAATTGTTTTGAAGCCCTGTGTGGCAGTCAAATATATTGCTTATATATTTAACAATGTCCGTTTGTTTCTCCGCCTATCTATTTGTCCATCTGTCTTTCTTTCTATCTGTCTGTCCGTCTGTCTGTCAGTCCATCTATCTGTCTGATGGTGGCAGGCTCAATACACAATAATCGACAAAGCTTAATGAAATTCGGCCTGCGTATTTGCTATTGTCCTAGAAAGTTTTCTATTAAAAAAAAGTAAAATCGGATCAGTATATTAAAATATAAAGACCGATAATTTAGGCTGCCTTTAAGTTCCTGTGTTCCTGTATTATAATTTAGATAAATTTTTATACATTGGATACGTTTGTGAATGTATGTGTGAGTATGTATGCAGGACACATAATGTATTTACTTCATACGCATTTGTGGTGAAGGGTATTGAAGATTCAGCATAGACGATTAACATTCGCACTTGTTTTGTTTACTTTTCAAACATTTCGCATTTTTGAGCGAGTTTAAAATATAATCCTCCTTTTTTATTCTTAACTGAAAGGTAAATAAAATAAACAATTTAATTGAAAAGAAGATTTTTATTCTTTAATCTTCCAAAAGATTTTTAAAATTTATATCGTTTGAAAGAAAGATTTTGATCTGAGTTTTTTCATACTCTGCTATTTACTCAACAAAAAACACACTCAAACGTACAAATATGAAAAGCAGAAGACATAGAGATATAAATGAAATATATTATATAATTTGAAAATCCTCTGCTTCTTCTTCTTGTCAGCCATAAATGAAAACAATTACAAATTTCAATTTTAATATTTAAACACTTGAATGAAACTTGAAAAAGAAATGAACATTTTGAGTATTCATTTATTAATAACAAAATTTTAAACGTTTTTCTTTATTCTTCTTCTTCATCTTTTTCGTTGTTGTTGTTATTTGAAGATGACATAAAATTTTAAAATCTGTTTATGATGTTAAGGAAAATTTTCCAAAAAGAGAGTAAATAGGATTTTTGTAAATAAAACCTAAAGCATAAATTTAGGATTAACAAGTTAAATATTAAAGTGTAAGCAGGATTAAAGGATTTTTTTAATTTAATTTTATTAGTTAAATTAATTTTATTGTTTTAGTTTAATTTATTATTATTTTTTTAATAATAAAACCTAATGAGTTTTCAAAAGTCTTTGAGCAAAAAAAAAAAAAATCATATATTTTTTAATAAGTCATCGATTTTGGTCTTTTTACATAGGGAAATCGATTATTTTAGCAGGATATTATTTGTGAGTCTCACCTAAATATCAAACTTTTTTAAAAAGTTTCTACTGACCCATGAACGTTGTTCATTTACAGAATTTATAAAGGTAGAGAATACGTGATGTCTGTATGTCTGCTCGTCTTGCTGACTTTCCATATAAATATTTTTAAGAAAATGCAGATCGAAATTTCAAAGATATATTGGTACTTATCATTATTATGACTCAAGCTGCCTACGAAATTGTTAATGATGTGCGCATTATTAAAACGTCTTAGGTTTGGTTATCAGGCTACAATGGAAGTGTTTCAAACAATGGATATGGCTCACTTGGGACTTAAAGTTTCTTTGTGTTATCTGAAAAGATAAAAATAGAAATAAAGGGAGCATATAAATAAGTTAAAAACTAAGCAATAGACAGTAATAGACAAAAAACAGTAAAAGACAAAAAAAAAACAGAGAGTTTAATAGTTGACATCCTGTCTAGCCTTCACATTACACAAGTGGTAAGCGAAACTAGTGGCATATCCATCCAAGAGCTTAGCCCCTTTTTTTGCTGGTCGTTCTGCAAATAACAGCAATCTCAACCTGCAGAATATTACACTTACCCGGAAGTTTAAAAGACATACGGATGTTGAATTCCTCATTGTAGACTCCGCCACCAACCCTGTCTCCATTTTTTGAGCCATCTCGAGAGGCATTCGATATTTCATCTAAGTGTTGAATAAAGGCTTTATTCACGAGTGGAAAATAAGTGCAGTAGTTCCAGGATAACACCAATGGTCTCCAAGATACTCGAATGATCGTAAGTCCTATGACTCCAGTTCCCCATGTAATTCAGCCTAATTGTCGCCAAAAGAGCGAGTTTCCTGGTCAACAAGATCACTAGTAACAAGTTGAAGATAACTTAAGTGCACCAGTGATCATCAGTTTAATTATATGAAGAATCGTGTCGTACCTCATGTAAGACGGGAACGTTTCTAGTGATTTCCACCAGAAAAGCTATAGAAAAGAATTGGTTATACCTCAAATTCGAATATCCAATGCACATTCGTGCACGTGTTAAATATTAATAAAATTTAACATTTATATCTGAAATGTTTTCAACTTACCTTGGAAGAACCCTAAACATCCGAGGCGGTAGTGAGCATCCTTCTAAATGTGGCAATTTCAGGTCAAATTTATTTTATGAGATCCAAATTTTTTACTTTTCTTTTAATTTGGCTTATTTTTTTACGTCCTTAATGCACTCAAGGGAAAGTTTTTTTAGCAACGCTTATATAACAACATAAAGGGAATTCTCCTTTTTTCACGAAATTTTAAAACCTGGCGATAATTTCGGATTTGGCATGAATATGTGAGGTGAATTTTAGGAAACTCTATTCCGGAATAGGATTTTAAGCTTTGAATTACTTAATTTATTCCATTATTTCAATAAAATTTGATACTTATAATTATTTGCTAAGTATTAAAAAGTGTGACGGACTTCCAGATCAGCGGAATGCGTTTGCTTTTAACTAAAGTTTTTAATTTAAATCTTGATTTGTGTTAGTTTTCCTCAATTGAAAGTGGTGAAAGGTGAATAAAATTATTTATAATAAATTTAAAATTTCGTTAACTTCAATTATAAAGAAAATAAATTTGTTTACTGCCTCTTCCCCCACTCTCTACCTTCTTATCAAATATTTATAATAATATTAAATTGGATTCCAATTAATTTTCTAAAAAGAGCCAATTTTACAAAAATGTTCTCCCAACAACTGTGAGTAATGCAACATTTTTTGTAGGCATTTTCTGCTGAATCACAATTTCTCAATTGACCCTAAAAAAAAAAATTGTGCTCATTTTTTGTGCAATTTTCGACAACAAACAAATTGTTGTTATTTTCATATTGGCAGTTTTATTAACATTTAAATTTTAACGATGCCATTATAAAATATTCTTCTATTTTTCGGAATACAAACAATATTTACTAAACCCTCCAAACGAGTGTAGAAGGGAAAGGATTGCAACTATTATATTTTATCATACCTCTTTAGTGAAACGTATAAGAGTTTTGTGGTATATCATGGAGCAGTTACTGAAATATTCCAAAAATATGCAAAATCTGTTTACAACAATTATTATTTTCAAATTGATATTTATGAAGTCATTTATGAAATGTTTTTTTTTTTTTGTTTTTTGTTTTCTACCCAACAACCATGAACACAATTTGTGGCAACACAAACAATTTGTTTTTGTCCACTTTTTCATTTCACTTTATTATTAATATTACAGTTTTTGTCCGTTTTGTTATTCTTTATATACATATTTTGCTACTCTTGAGGGGGCTGAAGATGTAAGGTGGTGAGAAAGAGAAAGAGAGAGAGAGTTGGAGTTTTTAAAAATGCAATGAAAATTGTATGCATTTTTCTGTGTAGAGTGCAACGGCTGGTTATGTTGCAATGCAAACGAGGCATGCTATTGTAAATGTAAACTAAATATAGATATGCATAAGCAGTCGTGGTAAAAGAAATATCAGCGTGTAGTAAATTGTTCATTATATTCGTTAGCTTCTTACAACAATCGATTTCAATTAAATATAACACTGCGATTTCAAAGTGTATCTTTTGACAATAATATTATAATATTTGGACTGTTACAGTGTGATTAGAAAATAACTTAGAAATATATCAATGAAATGGTTATAGATGAGCCTATTCTGGTGGTCAGAAGCATAGTCCATGCTCTTTCAAAACTAGCAACTTTGAATATTTTGGTTATGGACATTTGATAGGTGGATTTTAGATGGTAAATCTTCAAAATAATATCTCTACATATGTAAGCTATTCTTTGAGGTTTCAGATATTCTATGTCTTTTGAACAGTCAATTTATTGGGTTGTATAAACATTGTTTTTGATTCAGGCTTAAGTAATTTGTCAGCTTCAGATTACTTCTAAAGAGTCGCACGAAATCTCACTTCTAGAATTTCAAAGAAGTTCTCTGTGTGATTCAAATCTGGGAATGCGGTGGCAAACCCAAGACTTGTATCCCATTGACTGAAAGCTAACCTTTCACCAACTTTAATGCTAAAACAATCTTCGACCCAACTTGTTCATACAAAAAGTTGGTCCCGAACTCAAAGGTCTATCGTCAAATTGCTTCCAATATTATTGAACTATCTTGGAGAACTTTTCACGTGACATAAAACCTCCAAAAAGAAAGCACGGTGATCGGACTATATGGTACAAAGAGTTAAGGCTAACAGAAGACGAAAATCGGGGTCAATTTTTCTAAAACGTAACATCTTGGTCAACAATTTTATATTACTGACTCCTGACAGAATGTTGAAAAAAAGAAGTTAAAATTTCCTTAGAAGTTCGTGGTAGTTGGGGAAAATTAAGTCAATCATCTGTTACAACGGACGCTATTCATACCGAAATTTACATCATTAAATATTTGCTTAATATTAACACTAATTTTTGGTCTGACTTGGCATTCTATCACCATGGTAAACAAACCCTTGAGTGGTTCAAGAACAATGATATGGTATGTCTTGCAAGAGAGCAAATCCTACAATCTGCCTGGAACTAAAGCCAGTGGAGAGATATTGTACTTTTCTTAATAGAGAAGAATTGCAAAAAATGTTAAATCGAGATGTTGGTGCAAAGAAAACACCATAAAGCGTTAATGGAAGGGTTTCCGAGAAAAAAATAAAAATTCATCACTCTTGCTACTATTTAACTAAACACCACTGTATATGCATATGTATGCAATTGTAGTTGAAGGTGTATGCCTAAAGAGATGACAATAGCCTTCCAAGTATTGTCATGTTGGTGATGGCAACAACAATAACAACTATATTGCACCAACAAAAATGGGGCAATAGCAGGAGGGGTAAAACATTTATATGAGTTGGTTTATAGTTAATGAAAAATATAATTTGAATTTTATGTTATGGTCCCTGGATATATAAAACAACCAAAAACAACATCAGTAGTTATATAGAGAAAAAGATACCCAACTTGACCGAAAAAAAAGGAAAAACATGAGAAAATAATAAAAGTTGAGAATGTCGTTACATTTTACAACCCATAAATGTTGCACAATTGCATTTCATCGCCCAAATGTGTGGCCTGAGTTGTATAACAAATTGTTGTTGTATGTTGCATCCCATCAAGTGCATGTTGTTGTAATGTATTTCTCATTTTTATATACACAATTTTTTTGCCATCTTTTAACATTTATGGCTCTTTTTCGGTTACGGTTGGCACCAACGTCATCATCATCATCATCATCAGCCTCAACTCCATCCTCATCATAAGCAACGTCATCTTTTCATTTTTAATATTCATATTTAAAAGTATATATATATATATATATATATATATATATATATATATATATATACATATATATATATATATATATATATATATATATATATATATATATATATATATATATATATATATATATATATATATATATATATATATATATATATATTTTTTTTTTTTTTTTTTTTGTTGGAATTGTTATTGGGCAGGATGGTTTTTCTCTTTTGAAAAAATGTTTATGTTAGTTTTACTTACAGCTTGTCTTTTTCATTGCACTCTGGTTAAATGTTTATTAATTTTATTGAACAATTAATTAAACGCCACAGAATGAATATATTTCTATCTGTATAAATATTCATTTATGCTTGTACTTGTTAGTGTGTGTATGTTCTATAGTAAAAAATCAAGTGGCACATGCAATAAGCAATTATGCACTTGCTGCAACATCTATGGCTGTTTGTATTCCGTAGAAGTTGCCACAATATTTGCCAATAGTCGTAAATGAAGGAAGTGGTCATTGGTCATATAACCAATGTTGCTGATAATTATAATGTTGATGACAATGATAAAAGTCTGCTTTTATATATGTTTGAGAATATTAAAAAAAAGAACTTGAAATACAAATGGAGATGTGGAAAAATAATGGAAATTGAAGGGAATACACGGGAAAAATGAAATTCGGGTTAATCGAACTTCATTTCGAGCAACCATCGTTTTGCCAAACAAAGCCTAAGCAAATATTAATGTTGTATTATTATATGATTTAAAAAGATTATAAATAATTTAAGTTTGCTTTGTTTGGTACTCCTTATAAACCGCTTCCTGGAATTGATCTTATATATTTTCTTAAATATCCTTAATATACATAACTTATTAAGTAACTATAGGTTCATATTTGGTTGTAGATCTCATACAAGGCCCCATCATTAAATTGCAGTAAATTATATTTAATTGTAGAAACGTTTCACAGTTGTCTCACAATGTTTATTTTTAGACATCGACATAGAAAATTGCATTTTATAGTGATTCTATGGGATGGTAGGTGAATCTCCTAAATTTTTCACTTCGAACTTTGAAATTAGAATTTATCCAAATTTTTTATGATTTGATGGAAAAAATTAAGATTTCATTTAGACATGTAGATTACTTATATTCTAAATGAATCTGTAATGGATCAAACCACAGAGTGGAAATTTTTCTGAAAAACTAATAGGATTTTTGAGTATTTTGTAATAAAAATCTGGGAATTTGTCAATACCAATGCGCCTATAATTCCCTTGACATACTAGGAATTTGTGTTCCTATGATTCAATTGGAAGGCGCCTCAAAAACATTAAATAAAATTTTCATTTTTTTTGGGCGAAAAATTTTAAAGAATGTTTTTCTGAGTTATTATAGTTCGGCTGACCGGGTTGATGCGAGTGTGATTGATCTTTTATCAAGTAGTTTCTTGCAATGTGACGTAAACTCAGTTAGTCTGCTTACGATATAACGTTGGTAAGGTGGTTCTTTGATATTAGCAAGGATGCATAGATTACAGAGACCCGGTTTTTGAAAAGACACAAAAGACTCACAGGTCTTAATACCTAACAAGGAATTACATTGAGGGTAAGCGATAAAAAATTTCTAAAGAAGACTGTATAATTTAATATCTATTGATCATACAAACAACCTGCGTATTATCCTGGGGAAGTCTATAAATTAGGGTATCAATAGACTTGGAACGGGTCATTGAAATATTGTTTCTCATTAACCTCATTAAAACTTATAAGGAATGTATAATGTAACTTTTGTTAAAGTTGGAATAAGTATTAGTCAGGAATGAAACCATTTACTAATGAAGTCGTCAGGTCAAAAATAAATCGCTGTGAAAAGAATTTATCTATTTATAGGCGCAACCTTGGAAGCAAAATAATAAGTATCAAATAATTGTTTGAGGATATTAACAATCATTTAGATATCACCACACCTTTAATTTCGTACAGAATTTTAATACAGTTTGTTAACTTCTTTTTAAATTTATATCTGTAATATAAAAACGAAAATATAAATTTTAATCAGCCACGTTTTTCTTCCGGTGTAAAACTTTTTAAATAATTCCCTGATATTCCTTTCAAATTGTTCAAATATTCATGAATTTAAATTTTTTATTCTATAAAATTAAAATGCCACAATAACATTATCATCATACTTCTTCAATCTACACATAATCTGAAGTCCTGTTCCTTGTTTGTATTTCATTTTTATTTGCCATTTTAGTGTCCCTGTACAAATTGCACTCTTCTTCTCTTCTTGCTGTGTTTTTTCTTGGCCAAAAGTCATTGCATATGTTTGTATTCCGTTATAATAACATATTTTATAGTCTACATTTAGGCATGCACTCAATTAAATTGCAATTGCACTTTAGAGCTTTTTTAGGAAAAACTCCTGTTCTCTCTAGCATTATTGCAATTGCAGTTATTACATTTATATTCATTTTACGATAGAGACTCCCCATTAAAAGAAATTGCTGTTAAACAGTTAAATTGTTTTTATTGAAATTATTTGATTACATTTTATTAATGGAATGGAAAGTTTAAATGTTATGATTTCAAAAATTTTTTATTATTTATTATGATGTTAAGTCAGATGTTGCAAGATATTATGGTAGAGGAAAGAAGGGAAAAGTAAAAGGGTATTTGGTTAAATTGTTAGTTTAAGAAGAGGGTTATGCTGCCCCCTTTCATTTAATTTCAACAATTATGTTTCAATTCTCGTGAAAATTTAAAACAAATATCTTTAAGAGTCTGACAGTCTCATTATTATGAAAATGTTAGTTCTTCAGAGATTTATGCATAATATGGACCGAACTTCTTGTAATTAATTTTACAAGTAACTAAAAAATTGAGTATATTGTTAGGGTGCTTCTTTTTTTGACGACACATATACAAACACCACATCTTCGTATGGTGGTGAATAGTATAGAAAATTATTTAGTGATCGATTTAACTTTAAGGAAACAAGATTTGAGTTTGTATTGGTTCTCTACATATACATATTCGTAAATCTAATCGATCGGTAAAATGTTAGGTTAGGTTAGGTCATCAGGCTATCATGAAAAATAAACTCATGGAAATTAAATATACAGTATCTGAGTAAAAAAGGCAGAAAAAAGAAAATAAGCAAGCAAGAACATGAATGGTTTCCCCAGTCCTTTGTAAGATGGAACAATCTGCAATTCCATATAAAGCCGTAGCTATCTTCCATGTCAGAAATCGTTATTATCCGTGATAGATTGAAATGAACTACAGACAAAGAAAAAGTATTCTTCTACAGAAATCGATTGAGAGCATCTTTTACAGGAGCAAGAAATTTTAAATCCATTTATTTGACTTTATAAAATCGGTACGATATAACTCAAAAATGTTGAACTTACCAGAATCAAGTAATGGCTTCCTAAAATTCTTAAATATACTAATAAGCTTTTTCAAGAACTACACAGAATTTTTGATACTAATTTTTTGAAGTGAAGTGTGTTTAATTAAGGACAATATAAGTGAAATTGTTCTCCTCCAGTATTTTCAAAGTTTTTTGAACGTTTTTGCAAAATCTGATTATACGTTGTCATAATGGAAGATTATGGTCTTGTTTCTGGACTCTTTTTAGGTCATACAGTCATTAACATGCAGCAATGTACATATGATATCAATTGCGTCAACATTCAGAGACCATTATAGTCTACTGTGATCAGTTAAAGTTTAAATAGATCGTTTGATTTAAAAAGAGAGAAAAAGAAGAGGGAACACTATTGAAAAGAAGACACATATAGAAAACCTGCAAGCCAGTCAATATCAATGATAAACTTTCAAAATACCTTAATGAATCGACTGTCTTAATACTTCCATCTACGAGCATTTATACACAATATATGATCCATTAACTCTTTGCTCATGGCATTACTAACATTAGTCAGAGATATTCTTATTTCACATAAAGTGTCTATGTCAAAAGTGTCAGTGACACCTGTCATAATACTTATGCTCTTCTTAAACCTTAGCCCGGCCTTGTTTTTCTTAATACGACTTTTAAGCTAAACCTTCAAAGACCTTACCCACAAACTGGGAGAAATCTTTTAAAAAACATGGATGAACAAAATTATTTAAAAAATATCCACGGACCAAACATATCTCTATGACTAAGACAGGAAATCTCATGAATTTTAGTACACAACACATTATTATAGACTATAAAATTTACGGATACCACAAAGGATGGTATACCCCTTACGAAACCTTAAGCTTTTAAAGCTAATTTCTTGAAATTTGATTGGTAGAAAAAGCCTCAATAACAAAATATTAAAGATTAACGAAATTTGAAAAGGGCATGGAAGAGTGTTATTTTTCTATAAGTGGAATATTTAACTTGTTCCTACAACAAAGATTCGACATGTCGAATCCTAATTTCCTTTGGTATTAAAATCTATAATTAAACACCAATTGCTGTAGGTTATTCCTTTTAAACCTCCTAATACTTTATGTTCATCTCTTTTATTATTGAAATCTCCTAATGCAATTATAATTTAACTAAATGCAATTAGATCCTATTTTAATTGAGTTTTAAATTGTTTTTTCCAATTCAACTCAATTATAATATTTAATAACCACAAATCCTTTTTATGAACTCAACAGCAATCATTTCATGATAAAATGTTAAATTTATGTATGAATTCATTTGATTTTAATTGTTATAGATTTTCGATATACAAACAGTATATATTCATATCTAAACATAGAAAGTAATTGCCAAACCATTATCAAACAGAGTTATATCACCATGTTCTCCATTCTATACTCTGTACTCATTTGTTTGCAGTTGTAACGTGTATCTGCATCTCATCAAACAAAAAGTTTAATCCTCAAATTGAAAATGTTCGAAAATTAATCATTTGTTGCGTATGCAATTAATCCAACTCAAGTGACTGTCAGAGTAAACATTGTAGCTGTAAGAGAATATCCTAACAGTTCTGAATGACGAATATAGTTCCAAAGTGATGTATACCGTCCGTTCTATTTTAAAGTTTTGAAACACAATTTATCTGTTCAATACTTATTGCTTTAAAAATTTTTATCAAATTGAGATGTTGCCATTTTCTGAATCTATTTCTAGAACTGTCGGTAATCAATGGCTGTTCTAAATATGTAAGTAATTCCATCCATGTAAAGTTTCAAATACAAACATTTCTCTCATCGATATAAATATTTTTATTTTGGAAAATATATCCCTATTCAATATATATACATGTAAATATAACTTTGTCTATGTTTGTGTAGGTTTCATATATGTGTGAATGTATAGATTTGTGTTAATTTGCAATTCCGATTTCAATTTTATAATTTGAAGCATTTTCTCTATCTAGAAAATACCAGAAATCCTGTTAAAACCGCAATCACATCCTGCTGGTTTTGGTGAACTCACATTCAAATACGTCCATATAAACAATTGCCTCCTGCCATCTTAACACCCACACAAATGAAGATGTATGATCTTATATGAGAAATTAAGCAGTGAAGGGCAAATTTATATTGGAGTTATAATGGTGAAATGTTATAAAGTTAACTGTATTAAATTTTATTTGGATGAGACTTTCTTATATAAATATGAGACCTTAATGAGTAGCGAAAACCTGTCTAAATGTAGTTATTTGAACTAAGTACACAAATATTTAGACCGAGATACTGTCATCGCTAAAAGTGCAAGGTACCGTTTATAGCATTGTGAGTGCTTCTCATTTCTGCTAAGAATAAACTCTCTATTGGAGAAAGTCCAAAAGAAATCGTTAGGAATTTTTGGTTATCCCACTAATTTCAATCTAAAGAAGAGAAAGGATCTCCGAAGACCTAATGGGTGACAGAGGTCTAGGAAAATTAGACTAATCTGCATGAAACTGATAAACAATGATCTTCTGGAGCTTGTAACATTTTTAAATGCGCAAAATCAGATAATATTAAGGGAAGCAAGGAAAGAGAAGTACCTCTGAATTTTATTCCAAACGGCTCAAAAATTGGCCAGGCTCTTGACGTTAAATCTATTGTAAAACTTCTGATATATATGCGGCATCGAAAATCGTCTGCCAGTCTTTGTTTTTGAGATCTTTAATCCCACCTGCTCTTGATGCTTTTGGAACTGTTGTGCCTTACCCGAAGGCACATCATGCCCGCCATAAGGACTTTATTACATCAGAGTGCAGCTGAACAATAAGAAGTCCATAACCCCAGATTTATGCAAAATTCGTCCTAGATTTCCATAATTTCAAAAAATTCTCATTTCAGGGAATCAGTTTGATTTAAATTAGCTGGCATTATACAGTTACACCAAGTGGTGATGAGGGTATATTGAGTTTGTCATTCCGTGTGTAATGCCAAGTAGGAATCTAGAAATCTGAGTCGATTTAGCTATGTCTGTCTGTTCGTTTGTCTGTTGTTTGCACGGATACATTCACAATAATTGACAGAAATCAATAACCTGAGTATTTGTTGTGGTCCTAAAAATTTTCCTATTTAAAATCAGAAAAATAGGTTCAGTTTATTAAAAGATAAAGACCTATATTTGAGGCAACCTCTAAGTTCAAGCGAAGGTCTTTCGTAAAATTGTTAAATATTAATCGACAATATGTACTTTATTACCATTCTAAAATCAGTTCAGTAGAAAAAAAGTTATAGCCAAAATGAAGCTCATGTTTTAATGCATTCTGATCTCCTTTAGTACTTTCACATACTTCCAACAATGTAACACAAAGTCTTTTAAGACTTTTGATTTTATATAAAATGAATAATCTAGCGTCATATATATCCTACGTTAACAATTTTCAGAAGCATTTGACATCCATAGAAAATATTTTGAAAGACTTAATTATTGCTATTATTCTGCTCATAACTACACCATCAACAAATTCTGTGTGGTTTCCTATTTCCGTTTGTATTTGAACTTGCTTATTGAACACATACATTTGCAATATATAACATAGTACGGAGCAGTAGTACCTTTTCGTTAAACGAAAGCTTCCTCAATTCCTCTGTCCACTTATCCATATGGTATTTATCTATCAATTTCATTTATCCTTAAGCTATAACGGATGACACATATACGATTGGTGTTCAAACATTTATAAAAAAATCACACAAACAATTCTTTTGGCATATGTCTGTTCTTATATTTGTACAAAAAAAAGAAAAAGATGGGAGAATAAATAAGAAGAGTCAATGAAACACCCACTTGGACACTTCTTTTGACATATGCAAATCTACATAACACCCATTTACTTCCTGAACAAAAAAAGAAATGATTTCATACCTTCCTTTTTACATTTACTGCCTTTTGGCTACAAATTTCAATTTGTTGTTTCTTACTCTTAACTGTGATTTGGAAAAAAAACATTGTTATTTTGTAATTTTGAGTTTTTTTCTTTATTTTCCAATGTAAATTTCTGTAATGGCATCCATATCCATATCCGTTTCAATGTTTTAATTTTACAGCTTTTACTTTTTTTTTTTAATCTGACCAATATTTTTTTCTGCTGTTTGCCATTTATTGCTGGTGTTACGAAATGTGACAGACATACGTATTTGATCAATTAATTTGGCTAACACCGGTCATTTATCACGTGTCATAGATTTTGATTTCCTACATACACACATAAAAGGGTTGTTTCCGTTTCCTACGTTTTAATTGCCTTATGTTGATCTAACATGAAACCGTTGTATTAAATCATCCTCCCTCATTAATGGACTGACTGCAATATGATTTGTGTTTTGAATCAAATTTAACAGGGTTTATTATTCAACATAAGTAAATCCTTAATTGAATGACTTTCATTTATCATTTTGTAATTGGAGATTTAATGTTTAATGTAGAAAAAATAAACTTTATTTCTAAAGAGATTCTGTAATATGAGCTATTAATAGATACAGATTTTATTTTAATTGTGTAATTCATTTTAAAGGAGTTGTAGTTGTTTTTGATTTATAGACTTAATCAAGTCGGTCTTAATGATATTTGAAACGGCGATAATAGAACCGAATTTGAGTTTATACTTTGAGCTTTGACCTTGTAGGTAATGGATTTTGGTCCTAGTGGTCTTAGTTTATAGCTAACGGTAGAAACTTAAGATAAACAAATTAACCAAATAAAATATTAAAGACGGATTTTGATATTCAAATGAGGCAATTCGTGCCTGGACCAAGAGAGTGCAGTTGTATTAGGAATTTAAAAAATATTTCTACGAAGATTGCTATCGAATGCAAATATATGTTATCCAGTTTGCTGATAACAGTGGTTTTGGGTCCTATATAAACTGAAACCGAGACACATTTCTCATTTCAGAATTGAACTTTTAAAGTTACAAATAAAATTTGTGCAAACGGATACAGAAAGCCATATATATAGTCCTACCAAAAAGCCAAATAAACATTGAAGCTAAAAATTTATTCGCCAAGGTGGATGACCTTAGTTGAGACCAGAAGGTAATTAAGTATCCTGAGCTAAAGTAATCAGGCAGGATGATCGTAGTAGGAATGTATCGAGAGCTACCAAAATATTCGTTCACTCATAAAGCAATAATCACAGAGGCTCTTTTGACGTTGAACTAATTTTTTAAAAAAGAAAAAATAATAATAATTTAAAATGTATATATTATGCCGAATTTTGAACACCCTCCACCACAATCGCGTGTGAAGTAAATACGTAATGTTTTGTACAAATACAAAACGTAAATTTTGATACAATCAGACAAAAGGACAGACGAATATCGTTAAAACGACCCAAATTTCAACCATCACAACCATCTACAGTGGTGTAGTGTATATATAAAAATGTGAATCGATATACGTCAATTTAGTTACGTCCATTAAAGAAAAGTATAAAAATATTGAGGTGAATTTCAATAAAAATGTTCTATGTTTAAGACTTTTATAATCTCAAAATTTGTCTTTTGGGAAGGGATCTTATATATGGGAGCTATGGCAAAACATGGATCCATTTTGATAACTAGATTTCTAAATCTAGTTGTTGTTTGTTGTAAAACTTAGAAAAGTTCTTTTATGGAATTTTAAGGTTGTCTCAGATATTGGTATATAACTTCTTTTTACTATTACTATTGGACTGATAATGACGGTTGTTAAAACAATAAACAATGTGAACAATTTTTATCAAGAGACAGACCGACATTGATATATATAATAACAAAATTAACGTTCCTTCATCAGAACATGTGATGGTGGAGGTAACCAATATTGAAGGTGCCTCTTCAGCTCTCAGTATGCGTGCTCCATATAATAATCGCTTGACATATGTCTCAAAATGTTTAAGCGAAATTTTGTTTAAATATCTTCAGTAGTGTTTAAATTACAGAAATATTAAGAAAATATGTTTGGAATTATAGTACATGTTAAATTCCTCATGATGAAAGGGAAGAAGTACAAAACCAGCACTTAACAGCATGGTCCGGTAATTGATTGACCGAATGTCATAGTCGGTGGTATATTAACTCTTAATTTATTGAAAGGTATTAGTTCAGAGTCTGTTACTAATAACAATGTTGAAATGAAAGAACTTTTTCATTTTCTAAAATCTGAATTATCCCTTGAATTCTGACATACAAGTTTTGTTTTATTTAATAGAAGAAAGTTTTGCCCAATATTCATTTATAGTTTCAGTTTAATTCTGGCATCAAATTATTAAAAACTTCTTCACCATTTTATATATATTTTCGCATATCTTGCAATTGGCAACAGTTCTATAAAATCAATACCCTCCTTGTGTCATTTAAACAACAATTTTATATTTTAAAATTATACTTCAATATTTTTTTTTTTTAAATCCAGGAGTGGGAAACACAATTCCACTTGTGTATTTAAGTGTTTTCTTTATACTGTAAATTTTTTTGTACTTTCAAGTTTTATTTTCACAATAATGTTGATGCGTGAAATGAATTCGACACCCTTCTATTGATTGCGAAAATAAAAACAGACCCTTCAAACAGAATTCCACTTCCACTCCTACATACTCACACACACACACACAAACATCCAAACATGCACGCATACACTTAAATAAACAAATGGTCATAAACACTGCGTTTAAAAAAAAGGACCTCTGGCCGCGTAAACATAAATGGTTATATGTGTGGACGTATGTATTTAATGGTGTGATGATTCTAGTGACGGGGGACTTTGTAAAAATATATTGTTTCAAGAAGAAGAATGAAATTGTAACCCACGTTTGATTGTTACAAAATAAATAGAAAATTTACATTTTCGCTGTCATAAACAGTTTTGTGAATTTTAAAATTTTTTTTCCAACATTTTATGTCTGATAAGCGAATAATAATTTAGCTGTTGTTTTTGTTTTTTTTTGTTGCAAAAATATTAGTTAAAGAATTTCGCTTACAAATGTGAAATTGTAAATTGAATTTTGTCCAAAGTTTTATATATTTTGTATGTGTTTGTTTGTTTGTTATCCTTGTCGAAGGCTTAAATAAACAAGAAAGGAAACATGAAATTGAAATTAAAAAATATTATTTGTTCAAATTACAATTATGTGACTCGAGGGATGGTTGTGGCGTTATTTTTTTAGAATTTTAAAATATAAATTCAATTTCTATTCTGATATAAAAGTGCGTTAAATAATTGTGAAGGAATTGGAAATGGTCGATTACACTAGACGACGTGGTCATATATACAATATGATTCGCGAAATATGTTTCAAACCCTTCAGTTTGGAATTATTTTTATTTATTATACGATACGTGAAATTTCATGTTACAGTTTTATGCATCGAAACTCATATTTTATTCACCTTAAAACAGCAGACACTATTCAATCAACCTATTTGAAAATTCTCAAAAAGCTTTGCTTAAACCACCATTCTAAAAGGACATTTGTATGAGACCTATAATCATCCATTTCCGTATACTTCGACTTGTCTTAAATCTACTCAGGAAGTGATTTTAAGAGGATCCATACTTTTTAAGGTTAATATGATCATAATATCTTTCTAAATCTGACCAAATACTGACTATGATTTGAGCTCAAAGAGGAGGAATTATGCTTTTAATAACTGATACATTTCATTAATGTAGGAGTCACTATTAGATCCAAGCTCTAAAAAATGTTGGCGGAAACTTACAGTCAACATGTTTCCTCTTAACAAGAATTAAGTACGATGATTTATGAGACTGACTTCGAAACTGAAGACACTGAAATATCTGGTCTATCGAAAGGAAGCTTTCACATGAGGAATTTAACAAAGACTATTGTCGAATGCAAAAAAAGTTGAATTTCCACTGGAAGTCCCCCAGAATGTATAAGGATACGTTGAAAATGATATAAATCGGTTTCCATAGAAATTGAAGCCAGTTGACTACACTTAACCAAATAAGAAGTAAATATAATGAATATTTCCTTTAATTTTTCGTAAGTTCTTCAAATTGACGAAAAATTACAATATGACTATTTAATTTCGTTAAACAAAATGAGGTAAATTTTAATAAAAATTTATCAACTTAAATTTATATAAATTTATAAAAATAAAATTTATAAGAATTTATCAAATTATACACCGATAATTTTTTTTAAATTAGTTTAAAGTAGTAAAATTTCAATTTACTCAAGAAACTGTATTAACTGTGAAACAATCTTAAATTAACATTTTTTATCTATGAAACAAACTAAAAAAACGTTAAATTATTTCCATTTTAATAAAGTTTACATTGATTTTTTTCTGTGTGTATGTTTAGTTTTCAAATGCATATAAAAATTGTTGTTTTTCAGTTTAAACATTTTATTCTTCTGTTAGAAACTTTTTTATCATTTTCAATTTGTTTAACACTTTTGTAAGTGACTGAATTATAATGCCAATTGTTTTTGATGTCAACTGAAGGCAATTTGAATGTAAGTGGCTTTTAGTTTATCCCAAACAAAAACCGATAGAAATTGTAATTTTTCCTTGTTTAGGAACCAACTTAAAAACAAAAGACCTTTTGTATCGAAATAACGGAAAAAAGTCACCCCATAAATTATAAAAACTTTAACTCACGATATTTAGGTTAAGGCAGATTATTCTGTGCAAAACATTTAGTCACCCACTTGCACAATTTATCCTTAATTCCCAGAGTGTTAAACTATGGCTTTACGACAAGTAGCAGCTTACAACCAACTAACTTCCCTTTTTATTCGTTTCACTATTTGTTTTATGTTTTTTTTCTATTTTGTTGTTGTTTATTTGTTGGGATTTAGATTTTCCGGTTGAAATTTTTTGGTTTTGACTTTTCGGTTGTTCATTTTATTGTTAAAATTCCCCCTTTTTTCTATGAATTATTCTTTCTTATTTTTGTTTTTATTATTTATTCTTGACAATTTTCTCATGCTTTTTTTCAGACAAAAACTGTTGACATTTTTTTGTCCTGAAGTTTTGTTTTTGTATTCAATTGAAAGGAAGTGAAAATGCTATATTCGGCTATGCCGAATTTCTAATACCCTCCACCATAATGCGTTTGAAGAAATATTTTATTTTTCTCACATACACAGTCACACATACACTCACAAACGTATTAATTATATTCTTAAATCATTATAAAAATATTATTATTGAAAATGTGAGATTTTTGCCATTAAAAGCTAAATTTGGATGGGGACCAAGCCTCGCATATATTTGCACATCGTTTACTAAGTATTAAAGGAGCTTAATTTTGTTTAAATCGCTTTGTATTTAGGGCTTTTATGACCTTTTAATCCCATTCCGCGAAAAACACTTAATTTGAAATTAGTTTTATCTTTGCCTACAACTTTTTTTGCTTTTGTAACGATTTTGATGAATTTTGGAATAGTTCTAAAGATCATAT
This sequence comes from Cochliomyia hominivorax, assembly GCA_004302925.2. NCBI lineage: Eukaryota > Metazoa > Arthropoda > Insecta > Diptera > Calliphoridae > Cochliomyia > Cochliomyia hominivorax. Next base: position 32,543,901 of record PYHX02000158.1, read on the forward strand.
GGCGAAATTTTATGGTAATTTTAAGAATAAAATATGTTTCAACTTAAAGGATGCCTCAGATATCGGTCTATATCTTTTAATATACTTAACCGATTTTACTGGTTTTATATAGAAAACTTTTCAGGGCTATAACAAAAACTCAGGTAAAATTTTATTGATATTTGTCAATTATTGTGAATGTGAGCGTGCCAACAATAGACAGCCAGACAGACGGACGTAGCTAAATCGACTCAGGTTTAGATTTAATGCAAGAATATATATACATGAGATGTTTCCGCGCTACACACGGAATGACAAAGTTAATATACCGTCTTCACTAGTTGTGGTGGTGGAGGGTGTAAAAGTCCTTTTATTTTAACATTTGTTTTGTTAAGTGGTTGTGTGTTGTAAGGCGAACAAAAAAAACTTGTTGCTGACAAAAAATGTTGTAAAGGGATGTTTCATGAAGTTTTATTTTGCATAAACACGTATAATTCTTTTTTATAATTTTTACTTTAATGTGTGATCTTGTTTTAAAGGTGAAATTTATAGACTTAACAGTTTTTGGTTGAATAAGTTCATAGATTTGCTGATTTACAAGAACTTTGCTTTTTTCTTCTTTTAATCTAAATTACAAGTAGAATCAATGATAAAAGTCTTATCAATTTGTGCCTCCTAAAAAAAGTTTGGAATTTGTATATATGACATTAAAGTGATGGAAAAATATTCACCGATCTTTGTAGAATTCTAAAAGAGATATTAGCAGATCGATTGAGCCATATGTAATCATACAATTTATTTTAGATTTATGCCAATTTAAGTGTTATACAGAAGTGGGCTTTATATGAGAGCTTGAAGAATTGCGGTCATCCGGAGACAATATTTTTAATTTTAGTCATTTTAAGTGAAAAATACACAATTAAGATAAATTAATAGGAGAAGAGTTGAATGAAGAACGCATGACCCAAAGTTTTAAAATATGATATGTCGTAACTATATATTATATATTTTTTTCGATCATTGTAGAAGTAATAAAAATGATTGTTATCTTGTCTGGAAATTCGATATCAAACACAACTCTAAAGATATAAAAAGAAAATCAAGTCAATTTGTGATCGAAAAAACCAACAGGTGGTGAGAAAGAGTAAGTTCAAAGCTATAATTCGGGTCCCAACTTCTCATTCACTGTTTTCAAAGAGTTTTAGAGCGACCTGTGATGATGAAAGCGTAAGTGGTTGAATATTCTAGAAGCTTTTCGTAAAGTTTCCTTTCAAACAAATTGGTATATGTAAGTTTTATTTAAAACACTAAATACTTTATGATTCAACATGATGCTGAACATTTTCTCGTTGTCGTGGATATTGGACTTCGGCGTTAATTTGATTGATCGTACGGATTTTACATTTCACTGAATCCCCATTATCAAAGCGAATAATCTATGAGAGCGCAGTAATTTTCTTTGACACTCACACTGTATCCAAATCGATTTTGCTTGGAAATAATTCTGCAGATTTTGAACAGATGAAACGAAACATTAATGAAATTTCATATGGTTCGATCTAAGCTGTTTCTAAGTAGATTTTAAAGGAGCAAAAGATTTTGCCTGGTCAGTTAAGCTTTCAAAAAATGTATTAGTGTATGAATATTCCTTTAAATCAAGTTAAAAATGCTCATATTTCAGGTTAGATATCTGTGATACTTCAAACTATCAATTAAGATTAAGTTGTTGCTCTTTTCGATTGCCAAGGATGCATCTCTGCGACTATGATTCAGGAATTGTCTCGTACGTTTCGCGTTGAAAACAGGTAATTTCTTCTTGGAAACTTTACCATCATTTTTTAAGAAAAAAGTTGAAAGTATTTTTATTAAAGAGATTATGCTTAATCATAATTGACTCCGCGTTGGATACATTCCTGGCTAGCTCTCCGGTCTATGTAGGAACTAGGATGTCCGTGATAATCTTGTCAACATCTCTCTACATTGGCCGACCAAACTGCAAGGCTGAAATAATCTTTAGTTTATTCTTTCGTTTTGTATTAAAATGACCCAGTTCGTGTGTAGGAACTAGGCAAATTTAGTTATTTGGGGTATTTTGCGTTTGTGTTAATGTTTGTAACATACAGAAAAAATGGTGCAACATTCATTTATAACTATACCGTTCGATTCAGAATCACCTTTTGAATTTAGTTAACTATCTCCGTCCGTCTATCTGTTCAGCTGGCTGTCCATGTAAACGTTGTGAACTCTCAAGAGATCGCAACTTTTAAGATATCTTAATGGAATTTGGTACATATTATTTCTTTTGCTCAAGGGCGAAGCCTATCAACATTGGTCATATTCGGTCTAGTATTACCTTTCAACAGAGGTCCTCCCAGAATATGGTTTTAAGGTTACAATAGTGCCAAATATAAAACAAAATTTACAAAAATAAGTCTTATAGTATTTTAAATCGATGAGCCAGATTTCGCCAAAGTCCCATACAAAACACCTTTCAAATATCACTTTGAAAAGCATAAATCTCACATAATCTCACTGGTTCTTTAAAAACAACTGATTAAATTGAGATAAATATAACGCAAAATCGATTTAAGGGATTATACGAGGATCGGTCCAATACCTCTTTAAGCTACGCAAAACAATTTCAGATAAATTTTAGTATCTTAAAACTATACCTCATACTAAATTATTAATCAAAAAAGAAAATTATTTGAAGAAAGTTCTAAAATTTTTCGTAACTGTCGCTTGCAATCAACAATGTGGTGTAGGGTATAACTTAGTCGAGCTTGACCGAATATAACATTTTTACTTGTTTCTTCGAAACTTTTTAACAAAAAATCATAAATTTTAATTTAATTTTAAAAAAGAATCATAAGAAATTATGCAATCAAATGTTCCTTTTAAAAGGAAAAAAATCCTCAATATCAAATCAGAATTTAAACATTTTCTTCTTTTAACAAAAAAAAAAAACACAAATCGTTTAAATGCCTTAAATTCTTCAATAATCCCTGCTATAAATACATAATAATTCCACATCAATAAAACAATAAAATTGAAAATATTCTCTGTTCTAAACTTTTAGCAATGAATAAAATGCAATACCGCTCTCCCATCCCTCCCCTCTGCAACAATATAAAGCAAATTTTTGTTGTAATTTTCTGGAATAAAAATGAAATATAATTCCTGAACTAATAGATAAAAAATAAATATATAATATCCAGCTAATCCACCCACAATAAGGGAAAGTCGAAAAAAACAATAAAATCATAAAGGAATAGAAGAAGAAGATTACTTTTGATAAAGCTTTTATATCAATAATAATACAAGATGAATAAAAAAGTATGCTGGAATATTGGAGAAAGGTATGATGAATTTGAAATACCCTTCAGAACTAAAATCTTATAATTATTTGTGTTAATAGAAGGACAATGGTTGTTCTCTATATAATCCTTTTATGAGATAACGACTGATTTTTTTATAAGAAAATAATTCAGCTCAGTTTTTTCTCTATTAAAATAGGATATAGCTTTAAACGATTTATAATACAAAAAAGTGGGTAACTATTTTGTAAGCGCAATGTAAAATCGTACTTTTTTTGTTATTTATTAGAAAAAATGTCAATAATTACCTTAAGAATATCCAGAAACTGCTAAGTAATATCCATTTTAATTCATTTTTAGGTTATAAATTTATTTCCTGTTTTCTTGGTTAATAAAATTCAAAAAGTACCATTGAAATATTTCGAAAAATGTAACATTAGTTCATTCAAATTAGGTAATGTCAATAACACATAAAGTACCATTGAAAAAACCAAAAAGTACCAAAAAATCCCATATAGACAGTTATCAAAGATTGAGACTATATATCCCAAATTTCGTACTTTTGCTTTAATTACTAAAAGAATTCTGAAAGTATTTTCAGAAAACCCCTTAAGTACCACGTAATATCCTCAAGTTAGGTTTATCTGTATAAAGGTATATATAATTCTTTTCATGATTTTAGGGTAATTAATTCAAGAAATTACATATTGTACCTTAAAATTACCTTTGGGTAATTTTTTATCTATTTCAAACAATGAATCTTCAGTTTTATGTCAACAAATGAATTATTATTATTAACAATACAAAAAGTACTTTTAGAAAATCCAAATTTAAAAGTACCTCTGGAAAGTCTAAAAGTCTTATATTGTTGATTCTTACCCAGGTAGGACTATATACAGTATATCAAATTTTGTGTTTTTAAAGTACTATTAAGAGATTCAAAAAAGTACTAAATAATGCGACAAATTTATTTTTATCCATATGGATTCCTGTATACTTTATTTGCTGTATTTGAGTTACTTATAATGAAGAATTCAAAAAGTACCAATAGAAAATTCGAAATATACATTAAATATGCCCATAATCCATACAGAAAATGTAGCAAGTAACTCTATTTTTACTTATTTATATGCAACTTTTCATGATTTGATCATTTATAAAGCGATATTATCCTGAATATATAAAATTCTTCACTGACGATGATATCTGAGACCGAGTCGAGACTATCTGATTGATATATTTTAAACCTTTAAGATATGGAGGTTGTTCAGATATCTGTATATAACCTATTCCGGGAAAATGTTTTGAATATGAGTTATTTGAATCCAGATTATTAATTTGATTGATTAGATTGAAAAACAGATGGAAATCGATTTCGATTTGGATATTGTGCAAGAAAACTCCCGCTTATATATGATTCCTTCGTGGTCACTTCCCGAATAATTGACTTCATATATCATCATTGGCTTGGATAAATCAATTCAGATTTAGTACAAGAATATAAATATACATGACTTCTTTTTTATGTTACTAATCGAATAATTAACTTAATATACCTTCATTTAGCTCTTGATGTGGTGTTGGGTATTAAAATAAGAAAAAACATCATCAGTAGAATAAAATCAATCGATAGATGTCCGACAAAAGCCAATAATACGTTAGAAAAGATAAAAAAGCTAAAAAATGAATGAGAACATGAGAAAATAAGGAAAAGAAATATTAGTAAACACGAGTGTTTCCATGAAACAAATAAACTGTTATTCAGTCCATTCAACAGTAATAAACTAGTGAATGCAAAAACCGACATTTTCAGAAAACCGGTTTTCGAGTTATTTGAAAAATAGGATTTTCAAAAAAAACCGTTTTCGAATACGGTTTTATGTTAAAAAAACGGTCAACCGGTTTTTGTTTGATTATTATAAATTTATAGAAAAAAATTATTATTTAGTGGAAATCTAGAGTTTAACGAATAAAAAAATATATCGTCTAAAGACGATAAAGTTTTTTCAGTATCGTATTTAAAATCTGTCAAGATTTTTAGGTTTTATTTAAATCCATTACGTTTTCTTTACAAAAAAATTTTCTTTAATTTTCGAATATGTCAAAATTATATATCTTTATCTCTTTACCTAAAAAATATATATTCCAGATGAAATCACTTGCTGAATCTTATTTAATTATTTTTATTGACATGATTCTGAAGAAAACAGACGGACATAACAAAATTGGTTCATTATATGATATCTAAGAATGCATAGAATACTTTGCTCGTGTAATACAAGGAATGAACAATTTTATATATTTACTCAGTCATGGCGGAAGCTGAACATAATAGTGAAAAGTTTAAAAGTGACTTCCATTAAAAACCGGTTAACCGTATGAAAAAACCTACATGTTGAATAATTCGAAAATAGAAATTATTGGAAACCGGTCAGTTTTCTGAAATGCAAAAACCGACTAACCGGTTTCCGCTATCCAGTTTTGTTTTTAAAAACACTTATATAAACGTAACATTTATAAATCCTTTGTGTGTGTGTGTGTTTTTTAGTATTTAATTTTTCCATTTCTATTTTCTATTCATTTTTCTCCAAAAGTTATTGATATTAAGAGGGGAATGTAAGTTCTGTATCTGTTTGTTGGTTTATCCCCCTTTTAGAGTTCTGAATATTAAATGCCACAATTTTTATTATCAAACGATTTGGGTATTTGTATTTGGTATTTAAAGAATTTAAAAAATATTTTAAAAAATATTTGTTTAAACTCAAGGATTCTGATTTCAAGAGCTAATTTTCGTTTAAAATGAAAATCGTTCGCAATTAATGAAGATAATTTTTTTGAAGAATATCTGTATATAATTTTTCTGCAAAAATTATGTGAATTCGCATCAAAAGTTGTCAATTTAAACTTCAATTATTTATAGCAAAATATTTTTATATAAGTCCTTTTTACAGGATGTCCGCATATATCCTTTTTATACCCTCAATCACCATAAGTGGTGAAGAGGATATATTAACTTTGTGATTCCGTATGTAACACTAAGGAAGAATCATCTCAAATACCATAATGTATATATATTCTTGCAATAAATCAAAATCTGAGTAGAATTTGTTATGTCTGTCTGTTTTGGCACGCTCACATTCACAATAATTGATAGGGCTCAATTAAATTTGCTTTGAGTATTTGTTAAAGTCCTGAGAAGTTTCCTTTTTAAAATCAGCAAAATCAGTTTCGTATATCAAAATATATAGACCGATATCTGAGGCAACCTTTTATTTTCAGTGAATAATTTTCGCAAAACCGTAAATTAAAAATCGACCTTTAGAATAAGATTCTGGTAAAATATAAAGTCATATGTACTTCATTACCATTATATAAATTGTCAAAATCGGTTTAATAGAAGAAAGTTATAGCAAAAATATAACAAATTTTATAACACATTAAGTGTTCCGTGTTATATTTAAGAAAAACGGTTACTTTTAATATACTTTTCTGAGTGAATGTGTGAGTTTGTATGTACGAAACATAACGTATGTACTTACAAGTTTTTGTGGTGGAGAGTATTGAAGATTCGGCATAGCCGAATATAGCATTTGTTTTTAAATTTTTTACAAAAATATATTAAATTTCTTAATTCCATTAATCGCCATTTATCTGGAAAAATTATTATTAAATCGCAGATTTCCGGATTTATATGAAATTTCAATACGATTTATATGAACTGTTTCATGAATCAGGGCATTAAAAATATTCCCACTTTTCAGTGCAAATATACACAGTATCGCTATTCGTATAAATCATGATTAAAAATTATTTTTTTCACTGAAATGGTGATCTAATTTTTATAAGGGACGTCCATCGGAAAATATTTTAAGTATAATTTTAAAGATTAAGAAAACTTAACATTGACCAATTTTGGATAGGGCTTGAGGGCAATACTTGCCCCAAGTGCATTCAAATTTAGTTTTCATGCGCTTCTGTTAAGATGTCTTTATAAATCAAATATGATGGTCAATGACCCTCGATTGCAGTATATAATAATGGTACTAACATTTTGTGGGATTAAAGAGCTTGGAAAGAATTTTTCTGGGGGTGTTATATGGGAATTATAATTAGTCCAATTACAATTTTATAGGACTTATTTGTGTGCAATACCGTTAAAATCTGTTTATATTTATATATTTTTATAAGCTTAAAACAACATTCTGGGAGTAACATATGTATGAGTATTAAAAAATTGACCCATCATTTCCAATATCAATAGCCATCATTCCTGGGTAAGAATTGCGAAATTGCATTTGCTTCACAAAGTTTACATGGACAGCCAGACAGCTGGACTGAGAGACATTTGAAATAGATTCAGAAAGTGAATCTGAGTCGAACGGTCTACTTTCAAGTGGTGGAAACAATATTTTTTTCGGCACTTTATAAACTTTGATCTCAGCACCTATCGAAAGAAATGGTGATTAGAGGTGGCAAACTCTGCCCTTTAAGGCGGGTTAATGATTTTTGATGTATATATATTCCTTCCGAATCTCCGAACTAAACATATTTTTTATTATATTCTCTAGATACGTTTCCTCAAATCTTAAAATATCCCCTTTGGACCATTGTATACTTTGGCGTTACTCTTATCTAATCATTTGAACAACTGACATGGAAAACTCTTAGGAAAATGTAATCGAATGGTTTTTTTCCAGTTGTTTTCTTTGGTAAATTTTATTAACTGCAAAATCTTATTTACATGTTTATTTTGTTTAATTTTGCATTACGCACCCTCTTGCAAACAAACGCAATTATAATGCGAACACATTAAATATAAAAAGAAACTTAAGATAAATGGAAAACATTTTTCAAATTCCCCAAACGCATATTATTTGATGAATTTTCTCATTTGTTGTTGTAATATTAAAATTTTTTTAAGGAAATAAAATGAAAATCTACTAAATTCGATTTACTCGTATGCTAATGTGTGTGTCAAACGTGTCAGTATTGTCTGTCTGTCCTTCTCTCAATCTCTCTACCCACAATTGGAAAATTATGAAACGAAAACAAATTTCATGCTTAATGTCGCGGTTTTTCGTTTACTTTTTATTTGCGAATTTGTTTAACGAACTTAAAAAAGAAATTCGCAATAAAAAATTTGCATTTTAAGTGCGTTTGCCATTTGTCTAGAAGTAAGAAAAAAAAACTGGAAAATATGAAAAATAAATAAAATAATATTTTTCTAAATAAGATTCTAACGCGTACGAACGAATACGTTTAACTTTTTAAGCAGCCGTAACACCACGCTCTGGTTGACAAAACAACCCCCTCCCTTTTTCGCGTTTGGCTTTAGTTAATATTTTGTTCCCCTTACTGGTATTCTGCTATTGTAAACAAGTCACTATGAAATCTAAGACCTTGAAGTTAAGCGATATGCAAAAATAAAGAAACATCAAATCTCATCATGTCTTCTAAAAGAAAAATCGTGACTTTTCCATCAAATCAAAAAGTCGTTATAGTTGAGAAATTTTACGTAGTTTATTGTTGTTGTTGTATTTAGTATTAAATACCCTATAGTTAGTATTAAATTTATTAACACTGCTAATAAATTTTTGAAACTAAAATAGAGCCATGTTATTCTTTAGTGTTTCTATAAAATATTCGATTATTGTTAATTCGATTAACCTTAGATCTGTCATTAGCGCACAGTGTTTCAAATGAAAAATTAAATGGAAATTAATCTGCAACTTTTGAACGGCTTATAAAATTTCATCGGGTCATAAAAATATTTAAAACGATCCAAATTCCTTACAACTAAGCTGTTTTTTAAATTTGATGCTAGTGAAGGCCTAAAAAACCTATTAAGCTATTTAGCTTCAAAAATATTACATTTTACTTTTTTTATCGATATTGGCGAAGTTTTTGTGCTTTAGTCGATCTAAACTCTATCCGATTTTTTCAGATGTATTTTGTTTTTTAAGAACTTATGACAAATTAGTTTGTAAAGATACATATGATATGGTTATAATTCGGGAACTTCTACAGAGATTCTTTGATAAAATGAAATTTCATATACTGATAGTTAAGATGAAGAACCGATCTTGAATTCGGTGGATTAGGATTTATAAAAAAATTATTTGTGCTAAATTTAATTGAAAATTGTTCACATCTTTGGGTTTATGAAGCTAAAACCGAATGAGCTTAAATAGGAAAGCTGCCAGAAATATTGGACCTGAAATACTTCGATCGCTACTAATTTAAAATGGCCTAAAACATTGCCCAAAATAATTATATGTACCATCGTGTTGTCTGTATAGTAATCAGAGTGTTTCATTACATTATTTTCGACCTTTCATTCGAAAGAAACGACTATTACAGGTAGAAGTTAACGATCACCGATTCGAATGGACTAATTCTAAGGACATATATAATGGCTAATCATACTGCTAATTCTTAGCCGTGTTCGTGTCTTTTGAAGCGAGCAATAACGAAAAGTGACCAGACAAAAGATCTCAATCTAATGTCATGACAAAAATTGGCTTCACTTTGCAAGACCGATCATAACATTTTCAGAAAAAAATTATCGATGATAAATTATAGTAAAATATGGAAATGGTCAAAGCCTAGATTTTAATCTTCTATTATGGCAACGTTTTGCAAGATCAATAAAAAATTATGTTGAAAACATTATATGATAATTTCCAGTTCACCTTATCAAAATCTTCTTATCTAAATTTTACCTTAAATCCACAATATTTAATGTGCAGAATCCATGTAAAAAAAAATATTGACATTGCATCACATAATCCCAGAGGACAACGACATTAAAAATCAAAAATTCCAAGTTTAGTTAGATCTTCTTAAAACAATTAGGAAAAACTTCTTATAATACTGGCCCTCGAAGGCAGATAAAGCCTGTTCAAGTATTTGCCGCATGGAAATGAAAACCTAAAAATGTCGATAAAATATTTCTTCGTAACGCATTATGATCGCATAAACCCTTGATTATTAAAACATAGACATTGAAAAAGTAAAAAGTATTAAAGAGCGGGATCATTTCAATACCAACCTCCAAAGTAGATTAATTGATTAATGGTGATAAAAATATTCCTCTGCCGTGTCACCTTTAAAGATAATTTTTTCTATAAGCATTATCGGCAAACTTGTGCATCTATGCTTCATGTACTGCTCGCAGTGCCATTTGCAAAAATCATTAAGTGCGAAGATTATTTTTTGTATCACATCGAAACTTCTTTGATGACTGATTATTATTATCATTCTCCAAACATTATTTTGTTGCGCTCATTTTAGGCGACTTATGCTTCCCTTCAATATCCTTGAATTATTTTTCCATTTTTAATGCGTTTTCATCATGCTGTATATTCCTTTAGTTACATTTAAACACAACCAACAACAATTATTGTTGCGTTATCGTTTATGCCATTTTAAACAAATTTTCCTTAAACATTTTTATTGTCATCAATGTTCAATAAATACATAGTATGCACCCCCTCCCCCTGCCTACATCTGCATATCTAATAATTTCCAATTTTATTTACATAAAATTTCCATACCATCTGCACTTGTTGTTGTTTTTTTTTTTTGTATTTTATTCATTTTCCTGAACCTTCTGTTTTATTTTTTTCCATTTTCCATTTTTTAAAACAGTTTTTGTTTCAATACAAATAAGAAAGTAAAATTTGTTATGCCCTCCTTATTATTATCCTTGTTTATCTGGCAATAATGTTGTGCATCCTTGTTTATTGTATTGTATTGTATTTGTTTTCCATTTTCTTCCCTTTTACCTTTATTTTTAACTGCCGCTTTTTTTAATATGTTTTGATTTTTATTCTTTGACTGAGTTTTCTTTAATTTTACGCTTATTGGTTTTTGGCAATCGCCTGTGCAAATACGTTTTAACAGCGATAAGCCGTTTAATATTATAGTTGTTGTTATTGTTCCTTGTCCTCCTTTTGCGCTTTTATATTGATTCCTGTTGATGTTTTAAATGAAATTGTTTTGAACGCAAATCGTAACCATAAACTAGTGTTAAGTAAAAGATCCTTGTGTATTCAAGATAATCTGATAAGCGTGCCTTTTTCTAAGTTGATTCAATATGTAGTTGGAAAGATGTGTATGTTGAAATGATCCTAGTTCGTAGATAGCAAGGACATTATTATTGTTTTTTTTTCTAAACATTAATTTTGATGCGTTTAGGTCAAAATAATATAAATTTGTATGGTTTTTGTTAAATAAATAAGTAATTTTGTTATAAAGTTTATTTTGCGAAATAACTAATATATTTTATCTAATGAAATCTGGTCAGCAAGGATCAAAGCTCATGAGGAAAAAGTAAAAGAACTTAACTTTATCATGTGATGTCACATTAAAATGTTTAAACTATGGAATTGGTGCAGTGAAAAAACAGGAATATTAACGAAGGCAGCTAAATTGCGATAGGAAATTTCTAAAGGGAAAGCAGAGTTGACTGAAGCCATTAAACTTTTTCATTGATAAAGGATAATAAACAAGGAATTCAAAAAAAATCTTAATTGTTAAATCTCTGAATAACCAAGAGACTCTTTGTCATTTTTGGAGGGATTACATTTATTTAGCGATGTACAGGGGTCCCACTTTTTTGAAATAATTCTGTAAGTTTGAAACTATTGAATATTTTTAACGAAATTTCACATATTTATATTTGAGAGGTTTTTCAAATAATTTGATAAAGAACATTTTTGTAGTGGGTCATGGAATCGGTAAGTGGATCTCCAAGAACTATAAGAGTACTATAAAGAGAACTTAATAAAGAAAATGTAAGAGAAGACGTTAACTTCAAATAGACATGATATGAATTTTTATTCAGTTCCTAATCTCGCTTTTGTAATGAGAGGATATTATACATAAAGAAGACCAATATTTTTATCGCTTATAAAAAATTCAAAGTGCCAACATTTTGAAAGAATTTGATATTGTTCCAAAATGTTCGATCTCCATTATATTTATATTAAAATGTTTTTTTAAGAATGCTTCGGTATCAATACATCAATGCATATGTGTTTCAAAATTTAATGAAAATTTTTTGATAACGCTGCACAGAAATACAAGAAAATCACTTTTGGATTTGCACCTTAAAATAATGACTTAAAAATATCAGATTATGTCATAGATTAGATTTTGGGTACACACAAATCAATGACAAACGAAGGGCAATGGCAGGACGTTACAAAACATGATCGAATACTGAACCCCTCAAGAAACCAGTATACCAAATTCTTTTAATAGTGTTTTGAAGTGGTTTGATTTCAAAGGCTCTGGATCAGTTCAGCAGGTTTTAAGTTTTTACTTGTTAATTGAATTTATTAATCGCTTGGAAATAATTAAAATTCATCTGTAGTTTATATATTAAGAAAGTGCTCAAAACCAAATATTCACAATTTATTGCATACATCTAGGATGATAAAACAGGAAATTATAACAATAAAATAATGATTAATCCATTAAATTTCTGTCAAAAAATAAATGTAATTACTTTACAAAAAAAAGTAAATATATTTTATTATACATAAGTAGAATTTAAAATAGAAAAATATTAAAAACAATCTCAGGTGTATATACTTTACAACAATAAAGTACACAGACAGAAAAGCATTACACTTATTTACAAACATACAACACACACACATACATACAAACATTTTTAGACACATGTCTAACGGCATAATATAGAATGAAAAATTTTAATATGCGTAAATAATACTTACAGCTTGTAACACAAGGTACGAGAGCAACAAAAATAAAAAGAGAGTAATATAATATTAGTAAGTACACAGTTAGACAACAATACTAAATACATATCTATACACTTACATAGATTCATACATATGTATACATTTTTATATAGATAGAAAAAAGTTAAATTTGAACATGCATCATGATGATGATGTAATAAAATTATGAATTTTATAGACAACAAGAACAATCAGGACATAACAAAAAAGAAAAAAAATTAAATAAAACACATACAACAACAACAACAAAAACATATAAAATGAAAAAGGTGAATAATAATGAAACAAAAGAAGCGTTGAAAGGAATTTATTAAAAATTCAAGTACCACTGTGTTGACAACATGCACACTCACACATAAAACGGCAACATCAACAACGTTGACAATAGTATGAATTTACCGTAAAAAAATGGAGAATAGTGGAATGAGCAAATGTAATGAGATCTAATTTTTAAATGTAAATATAAATATATGCATATGTACATGTATGCATATGTACATGTGTGTGTCTGTGAGAGAATATTTTTAAGAACATCATGTGAAATTATGATTTTTATGTCAACAATGACAACAAAAATTATTAATATATGTATGTTTGCATTATTGAAACACACACACTCTGATATTTAGTAGGACTATGTACAGTTTGTTAAGAAAATACAGTATCAGAGAGATATTCTCAGTATCAGGACTAATACAATATTAACAAAATTGAAATATAAGTTCATAGGCAGCTATACTTATCTCTAAAGGAACTGTGCACTTGGTTCCCATTATGTAAACTGTATTCTGTTCTTGGCTCTTGAATTAAATCAAGTAAACGTTTTTAAAATATTTACTTTTTGGAAGTTCTTCAAGAGAGACTTGTACACAAAATCAATTCCAACATCTGGAGCAAAGCCGAAAATGGTTCACAGATGCTTTTTGTTATACAGAAGGATTATTGGATCTAAGTGGGACCTTAATCTAAGAATGACACACTTGCTGTACAGGAGCGTAATTAGGCCAACTTTCTTATACGTCAATATTATGGTGGACATTGACATCGGAGATTGTGCTACCTGAGGATAAGTGCTGTTATTAGAACGACACCCACCGAAACATTGAAAACAATATTCTGTTTCCAGCATGTTAAAATTCATCGTTAATATGTGGCTGCCCTTTCGAACTACCGACTTCAAACTATTGGAGAATAAATCAATAGTGGGCACATATCATATCATGAACATGTTTTGAATACTCTGCTTGCATATCGGATTGACATAGAAATTAGTGAAAGAATACCGGGCAAACAGTTCGGTACCAACTGCGCTTCTCGGATGCCAGAGCGTCAAACCTGGGCAAAAAAAAATTGCTATATATGCTCCAAACAGGGTGATAGAATAGGACTTAGTCTTTCCATATAATAATCTTACAGGCATCAGCCGGGCATCAGAATCCAAGGATGTGATTTCACGAACTGTCCTAGATTGCAAAGAGGCTACAAACGATTTTGAACAATACACATCTGGGTACCTGGTAGTGATCGGAAATGTGGAGGCAGACTACCTAGCTAATAAGATATGATCTTCGACGATTGTGAACTTGGGAAATTCGATGATTTTAATTACCTTGAAAGTCAGGCTAAAGTTGTGGAACACTGATACGGTTGGTATAACAACGAGAATACTATAGGATGACACAGAGGAGACGAAGGCCACGGATATTCTTAAATTGGGAAAACCGAATATAGAGGTGTGATGGGCGTCCTTATTGTACATTCCAATCAATTACAACATCTTAATGGAATGGGTGTCACCGACGAAATCGAATGTAGTGTGTTTGAGGAAGACACCAAAATGAAATTTAGCTATCTTACTGTCCACTGGAATGCTTCAAATAATTCTGCAGTAATGTTTTTATAACTAAGATTTATGCCCAGAGAACACAACATTGATCGAGAAGTTTTATTAAAAATGGAATGTATATGCGATCATATTATCCTTAATAAAAGTTTTAAAAGAAGTTAGAATTTTAAAAAAGTAACTGAAAAAAGTCAAAAAGCTCATCCGGATGTATCGTGAGTTTTCTTTCGTCATTCGATATATTTACTGGAGAACACTTATCTTGCGAGTTCAATGGATTTGTCGAGACTCATTATTTATTAATGTATTAAACCTGAATACTTTTATTATGCACTGTTCCCGTTATTAAATATTGCTACAAATGTAACAGCAAACAAGTACTTCTTTTATGACAGTGGAAAATGATTTTGTGCATAATTTATTCGACTGATTATTATGAAGTGAACCTTTTTACAAAATTACCTTCTCTCACATTACACACACAAAAACACATACAATTACATGCAAACAATCACTTGTATTCGCCAAATTTATTCTTTTATATATAACAAACTCTTGTTTAGTTACTCACTTGCAAACACGGTGAATGGTAAATGTTAGAGTACATTTACACTCGTACATTGAATTGGCAAAATGCCACACTTGTGGCATCATTATTATAACTTTTCTTTTCTTTCCACATTTATACCATTTTTAAATAACTTTTGTACTTTTCGTTTGTAACACTGGCGACAACAATGCCTTTGAAATTTTTTACAATTAAATATGATTCCCGGGTATAAACTTAAGTACTTGTCAAATGTCTACACTCCATGATTATGATGATGTTGAAGTTTTACTTTAATTTTATTATTAGAAAGTTATGTAAAGGAGTTAATTCTATTTGGAAATAATTAGTGATAAAAATGAAATATATGGAGACTTGAAAGATGGCACCTTAAAAATGCATGTAAAAATAACATCGCATAATTGCCCCTAAAACTGGCACCTTTCATCTTGTAGCGAAGTGGAGGATATCCCATTCTTTTAGCAGTTCCGAGGACCTGAATGACTTATTAATGTTAAAAGAAGATTTTTCAATAACAACACTCCAGATAAAAGTCTTGCCCAATTATGCCGCCACTACATGAATGGCCAAAATACATCGATCAATCAAAAACAAAAGTAAATATAATATTTGATCCACATCTGAAGGAGACCTTCTTGTCTCTAGTTCAGAGCCTTTTAATATGAATTGTTTTCTATTGAAGACATTTTACTTCGATAGAGTCACCATGTCCATCTTAAGTGTCGTTATACCGAAACTGCATTATATGAAGTGGTGAGGGTCATACCATGGCACATTTCCTAGATATGGAAGAAGCTTTGAACAACGTAACCAAAATGATCTATCAAATCTAGATTTTGACTGGAAATTGGTCCTCTTTAAGATAATTAACACAGAAGGAATACATCGACATACAAAATTTAATCTAATTTCTCGGTTTCAATTCAAATGGGACCTTATTTCGATATGTTTTTGATTGTATATATAGACACACGATTTAACTGTTTCCCACCTCTGCCTCCTGCCAATGTCATTTCCACAAAAATGATAAAAGTGAAATTTTCTCAAAAATCTTTTGGTAAAAATTTATTTAATTTTTACAACTTTAGAAAATTGAACAGGTTGAAATTGAAATTATTATGTTTGTTACCGCTCACATTATTACAGTTTACATCTGAGTCCTCAATATACCTCGTCGATATTTTCTCAAATACAACAACTAAAGACGACAATATTCTTTAGTAACGTTACAAAAAAAAAAACGGTGGCTTTTAACTGATCCCTGCTGTGCTTTTCTTTGTCAAAGTTTATGTTCTTCTTATTTCAAGTCCCCAGTGGATTTGTTTGTCGTCGTCAGTTAAAAGCCACCGTTTTCTCTTATTATTGTTTGTATGGGAGTGTGAAGTGAGTACGCGTGTTCTTTTTCTTTAGCATTTGATGAAAATATCTCACCATAACTGTTGTCGCATGTAGTCGAATTATGTTCGTAGACATTATATTTGCCAATTTATTTTGTTACAATTGCATATTTAAGTAGTTTCGACTTTATTTCTTTTTATAATGAAAATTATTTATTTGGTTTTATTATTTTCTTTTGGAAAAAGAAATTTTCATCTTTTATGTTTAAAGTGGGAGGTTTTGTGGTTTGTTTGAAATCATAATGAAAAAAAGTGACGATTATTATTAAAACAGAAGTCATCCTTTACCAAATTATTATCGTTTACCAAATTATTGATTATTATAGGAACTAGCAAAAATTAATGAACGGTCCTCGTATTAATTGAGTTTTTGATTTATGCTTAAATGTGTCTTGAATTATTATGAAACTAACACTTATATCGGATTTATGCGTTTTAAGCGGATTTTTTTCTGAGGGGTAACATTGGAACTGCATGAAATAATGGAGCGAACCTCGTAAAATTTCAAATATAAATTTTGGAATATATTTATTTTAATTCGAGTAACTCAGGTTTTTCCAATTTAAAGTGATTTTCGAAAGTGCTGGTTGTATGGGAGCTTTGAGAAATAATAGACTGATCCGATTCATTTGCCACATCATCAAATTCTTTTTAATCTTTCAGAATTTTATGAGCTCAAAACCCTATACCACGGCAACATTTGAAGGGTGGCTAGGGAAATAGTGGACCTATAATTACCAATTTCATTAAGCATTGCGCTTGGGTTAAAAAAACTAAACCTGCCGATTTTCATCGTTATGTTTTTTAAAATGACCTGCATTTTCTTCACAAAGTCTACATGAGCTACCTCAAGGACCTCATTAACTAGACTCAGAAAGTGATTCTGAGACGAACTTTAAAGCGGTGGTAGCGATATTTTTCCTAACCATTACAAACTTCTTTACAAGTAAATTTTCGAATTCATTCAAAATTCAATTTTTTTCCATTTATGTGCATAATTCTTCCAATCGGCGGATATAATCTAAATAGTAAATCTAAATAGTGACTTGTAATTTGAAAGTCCACTTACGTAAAACAATTTAAGATTCTTTCGGTAAGAAAATTCAAAAAACTTGTGCCACTATTTTATAATAAATTTAAATGGATAAGGTGTCCATGACCTAATCATGCCCTCTTCAGCTACTGCTATAAGTAACAGTACACATGTTTGATTGAGATACAAACAGCTTTAAGCACTATTTCAGAATAAAATCCTCACATATGTTAATACCGAGGGAAAATTATTGGTTCTATGTTTTGTCAGAATATTTTCAAAATGAGTTTTATGGGCTTAGAAGGCCTATGATGAGACTACAATCAAACTTATTGATATACTGTTACGAATATTATTTTTCAGCTCTTTCCCGGAGGCAACCTTATGAGTCATTTCAGCTACTTAAACTCTTTGTTTTGTTAAGAAATATAATAACGGTCTTAATATAATACGATTATTTTAAGAATATGGATACAAATTTCAGAAATGCGATCTAAATTGTAAAATGATATATAACTTCTATGTTCAATTACTTTTTATTAAAAAAACGCAAATTTTATCTTTATAATTTTACTGTTGTTTCAGATATCGGGCAATATTTTTTGTTATTAGACTTCTTCTTTGATTTTGAATAGATAATAACAAACAATATTCTTAAATTTCATTGTTTACAACAGACAGCTTTCAAAATGTTTTAAAGATTTACGTTTATACTTGTCACCTCGTTGGTCTTCATACCGGGTGAATACAATGTCCACTCCAATACCACTTCCTTAACACAGTTAAAGTTTTACGTTGTTTGTATTCAATTCCCTTTCATACTTTTGGTGACATCTGTTCCAATGTAACAGTATATCGGAAGGGTAATCAAGGGTAATCTGAGCGATTTGGGTTTAAACTTTAGCCGAAACTTTCCGAAGAACCTCAACAATAAACAGTCCAGTATCAGGGAATAATGGTTTCCGTGATAACTAACTTTAGTTTCTTCCGAAACTTCGAAAGTTTTTATCTCACACTTTCGACACATGACTGACTGAGTATTGTCTCAATCTATCAATACTAAACATTAAACCTAAATAGATGTTTAAATTCGTTGCAGAGGTTTTTGCAATGGGAGGGGGAGTTTTCAACAGGCCTATAAATATAGTTAAATCCATTCAGATTTAGTTTTTTGTAAGAATTTACATATTTCATGGGGTCTTAAGTGATGATTGATGATATTGGCGCTACACACGGAATGGCAAATTTATTATACATTTTTTCACCACTTGTGTTTATCGGAGGATATGAAAAGCAATATTCTGAGGTATAAAAAATTAGCTTCATTTCATCTGGCTGTTCAACTCTTTGGATAGAATTTGTTACCTTAACTTGACAAATTGCTTTGGTTTCAAAAGTGATATGCTGCAGGTCATTAGCTAAAAGACAGACAAACGCACGAGTATATAATATCACCCTAGATTTTGACTTGGTTCAAAAAAAGAATATATATCAAATCAGGTCTCCAATATTTAATTTTTAGTGTTATAGACTAATTGATAATATATCAACTAACAAAGCAAGTGGAATTTATAAATACTCCCAGATTATGCAATTGAAATATATATCTGACATAAAATTCCAACAACAATGTAATCAAAAGAAACATATCAAAATATCCCTTTTTCAATATAAACTTCAACCCAAACTTCATATGGAACAAAAATTCAGTCAGTCAATAAACAGACACAAAAAAAACGAAATTTGATTGATTTAATAAAAATGTTTCTGATAAAATTTAAGGGTCTTTTAGAAAACTACTTAAATAAAAAAGAATATATAACATAAATTTATTCTGTCAAAAAGGAAAGGATGAAAGGTGAATTGTAAAAAGAGGAGTAAAACGGAAGTGTGTTTTTTTGTGTTTCCGCGGCAAATTGCTAAAAATATTCCTAAAATATTTTTTCATTAAATAAATATTTTTATAACCTTCACCACCACAAGCTGTCAAAAGGGTATTTTAACTTTGTCGTTCCGTGTGTAACGCTTAGAAAGAAATCAAAATCTGATCCATCTGGCTGTTGTTGGCACGCTCACATACACAATATTTAACAGAGCCTGAGAATTTCTTTTGTCCGTAAAAGTTTCCAATTTAAAAACAGCAAATTGGTTCAGTAGATAACACTCATTTATGCTGAGGGTATTGAAAATTCGGCATAGCCGAATCTAGTATTCTTATTTGTTCTATTTTACGTTTTTGGCAAACAAAAAAATGTTGACCATTTAAGTTTATTTTTTTAATTTTTTTTTTTTTAATTTAATTCTTTTTTTATTAATAAAATAAAAAAATGATGATTGATGATAATATTTGTGTTAAAAGTAGGAAAGGAAAATGATTATGATGAAAGAAAAAAGAAAAAAAATTTAACACATACACTTGACCATTTCACATTTTTTATTATTTTAATGATAAATTAAGATGGATACGAGGAAGTTGAAGGATATAAAAATTTGTAATTTTTTATTTTTTAAAATTTTATTTTTATATTTGTTGTTGAAAAAATGGGTTGATTTTTACATACTTCACCACTTCAAGTGGAGACAATTGGTATATTTAGTTAGTTCAGTATGTAACATCTTTAAGAAATCACTTTAGACCCCATTAAGTATCAAATTGAAATCTGAATTGATTTTGCTAAAAATAATTGGTTGAGTTCAGTAAAATTTGGTCATTTGGCAACAAATATGCCAAATACCTATGCCAAGCTCAAAACTCTTGGGAGCCATAATGCTAATGATAAGGAACACGTCAGAGTCTTCAAAACTATGTTCTGTTGGAACATTCATCAAAACATAGTTTGGGTATAAAACATCTGTGTTAGTGCAGATGTTTGTAGCGGGCAGAAAAAATAGTCCTACCACCACTTATAAGTATACTGTTCGACTCAGCATAACTTCCTATGTTAAGTACGTCCGTCCAGCTGGCTGTCCATGTAAAGTTTGTTCACAAAGTGCAGGTGGCAGGTTTGATGATATCTTAATATTTTGGCCCAAGGACAATGTCTATTGAAATTTGTTATGATCGGTCTATTATTTCATATAAGCCCCTTATAAATGTCCTCCTGGAACGGGGTATATGGTCCATAAAATTTCTAAATACAAAACGATTTTAACCAAATTTTGTAAAAAGAAGTCTTGCTTTGTTCTGAAAGAATTTTTCAAATTAACGAGAATCGGCATATTATTTCTCATAATTAGTTTGAAACTCATAAATCGCTCATATACGTGGTTATTGTAAAAAAATATTCAGTCAAATTAAGATAAATACTATAATATAATAATATTTTATAATAATATTTTCTAACTCTCAGAAAAAAACCGTTTAAAACACACACATTTCACATAAATGTATGTATCATAATAATCTGTTGTACACATATGCATAAATAAAAAAGCAAATTATACGAGGGCCATTGGTAAATTCTTCGTAGCTGTCATTCACAACCAACAATGTGGTGAAGGGTATTTTATAGTCAAGCTTGCCCGAATGTAACATTTTTATTTGTTTTAGATATAGAATTTAAACTGGAACCTGTATTTGATATATGTTTCTAAATGAAAATATTTAAGATGAAAATGTCTTGTGTATATTATACAAAATCGGATTCAAGGTCTTGGTAATTTTGGAATATTCAAATACGAACAATAAAAAAACTAAGCAAGTTTTCTGAAAGTGCTACCAAAAGTAGTTACCATTTTGAAGTTTTGAGGAAAGTGTTAATACCAATTGAGGGTGTAATAGTCGATTTTGACCGACTATATAGTGCACTATAATATATTCACGACTTTATGATTTGTGGTTTTATAAAACATATCATTTTATACCCTACACCACCATACATGATTGTGCAGAAATTTGTAATGTCCAGAAAAAATATTTTTTTATACCGTTCCACTCGAAATAACGTTGTAAACAATATGTTGGTCACAATATTAGAAATGTATTGATGAAATGCGACTATTTTGGTCTATTGACGATGCCTATTGAAATTAGTGATGATAGTTGCATTATTTCACCTTGTCCCTGTACAAATTTTTTTAATATAAAATAAAATTTGGCACAAAAAATTTCCAAAAACTCTCTATTGTTTCTCATAAGTCCCATACAATCCTGTTACAAATATCACTTTTAAGAGCTTCAATCACGCACACGCAGAGTTTTATGTGCTTGGGCCACAATTATAATATGTGCCAAATTGTCAAATAGTCAGACAGGGTTTTAAATCGACTTAAAAAGTGATTCTGAGTCAATCGGTATAATCAACTACTTAATACTCGGAACATTTTTGAAATGCGTCAGATTTCTATTATATTTATTTAGATTTTTTACATTTGATTTTATAATGTATCAAGAAAACGTCATAATTTTTACTCAAAACAAAAATATAGAAAGATATACAAGAAATGATAAATAATCATCAGACTACATTACCATTTTTTCTATCTTTTAAATATAAACCCACAGATGCTGCCATGAAAAGTTACATTTACATTTGAAATCATTTGTATTTTTCTCTGTTTTTATCTAAAACCACGAAAAAGAGAAAAAATTAAATAAAATGCATTAAATGAAATACAAATAAAAGAAACGGAAAATAATGGTTAAACGTATACATTTTCACGGTTTATTATATTTAATGTAAATTTGTTTTTCTCTATATTTTGTTCACAAAAAAAAATATGATAAATAATAACCCAAAAAGTATGCAAAGTTTTCTTCTTTATATTTTAAAACAAATTGTATCTTTTCATTTTTTGTTTAGACAAAAAACAGAAAAAAATCTCAAAAAAAATATGAAGCAACATGAGGCGGAAGCAATAAAATTTGCAATCATTTATCTTGTCTTTTTTCACTCCTCTTTTTTTATTTCGACTGTTTATTCCAAAATAAAAAATATAAAATATTTTGGGGTGTATTTACGAATGGCGAAGAACAGAGAAACATAAAGCGAAATATGTAACTTTAAAGTTGTTTGTAATGTCATTTATTATAATTATTTACTTAATAACAGCAACGCAAATGTTTACGTGGTGTTAGTTTCCCTAAATGTATGCTAATATTTAATGGTTTAGAGAAAGTTTTTTCTTATGTTATAATATAATGGATTTCTTGCATACGCAAGGGCGTAGTAAAATAATTGCATACTTGAGGGATGTTAATCGAATTTAAATAACTTTAGAATCCATTATTTGAGTCCATGAATTCTCTACCTTAATACAAATTTATATATTTTAATATGATGAAAATACAGTTAATATTGTATATAAATTACTTATCACTATCAAATATAGTTTATAGCTTTAATGAAACATATGATATTTTCCAGCGTGAAAAAAACTAGGTAATCGATACAAGCTGAAGTGCGCTGAATTTTGTGGGCAAAATTCTTTGTAAAACTGCGAAAATTTTAAATTTTGAGGAAAACTTTGTTTTTTTATATAAAATTTAAAATTTTTTGTGAAAAAATTTTCTGGTGAACCGTTTTTTTTGAAGAAAAAAATTTTAATTTGAAACTTTTTATGAAAATATATTTTTAAACACTTTTGAACGTTTTTAATAATTCTTTTTTAATTATAATATTAAGTGGAAATTACTTTGAGATAAAGTTCAAATTAATTTCTACACTGCGCTATGAAGTACAGTTATAAGCCACTCTGTTTTATCTTGAAGACTTTATTGTAGAGATAATCACATATCAAATAAGGGACTTTTTATCTTTCACTTTCTATTCGCATTTTAATATTTATAAATCAAATCACAATGCTTGATAGCTTTTTTCATAGGCCATTTTAACCTGCTGATAATAGTTCTGGATTGAAGGTAGTGCGTAGGTGAAAGTCGATTCATTTTTCATTATCTTCATGAGAAAAAACTTCATATGCAAATTACTGTCTACCATTGATGTGAAAACTACAAATGTTATAGTCTGTCAAGTCCGATTATATAAATATTTAGGTCTTTTATGACTTAAAGCCCCATTCCGAAGGGATTGTTTGTATAGCAGATAAATGTAATAATGGACCAATCATCTCCAATTTTAATGGGCAACGTCATTTGGTTAAAATAATGACTAGACAAAATAATGAAGTGCATTTAAGTTATAAGTTTAAAATGAACAACCAACAGTCTCAGAAAATGATTCTCAGTCTGTCCGTTACCGACTAGTGTCTAGTATAGCATAAAAATTGTTGGTAAAAAAATTATTGAAGTAAGATTTGCTGATTACCTCGCAAAATCTCAGTAAACTATAGGAGATACGGTAGCTATGTAATTGGTGAATTAATTCACGAAACAATGCAGCATTACAAACAATGAAAGGAATAAAGTTGCCAACATAAGTAGGACCCAGTATGGCTATGGACTACTTCGCTCTTTCAGAGAGTGATAGTCTTAGGCCATCGGTATATTAGAAGTTTTCCAAATTAAAAAAATAGAATATCACTATTACCTTCGTATTTATCTCTCAATTTCAATAATATGCTTCGTATGTTATTGAAATTGAGAGATAATGTTGTTTCTCATTCTCTTGTTCATTTTTCAGTTCTAGTAATCTTTATTCTCGAAAGCCATATTCATGAAGTCTATCTCGTCAGATAAACCATTCAAGTATAGTGATAGTTGGTTTGTATTGGAGATAGTGCATAAGTGGTTTTTCAATGTCTTAATGAGCAAAAATATTTATATACGAGGACCTGCCCTTTTTAGAACACCTTACTCCTATTACAAGAAAGCAATAAATCTAGTTCAAGAACACTGGCTTGTCGAGTAACATTGTGAACACTCACGTTTCGCAATTGTGAAACTTTGATACAGATTATTTTTTATTTGCCCATGGATTCTGATCAGTTGGACAGCTGTAAACGTTGTCATCAATATATAGTTCGCATATTTGAGATATCTCGATGAAATTTGGTATATATTATTATTTTAGACCAATGAGAAGCCTATTGAAATTGGCTATGTGCGATCCAATATTTCGGGTACCTCCTATACAAATGTCCTCCTGGAATGTGGTTTAAAAAACAAGTGTTTTGATATTCTAAAACGCTTTGCCAAATTATACGAGGGTCGATTCATTACTTGTCATACGTCCCATACAAGGTCCCTTCCAAATATCATTCTGAAGGGCAATAATCTACACTTAGTTTGGTATTGTAAATATAACTGGTCAAATTAAAATAGATAAAAGTAAAAATCGATGTGCAAAATTATACGAGGATCGATCTATAATTTCTTCCAGGTTCCATATAACCCCACAGAATAATTTTTTAACAACTTCTAAATTTCACATAAATGTAAGTTTCATCATAATATACTGCACACTTAAGAATAAGTCAAAAAGTGAAATCATACGATGGTCGTTCATTAATTTTTCGGAACTGCTTAATATGACAAATATTGTGGTGCAGGACATTATATAGTCGGTCTTGACCGACTTCAACATTTTTACTTGTTTTTTTACAAATTTTACAAAAATCTAAATCCTCATTTCATGTAGGTGGGACCTCAAATGGCCTATTGTCGATTTTAATGTACATATTCTTAAAGATCAATAATTTTCAATAAAATTTTTAGTTTTATTTTAGCAGTAAATTCATTTCAAAATAAATATTGGGTACATAAAGAATTCTGGATTCGGTGTTGAAAATAACGAAGATTTTTTTAAAAAATTTCTGGCGTTTTTATTGAAATTTCTGCTAATTAATAAGCTTAATCAAAATTTATGCTAAAAAAGCTAAAAATCGAATTTCAATTACCTTGAACCGATTATACAATATGAGTTTTCAGTTTCCTATAATTTTTCCTTTAATTAAATCTCTATAAAACTTAAAGTTCTTCGCAAATAAACCTTTTTTCTTAAATTATTTCATATGAACATAAAATATTACCTTTTGCCTTATCATACATTAATTTCCTTAAATACGTTATGTAATGTAATGTAAACACTTAAAGTATATTAAAGTTTATTTTACTTTGGACGTTAAGTATGTCGGAAAATCACAGAACATTTAATTAAATCATAAATAAGCATCAATACGTAATTAAACAAACATTAACGGAGACACTGGATGTGACATAAACCTCACAGCAACAACAACAACAATTATAACAATAACAACAGAAAAAAATATAAAATAAAACTTACTGCCAACACACACAAAATGAACAATCAAATGGTTAAATTTCAAACAAAAACAAAAACCAACAAAGAACCCCTTACCCCTGTTACAAGGACTTACTGTGTGTGAGTGTGTGTGTGTGCATATGCACATTACAAAACCTATAAAATGGTCAGTTTATCTTTTTTCCAGAGACAGTTAATAAACACCAAAGTAAAATTGAATTTAATTAAGTGTCTCAATAGATAAATATACTCTAACTCTGTATCGTGTCGACTGCACTCTCAAACCCCCTAGAAATTGTGAAATTCTCATAAGAGAAAAATAAACAAATGATTGCATACTTTTTGGGGTGGCGGTGTGGAAATAAGGAAAGTGTAGGAGGTGGAGAAGATATTTAAAAGTGCATTACATTACATTTGATTTTATTCAGTTGCCAATTGAATTTATCATGCATAATCACTCAAACTATGAAAAAATAGCACCACGAGGGTTATACTTCAAGAGAATTTAAGGAAAATCGTTTTATTTTCGAATTTAAATAAACTTCTGTTGAAAACTTGTCACCAAAGTAATAAAAATTATATAATTTTAATATTTTTTTTAAAGAATTTTAAGATTTAGAACAAAATTAAATCAAAATAGATATTGAATTAACATCGGGAAATGTTGATTTTAATCTGTCCTCAATCAATATTTAATTAGCTGATATTGAATTTGACTTAATTATTTTTCATTAATTTTAAAATGTTATTAGGGAATAAATATAGGTTTTTCCGAAAAATAGAATATAACAATTTTCAAGAGACAAGCCCAATACGTTTAAAAAAACTTGTAACACAGGCTTGTGCATTTCAAAATTGGGGTTTCGTTATGATAAAAGAATGTTTTAAAATCCCAAAATATCAATTTGTATAAATCATGTTTAAAAATTTTACTTTTTTCACTTAAATTAAACCCCTGTGTCAACTTTAATATTTCTGAAGTAATAAGAAATAAATTGATAGAGATCAGAGAAGTCCATCAATATACAAAATTTTATTTGGCTTAATTCATAAATGAATTATTGGCGCACCTCAGGTACACCATGTCTAACTCTGTGAAGTTTTATTAAGGTATCTTAAGTGGTTCAATAGTTACAGAATTATTAAAAAAGTCGATTTGGTCACACTATGCAGTCGGGCAGACGGATGGATATCGTTAAATTGACTTAGGAAGTGATTCTGAAACTAACGTTACAAACATCTCCACAAATGCGTAATATTATGAAGTAGAGTAAAAACGTCGACTGTATTAACTAATCCTAATAATATTGTTAGTTTTTAGCTTATTTAAGTCCTTGATTTATTTCCTTTTCAATAAACTGAAAGAGTTTTCAAAATTACAACAACATTTTATTTACACTGCTTTTTAAAATGGCAACACTGGCAGCCATTTCATGAGATAAATTTCACGGTAGAGCGAATTACGGTTAATTCTACCAAACTGCGCCATCTAGATTTGTATACATTACCATGAGATTATGTGAGAAGTTGAAGTTAATACTTAACAGACACAAACTGTTAAACTTTAACAAAACTAACACTTTTTCACTTAAGTTGTCTAATGTTTTCAATAGAAAAATATATATGCTTATATTTGGGGAGTTTGAAATAAAGTCGATAAAGATTTGAAATTAATGAACATTAAAAAAATTCGTATTGTTAAAAAAATCCTAAAAATAATGATACAAATCGTAGATAAAAA
Organism: Cochliomyia hominivorax; assembly: GCA_004302925.2. Lineage (NCBI taxonomy): Eukaryota > Metazoa > Arthropoda > Insecta > Diptera > Calliphoridae > Cochliomyia > Cochliomyia hominivorax. The sequence continues at coordinate 32,571,717 of PYHX02000158.1, forward strand.
TAGAAAATGATGGAGTTGAATTAACGAAAGCGTTTTCGGTGAATTTTAGAAACGATGTCTGAAAAATTCTATAAGTAAATTCGAAACTACTGGCGGAGGTATGATATTATTAATAGTCCCCTCCGATAAAGTTTCTAGATAAAATTTATGCAAAAATGTTTTTTTAATTAACTCAACTGAATATTTTCGTAGGAGAAAGTAAAATTCATTTGTACAATTGAACCGAGAGATAAAGCAAAATTAGAACTTGTATTTTATGGAGCTAAACAGGTTTGCATCCTTGCTCAAGTCACTGTAGTGAAATTTGCAGTGGTTTAACATAACGTAACCAGAAAACAAATAATGTGAATGTGTTAGTGTCTTAAGTTTAATTAAATGAAATATTTATCATTTTACACAGAACTAAATTTATGTATGATGTTGTTATTAGTTTTATGTATGTTTTTATTATAAATGTATACGTTAAGCTTCATTAAAGGAATTCATAGATAATAAATATTTTTCTTCTCATTCTATTGCTTAGATCTTTGTAACTGTATTAAGATTTGTTTTTAGTTAAAAAATTTTTTGTTTTATTCACTAAGTAGAGAGTTTTGTTGGTGATCATGTTATGTATTATATATTTCGGCATATTGATTTTCTCTGATCTAAACCTTTCTCACTTCATAATAACGTAAAGATTCCCACACACACAACCCTCGTCGATATTTAACTCTTTTTTAGATTTCCTCATTTTCATCTTCATCATCATTTCAATGTCAATGTTATTTCATGCATTTGTCCAAATATTATCCTTTTGCATACATTTGTACATATGGAAAATGATGTGTTATTATTACATTGTGGTTTGACATTTGTGGCCAGTTAGTAGGAATTTGTGGCAAAATGCCCATAAAGCCTAGTAATAGGAAAAACTTCATACCCACATTTATAATAAACATATATTACACACATAAGTATCAACATACATATGAAAATGTTGATTTCATTTGAATGCATTTCATGCAATTCTCTTGAAATTTCAATTCATACTTATCTTTCTATAAATCATACAATTCCTTTTGGTCATATCTGCAGTCTGTAGGGAAGGGATTTAAATAAATGTCAGTGGTAGTTGCATGAGTGCAATCTGAATGTTGGAGTTGTGGTAGTAGTAGTAGTGGGTATTGGAAAAAGATAAACAAAACTGAAATAACATATTTAATGTAGACAATACTTAATGATGATTATATGTATGTGAACATAAATGAAAATTCATAACAATCATAAATTGCCAGTTACTTCAAATATGTTTGCCATATGAGTGTTTTATATAAATTGACAGATCAAATGGTCATTTGATTGAATGCGTTCATATGTAAACACACACTCACATCATTCGAATATGATAATATTCCAGTAGTAGAAGTAGTAGTTTGCATATTTTGCATGTTTAAACACACTTCATTTAATGAGAAATAATCAACATTTCCGATAAGAACGTACAAATAGAGAGGAAATAAACATTGATGGGAAGACAAAAGAAAAGAATGTTAGTTATCTTGATTCGATATGATGGATTTCATAAATGTTATGAAGATAATTTTATATAGGACGATTTTAAGAAGGAGGTCTTTCATACAGAGCCACAATGAAACTTACTCTCCGTTATTTTTGAGAAGTCAGAATAAAGGCGAGCGCCTAAAAATTTCAATAATTTCAATGCTCCCCTCATATCTCTTCTTTTAGTTTGGGTTGCATCTTTACCCAAAGCATTGTAATTTCTTATTACTGTTTTTGCTTTATTATTTCATGGTGATAATTGTCCTTCATTTTACTTGAGGAAAAGCTTACTACCTTGATTTCGAGCCTTCTCTTTAATCTCCCAATCGCTTTAAGTTAAGGTACTTATATTTTTTCGTAGTTGAAATTGTATGAATAGAAGAATTTCCGCTTGAAAAACTTTTAAAGATTAAGTTTAAGGTTCTGATTTTCCCCATAGGTCGTGATTCTATTGAATCAAAATTGATGATATGTAATCAGAGTTTGGGAATTTACAAAAGTAATAATTTAATCGAGTGTTTCCATTCTTTTTAAAATCAATATAAATTGCATATCAGTGATCTCATTTATTTCCTCAGTTAATCCATTATGACATCCATTATGACAATAGATTGACCGATGAGCCAAAACATCTTATTTATCGATTTCCAAATAGTTGTTGACCAGTTGTCCCAGATGATTTGAAAAACGCCATTTTGATCTTAGCAAACATTTCATTGATAACATGCACCTCCGTTGATATCGCTGGTTTTTGCGATATTTCATCTGATTTTTTAAGATATGTAAATATGTCTTTCTCTATCAACGTGCAATGTCTCTCGGCTTCTTTGTCTCCAATATGAACTCCAATAATTTTGAAGTGTCTTTTTGTGTGACTTCACAAATTCGTTATATGTGTGACAACAAAATTTAGTGATATCCAGTACTGAAGTTAAGTATTACAGTAAGGATGATATGCTAAAACTGATCATCCACCGATTTTCAAATAACGTTTGATCTGTCTAGCAATACCTATGTGCACGAGAGTCATCATGATGTAAAACTATCTCCTTGTGCTGTCGATTATTCCCCTATAATCGTCTGACCCAATTTCTATTGCTAAAAATCTAATCCAGGTCTACTGATGTAATCAAATATAAAGTTTTACTTTGTTGTTATTTAAATTAGGCTTTGATCTGGCTAGTTGACCTGGCTTAATGTATAAAATTCTTCTCTTTTTTCTCCAAAAATAAGAGAATGCGAAAGTAGGATATTCACCACTTTCAAAATCTTCCTCGAAACTAATTCATATAAAACAATTTTTTTAGTTTTGATTCCTTCTCTTCATAAGTATAATCGTGCTACAAATCAAGTTATTTATTTCCTTGAAAATTTTCTCCCACTTGAATGCCGTCATATTTTTGAATGTTGGCCCTAGTAAACATGACTTGATGAGTATTCAAAATATTATATTTATAAATAATTGCACCAGATATACGTCTCTGAGTTATCATTGACTTTTGTTGGTTGCATAAATATTGTTGTTTATTTTAATTACTGAAATTGAATTTCGAGGACTTTAGTTTGTCTGTTCTATGAACTCTCTGCACGTTTGATGATTAAACGTTTGCAATACTTTTGATTGCAACACTTATACCAATAATATGTAATGACAATAATGAGAACAATGATAGTAATAATGTTAGTTGCATATGAACAATTAACTGCATTATTACGGCGCAATTAAGATATTTATTTTTATATTTATTAAATAATTTTTAAATAAATTGGACACCACATTATTGCAATAAATGGGAATTTCGAAACAAATATTAAGGACCTATAAAATTTATTTCACCATAATTTATAATTTAATTTAAAAACATAAATTCACAGGGCTTCGTAGGTCCTTATAAAGACTTATTTAGAAGCCCCAGGTTCAGTGTTAAAATAACAATTCAAAATTTTGATTATAATTCAATCTTTGCTATCAGTTTAATTTTATTTTTTTTCCAAATATTAAAAAAAAAATTATATTCATATTTCATATTAAGTTCAAAAACTTTAGTATACTTCAAGGTGTTCACATAACCATTTAAACTAAAGCATATATTCTTCATATAAGCATACATATGTGTACTAAATAATCAAAACTGTAAAAAGAATATTTGTTACTATGAAAACAACTCAAACTGCAGAAAATATTTGTGTGTATTAAATTTCTTTTCTGAAAAACTTTTTAATTAAATTCAAAAACAAAAGAAATTTTACGAATCTTAAAAATTAACAAAAATAAGTTATAACTAGTAGATAATGAAACTAAACAGACTTTAGAATACACTACTAAAAATTAATATACACATATAGTTATTAAAGTATACACCGATGGAAATTTAATGACAAAAGATAATAAGATGAGTTTAATGTCTTTTATGCATCCTTACGCATTAATAGGCGATTGGTATATATCTGATTCAAAGTATGAAGAATTAATTCGATAGCTTAAATAATCAGTATCTATTAGTGGCAAAACTTCAAGAAAAAATTAAATATATGAAACAGTAACAAAAAATGAGAAATGGAGAAACTAATGTTGCTTGTTTTAATGGCTTAAAGGGCCTTTTATATCTATTTATCAGTGAATAGGTAATATGACGATAAACGTGGAATAATGATGAACTTTAAATGAATATAACATGATATTTAGTCCGCATAAATATATGGATAATACTTGTGAACTCAGCAGGACATACAAACAATCAAAACGTCCATTCCATAGAAGCCCCGAAGCACTTTCTAAAGTTTTTAAATATAATAAAACATACCGAATTTGTAATACCTTCCAACATTTGTATATATGTATCCAGTTTCATCAATATTAATATAAGCACATACATTTCAACATACCTTATTATGTGTTAAGTTATTACACAAATTTAACGTAATTCTTTCCTGAAATTAAATTAAAATTTCGTAAATTTTACTTAAATAAAGTATTTAAATTTTATAATATTCATCAATGTAAAGAATTTATTTTTGCCAATTTAAATAATGTATTATTCAAATTGAATAATATTTATTCAAATTAGCTGCATTTTTATTAACGAATTCAAATAGTCATATTGACAATTTTCCATCAATTTAAGAATTAACGAAAATTTTCGTAATGATGAATAAAGGTTTCGTTGGCTGATATACAACCTGATTTTTTTCAATTCAATCCTTTTTCGTTATATAAACACTAATAACAACAAACTTTTTTAAACATAAGGCGAAATTTCATACATGCTTTCATTGGGAGTCATAGACATTTACTTATTTCTACAAATTATATTACTTTCTTAATCTGATAAAGAGTTTTTGTCAAAAATCTTTATATTATTTTTTTGCCTGAATTTTAGGTTATATCAGATATGTTATTTGATCGATTTTGCTTTTGCACTTCTTGTGACAGTATAACAAAAAATAATGAAATATTCAGCTGTGTCAAATCTTATAATCCCAACTTTACGAATTTTATAAGATTAGAACTCTATTCTCTATTTTTATAAGATCAAATCGATATTTTTAAAAAGTCCCAGTAGGGTAACTTTCCCAAATGATGGACAAACAAACAGATATACCAAAATCAGTTTGATTTAGATTTGATCCAATATATATACTTTATGAGGTCTTCAATCACTTCTGCTTGTTGTCTCACATGGAATGACAAAGTTAAATCAAGTTGGTCTCTTTTTACAAAGCTCTTAGCTCTTACTTTTGCATCTTGCCATTATAGTGTTACACTATCTCGATCTTCATGTATTGAACGTCTTCTGTCTTACCTTCGCCTATAACGGTATTTTGAGTATTTAAGATTCAACAAACATAATATTATGTTGAAACACTGATGCTAGAGTTAACAAAATGTACTCCCCTCATAATCTATGTCTTCGAAATAAGAGAGAGAGAGGTGAGAGACTCCTTTTAATTCACCTTCTCTTTGAATAGATCAAAATTTTGCTCCAGTGTGAAAAGCAAGTATGGGCAAATTGTCAATTGCTAAAGAAAGGTGTTATATAACACCCTACACTATGACGAAGTCATGAAATATTTCGTATTCGTAAATCTATAAAACATAATTATTATACTCTAGGACGAAGGAAGAAGACTATTGCAATTAAGCATATTCTATCCAATATTTCAGGTAGCTCCTTTAAAATATGTTTAAAACATTAACCTCGAAAAGTGATCGACAGACGTAGTCGAAGTAATAGAAGTAATAATGGAGTGGTTCAAATTTGGAACCATGTGATAATTTCAATTCACTATAAAATTTCTAAAAAGAATCCCTTTAAATCGTATTTAAATAGTTCTCTTTTGCTAAATTCATATTGCCTTCAAAATATAGGGTGCCACCATGCAACATGCGAAACTCACAATGAAAACACAGCAACGAACAAAATGTATTATAAACCAATAAAAATAAATAAAAACAATAAAAGTAATAAATTATTTCCGTTTGTTTGTTTGTATTTTTTCCTAAAACACAAAAAAACTCAAATGGTGGAAATTAAAGAAAAAACACCAGTAAACAACACGAAAATAATTGTTTAATTGCAAAACACAGAAACACATAAAAACAACAAATGTCTCGTTTACAATTGTTAACAACTTTAAATTGAAAATGAAAATTTTATTAAAAAAAAAGTTAAAAATATTTTCTTCCTTTTAGTCCTAAAAGAGACAATAAAGTCTCAAGAGATGAAATATGGTTTCAAATGGAAAGCAATTATGTGAAACTAAGACGGAGCAGGGGGAGAAATGAAATAAATAAAAGACATAATTTTTATTCAGCTCCAGGAATTAATAAAATTATTTTACTAAATTTTTAATGTGAAATAAGTTGCAAGAAAATGGAAAAAAATTAAAAAAAAATAATCTTAAAAGGTGATAAATCTTAACAAACAACAACTACAACACGTTAAACAATATATTCTTAAGGTGTTATGGCTTTAGATTTTTCTTAAAACATAGAAGATGGAAGGAGGTGGAGGAATGTCATGATGACTTAAACCTTGTTGTCTTTACAGTTGGTATTTTAATTTTCAAACTTACTTTCTTTAAACATATTTATATTTATACCCTACACCACGGTAGGTGATTGGGGTATTATGCGTTTGTGCTGATTTTTGAAACATACAGAATAAATGGTAAAACACCCACTTTTAAATATACTGTTCGACTCAGAATCACTTTTTCGATACGTCCGTCCATCTGTCTGTCTGGTTGTAAATGTTGTAAACACTCGACAGGTCGCAATTTTTGAGATTTCGTAATGAAATTTGGTACGTAATATTTTGAAGGGCAAAGCCTATTGAAATTGGTCGTATTCTCTCCAATATTTCAGATAGTTTCCATACAAGTGCCAACGAAATTTAACGTAAATAAGTCTTATATTATAAATCGATTTCCTTAATTATGCGAGGGTAGGTCTTTAATTCTCATAGGTGTCACCCTCCGAAATATCACTTTGAAGGGCATGAATCTCACATATACATTGGTAAGTTAATAAAAACTGGTAAATTAATATAAATACAATCTTAAATTGATGTTTAAAATGTTACGAGGGTCGGTGCATCATTTCTGTTTGCTCAGATAAAATCCATTTCAAACGCATACATTTTACATTAATCTTAGTGTCATATTAATCTACTTCATCACAAATCTAAAAAGCAAATTATTTGAGAATTAAAAGTTGCCATTTACAAACAACAACATGGTGTGGGGTATTACATAGCCGTGCTTGACCGACTATAACATTTTGACTTGTTTTTATTCTCCTACTTTTATCTGCCACATAATGTTAATTTTATTGTCATTTTATTTTTATTTTCCTTGTTATTTGTTGTTGTTGTTGTTCTTATTATTTTTTTCTTCATACGAAATATTTTATTGTTGTAAATTTTTAAGGAGGGTTGTTTGAAATGTATGAACGTATGTTAGAAAGCTTGGAGAGGAAAAAAAGTTGTAATTAAATACTGAAAACTAGCATCATCACCAGAATTTCATAATTACATACGACTGCATGTCGTCAAGACTTAATTCTTATATTGTTAGTATTTCTATTTGGTAAACGTCTTTTTCTCTAGAATGTAATGGGAACTGAATGTGAACAACCAACCCCTTTTCACCAAAAGACATGGTTGGTTTTGTTACGGTGGGAAGTTAAGAATGCTACAAAGAACTGTGGAGCGATGAAGGTTTTATTTACATATAAAACGACACTGACTGGTTCTTCATCAACCCACAGCCTAAAATGCAGAAGCTGGAAAATGAAATTTGGACTATAAATTCTTCTCCTCCCAGATAGATCCATGAAGATGTGATTCGCTGTATTAACTTTATATTTCCTGAAGCAAAATCAATATGGAAACAAGGAAGGATGTAGCATTCAGACTGAATATATAATACCCTTAAACATTTCGCGGGCTAAACAATTATGGGCCAAACACCATAGAATCTGACTATATAGATCTTAAACATACGAAACGTCATAATACTAATTTTATAATAATTTAATTTTTTGAGAATGTTACACTTTTAAGTGATTTTCTAAAGTGGACCTTAATGGGAATTACGTTCAATTGTAGACCAATCTGGACTGATCCAAGACATATTTATACCAAATTTTATTAAAAAAAACATAAATTCCGTGAAAACATTTTTACCTGAAATATTGGATTGACCAATTTCAAAAGACTTTGTGCTTTGGGCAAAGTGGTAATATGTAGCATATTTCATCAAGATATCTGAAAATTTTCGAATGTTTAAATATGTTTAAAAATAAACCAACAAGCGCTTGGAACTTTTTTTAATCCAGAACATTTTGGGAAATATAAGAGTAATTTTTCAGTAATATAATTTTAATAATATAATTTTAATAATCGTTGAAAATAATAAATTTCGGTAGTAAAAACGGAGTATTATTTTTATCATAATTGGTACTTTAGATAACAAGTTTGGTACTTTTAGTTCACCAAATCATAAATAGTACCAAACTCGAACAACAGAGAAAATATATTTTAAGACTGAAGAGATGGACTAGTGAATTATCTCAGCATTTAAAAAAAATCATATTTAAAGGAGCCTTTCTAGGACAAAAAGCAAAAATGCCACTTCAGTATTTTTCGAATGGCGTATATAAAATCCTAAATGGACTTTAAGTCATACCTTTCAAATTTTCTATGTGTAATGAAAGTGATTTAAGTATTATTTGAGTACATAGACTCATATTGATAAAATGTTTAGAGCCATTGGGTTTTTCTAAGTAAGAAATTAATAATATATGCTTCCAATTGGAATCTTTCTAATAGGATACCTTAGGTGAACGTTGTTATTGATGTTCCCCGAAAGTTCTTTAAAAACTTAAAAAGGTGTTCAATATCAAGTTTTTTACTCAATTTAACTTTATACATCTTTATTTGAGTGTTTTAACCAGTAGATAGGTGTGCTAGAACCTAATATAGAACAAGATGTGAAAACACCTGCGAACAGTGATTTCCATATTTTTTTCCGTGACTTCCATATGTTTTATTCGCTTCAATGGGACAGAAGAGCCGTCAATGTGCTTCCGGTATGAAAATGATGTCCCGTATTAATCAATGATAATTTTAATATTTCGGGTCAGAAGATTGTTTTCTAATTCAATTTTTAATATCTTTCGATGCGTAAAATAATGATATAATATACTAATATAAGATGAACCATAACTGCTCTTGGTTTAAGTGCAAATTACGTTGCTATATAATATGTAGTACTTTAGCAATCTGTCTGGTATAATATAAATTCTACAACGGTTTTAAAATTACGATTGAAAAACAGATTCTGAAGGTTTACACATTCCATTAGGGATGCACTATATCGTTAGATAAAAATAATATTCTAAAAGATGAGTTATTAGGCGGGTATGCTAAACTTTCCCTGATGAATGGAAGACATTTTACTGGACTATTCTCCTTAAATGAATCAATTGTTCACAGTGATTATTTGACCCACTTCAAAAGCTCAAAATATAAAACACCTTTCTGATCTCAGCAAATATATTTAACTACATTAGAGACATGTATATTTGGTGAGTTAACCGACTTTTTATCCTTGTTACTATAATGGGTTATTCAGTGTTTCTTACCTGTTATAAGTCGTAGTCAAAATTATTTGCTTTTGAATATGTAATTCTGAAATGCAAAAATACCAGATCAAAAAAAGTTTTTTATACATCGCCAACGAACCATCGCTTGAGGTGTTATAGCTATTGAAAAAATGTGTTTAACAGTTTTGTGAACTGATGAAAATATTTTCAATTGATGGAAATATCTAGTCCAAGAATATATTGTGTTTTTGATTCACTGTAACTTTTATTTAAAATTTTTTGAAACATAACCACAATTTCCTATATGAAAATTTGTTTGTTTTTTTTTATATTCCTACAAACGAACTTTTCTTATTTTTTTTCATTTTAATTTCGCCTGAAAGTATAAACCATAACATTTTTTCTTATTTTTTAATTCTTCCACACACACAGTTCAACACATACTCATTCATAGTCTTAGTGTGTGTATTGCATTTCTTAATTCCTTGAGAAGAAAACAAAGACAAGCAGGGAAAAGGGAAAAATAATTTTCTTATTATTTTGTCTGTTGCCAGTTTAAATGTTTATGAATCCAATGGAGTTCAGAAAATGTTTATCGTAATAATAACGTCGTCGTCGCTGGAAAAATACTATTAATGTGTGGAAGGGGAGAGAAGGTGGAAAAAGAAATGATGTGTTTGTGTCTTAATCCTTTTTCCATTATTATTTCATAATTCTTATTTACATGTTTTTTATTTTTGTTGTTGCTGTTTTTAGCTCCGGTAATAAAAAGAAAACTCACCTTCTTCTTTTGTTGTTACTCCTGCCACCACAACCTAAAAGTATGCTTGTTTTCTTTTAAATTTTATAGATATTTCTTTATTTATTTGGTGAGTATGTTAATGTGTGTGTGTGTGTGTGACTAACCCAGCAAACGTTTGTTAATATACTATAATTGACATTCAAGTCATTCACATACTTTCGAAATATTTAATCTGTAAAGTTGATTACTAAATTGTTTGCTGGTTTATTTGAATGTGTAGGTGTGTAATGTGTGTATGTTTTTTAATATTTTCATTATGTTGGTGTTGCTGAGATTTTTTCCATTTTCCTTGTCTTGTTGTTTTCTTTCGAATTATTGTTGTTTTTTTTTCTTATTTTAGTTGTTTCTACTTAAATTTTTTGCTTTTTCTTTTACAATCTTGTGTTTTTGCGGAAAATTATTATTACGTTATATTTATAAATTTGTTGGTATGTGTGTGATTAAGATTTAATATGGAATATTGCACAATGGGTTGGTAAAGTTGGCATTCGTTTATTTTCACTTTACAGCTGTTCTCAATGTTCTTCATTCGCCTTTATATTATCTTCTGCATAATTGTCTCGTTTTTTCGTTCACTTGCTATTTTCAGTTAATAACATTAAACTAATGACATTATATTTTTCTTTTAGCTAATTAGTCAATCCAGTGATACCGTCGTTTTGCCTCAATCATTGTTAGATAACATTCTCATCACGAATGATAACGAACTTTAGAAAGGTACTCATCGGGGTGATATTCGAGCAATATTTTTACACTTTTAAGCGTTTGGATACAAAAACCATCACTAATTTCATCTTAAGTTATGTTAATCGATACAGAATCCAGTTGTTAAAGACCGTTTTAAAGTATGAAACTAAAAATGAACTTATTACCGTTTAATAAATTCCCTATTTTCAACCCATTGTGCATTATTTGAATTTCTTAGAACTGAATTATTATTTGATTACAAAAAAACCAGAGTCTTGTCTTATGCTGCCTTCAAGATGAAATTGTTGTTAATGTTATGTTTGGTGTTGGAAAAAAAAATCACAGAAAAAAGGGTTGTTTGTTTTTGTTTCTTTTTACAACATTTTGTCAGGGCATGTGAAAATTACTTATAGAAACAATATTCGAAAAAATAATAAAAACAACAAGACAAAAAAAAATCATCAGAAAATTTTAATTAAAAAGTATTTATAAAATACTTAAAATTAAAATTATATATTGGCAAAAAGCTTTTCCAAAAAATATAAATGAATAATAATAAACTTAAAATGACAGAAAAAAGAGTAAATTAAATTCACTCTTTAACAATTTTAAAATTTAAACTCTAAACACACATTTTCAAAATAACAGTTTTTTTTTTAATTTTCACTTCAAAGGATTGTTAAAAAAGAATTCCTTTTTGGCCACGTGTTGTTGTATATATTGTTGTTACTTTTATTTTGTTGTTTTTTTTTTGTACTTTTTTGTCACCCACATATTTGTTAAAAATACATTAGTATGTGTCTTTGTGGTGGGTGTGAAACAAGTGGTTTTGACACCTTAAAGGTCAACGTTTATATTCTCCGTATGAGTGTTTTGTTTTAATTGTTTTGTTGTTGTGTTGGTGTTTATTATCCCGTCCTCATACCTTTTTTGGTCGAACAGTTTAAAAATATAAAAGTTCTTTGTTGTTCCATCAGATTTTTTATTTATTTATTTATTTATTTATTTTTTTTTTTTTTTGTTAAAATGTGTGTTTTCATTAGTTATTGTTTTTGAAAAATATTAAGGATTTTTTATACTTAAAGGATTTTTTTAAATCGTTTAACAAGATTTATAGATATGGAAACAATTAAATGCATATTAATTTCATTTCATTTATTATATCCATTAGATTACAAGCCTTTAGGCCATACTTAATCTAGGATAACATTGGCTATAATATTTATAAATATTTGTTTAACAATATTCATATTGAGAGACCACAGAAGCTTTTTTAGTTTTTGCTTAATGCATACCGATCAACCAAATATCATTATCGATTTAGCGTGGTCCGTCTGTCTATCACAAAAAGACATGTAAATTTTTACGTTTTAAAACGATATTTTTGAGGAATTATTTGGGCTAGAAGAAATTATGGACCAACCCATCGATTTTTTTAATATTTAATTTAATTTGATCAATTACAATACCAACATAAGATTTAAGCCCTTCGAAGTGATATTTGAAATGGGGACTGTATGGGACCTATGAGAAACAAGGGAACACAACATAATTTGGCACATAGTTTTTGCCAAAGTTCATTAAAATCGCTTTATGTTTAAGACTTTTATGAGCTTAGAAACTCAGTACGGGAGGATATTTATATGAGACGTACCTGGTATTTTTTGGAGCGAACATGGACAATTTCAACAGGCTTCGTACCTGGGCCAAGATAAAAATATGTATCAAATTTCATCAAGAAAGAAAGAAAGAAATTTTGGTTTTTAAGCCCTATTGAACTTTGTAAACTTTAATGTTTATTCAAAACTTCTTTTAACCATGTCAATGGTATTCTAAATTGCTGAACGCGATGATAAACCGACTTTAAGGCTGTAATACTCAATTTTTCGTTCCCTAAAGATTCTGTTTATTAAAATTTGCTCTCGATTTTTCAGATTGTAGTCATAATTGGTCATTATGATGACCGGTTACACAGAACCTTTGTTAGCCTCTACCATGAACAATTTAGAATTAATTGTAGGAACAATATTCATGTGCTAAGTTTCTCGAAATTTCCTATAGTTATGTAAGTGATGGAGATAAGCGATATTAAATGATCCGCTTATAAAGGGAATACCGTATTTTTTTCACTAAATACAACAACAGTGGGCAAAATTTTATGTATATTTAATAAGCCGCTTAATTAAAACGGTTGTTACAATTTTTATACCCTCCACTATCGCAGGTGATGATGATGGTATATTAACTTTGATATTCCGTATGTAAGTCCAAGAAGAAATCATCTCAGACCCCAGAAAGTATATAGAAAGCCTAGTATAAATATCCGAATTCAATAAAATTTGGTTACATTGTTTTTTATTGTTATAAGAATTTTCCTATTTAAAACCAGTTATATCGATTTATTGGTAAAAAGGATTTAAAATAACCTCAAAATTTCGAAACAGAACTTATCTTATTTTTTTAAACAAAAAGTAATTAGATTTAAACATAAATTTAACTTTAATATATGGTTATATATATTTCATCACCATACAAAAATCATCAAAAATTGAAGGCTGAAATATGAATATGTTGTTACATTCCAAAAGTTGCGTGCTGAATGGTTCGCAATTTTTATGATAATTATCTGAAATTTAATATGTATATTTATTTTGATACAATAATAAACACAAAAAACTAGATTATTCTGGAGTATTATTTGAACACGTCTCCATATAAGGCCTTTTCCCGTATATTTTATAGTGTATAAAAGTCTTAAATACGGACCGATTATATTAATATTTCTCGTAATTAATTTCCTAATGATCTTGAATATATGTCATTATTTCTATTAATATCGATCCATATTTCACTAAAGCTCCGTTGTCCCCATATAAGACCTCTTCCCGAAATGTGGTTTATAGAGTATAAAACTCTTAAATATGGACCGATTTGGCACAATTAATTTCCTAACGATCTTAAATACATGTCATTAATTCAATTAATATCGGTCAATATTCTACTATAATTCCCATATAACGGTCCTTCTCGGAAAACGGCTTTGATCATAGAAAACTATAAACGAAGGACAAAGTTTATCGGAATTCAACACAATTAATTTTTTAGATCTGTTGAATATACGTTATTAATTTGAATAATACCGGTGCATACTTTGCTACATACGGGAGCTTATAACGCCCATTCCTGGAAAATATATTTGAGCCTATAAATCTCTTAAATAAAGACTTATTAAATTGAAATTTTGTACAATGATTTTTTAACTATCTTTAATATACACTTTTAATTTGAACTATCTCAGTCAATATTTTGATGTAGCTCACATATAAGGTAACTTCTATGAATGGCCGATCTTGTTCCATATCTTCGCGGAAAGCAGGTTTGAGCTTATAGTTTTATTAAATAGGTCATTGAAATCATAAGCTTTGTACCAATGTTTGTAGGTAATTTCAAAAATATTTTGCCATATTCCCCTCTTGATTTTATTGAAGTCTTTTTCCGTAATCGGTGTTTAAGCTGATGAACGAATAAGTTTTTTGGTGTAATATCTTGAAATTTTGTTGCATATTATTAGAGGTGGAAAGTATTTAAAATTCGGCACAGCCGAATATAACATTCTTATATTATCTTTTTTAATTTTCAAGGTTGTCGCAAACATCTATAACTTCTTTTCTGCAAAACCGATTTCGCGGATTTTAAATAGAAAATGTCTCAGAACAGTAACAAAATTTAGCTCAAACTTCATTTAGCTCTAATAATCAACAGACATATTTAATGCAGGAATATATAAATCTTATTGTATCTTGCATGATTCTTTCTCATCTCCACTTGTGGAGCACAAATATTGATTTGAACCTTTATTTACTTTACACTGAAATTAAAAAAAAAATATCGGAGGACAAGCCTTAATTACTTCATTGATTTTATGGAACGAACCCTAACAAACGGAAATAGTTTAATACTTTCAAATCACAATTGCCTTTTACTTTACTTATCAGTTAACATAACTTAAATCCTTTGACTAAATAAATTTAATAAAATTTACTAAAATGTACGTTATTATTTTGTCATTTCACTAAATCAATGTAAACTCAATGTAAAATGTATAAAAATTAATTGAATTAATTTTGTCCATAAACTAAATATAAAATGTTTTATGCATTTTTGGAACTAAAATTAACGTAAACAATTAAAAATGCTTGAATGCATTTAATTGGGTTTAATTGAAAAACAAATACCTGTATAAAATGCCAACCACCCACCCGATCACCCATCGCAATGAAAAATGTATAAAATAAAATTTACGTTCTGCTTTTTGAAAATATTGTTCTAATATTTTATGAAAAACAAACGTTACTAAATAAATTAAAAATTTATAAAGTTGAAAGTTAATTAAAAGTATGCAAAATCAATAAATAATTATAACTAATACACACGCATACTAATAACATACACATGCATTCTTATACTCATAACAATATTTCTTTTCAACTACAAAATATGTGTGGATTGAAGTGTGTGTGTGTTGGTTTTGTATTAAAGTTGGATTTGACAATAAATTATATACTAAATTATTAGTCATAATTATTAGATTATCATAGTATGGGTTGTTCAACTAAGAAACCAAATGTACAATATACATCATCTTCAAATATTTACAATAAATTTTAGAATAATAAGTTTCCATTTTTATCACAAGAAACATGGGGCCTCTATTATCTTCTGAATCGGTCCACTATCTTCATGCGCTGTGCATTTCTTTTTTCTGTTTTCTTGAACACAATTTCAGTGGCGTCGTTAGACTGATTTCTAAGAGTGTGGTCTAATCAAAGTCACATTCATCTCCTTATTTTAATCTCTTAATTTTGTTGGTTTGTGCTTTCCTATGGTGTAGATATAGATATAGTCCTTTACCAAAATATAGGAAGAATCTTTTGAAGCATCTAACATATATTTGCTTTTTTCTAGCCAAATTTCAGCCGTTTTGGTAAACCTGTTGATTTTCTAGCTAACGATATGCTTCGTAAGTTATTAGCGGGATCAGAGTAGCTGTGCATAAAGAAAAAAATATTATATATATAAAAGAAGTCCTTCATACGACCTTGCTTTCCCTATACTAAACCTTTGCTATAACCAAGAATTGTATTGATATTTATATTAAATGAAGTCGTTGCAGAACACTGTTGTATACCTATTTCAAGTGCCCTGGTCTATTGAACAATTTGGCCTGTTTTATCCTACAAGAAGAGTTACGATATATTTTTCATGAGTCACATGAGTTGTTTTGGGAAATTGTCCTGCAAGAATATGCGGCCCGTATCACACTGTGACTAAGTCTATGAAACAGAGGTGAATGCCACTCTATGGACAGTTTAAAGATCATAGACTGTTTATGTAGTCAATGATGAGTTCCATATTTAACCCTATAAATTGCACGTATCAATGCAATTCTCTCAGGGTCTGTAATATCACTCTTTTTTTGGTATGTTTGATATTACGTACTTCGTTAGCTCACTTTTCAAGTTCTCTGTCTCTCAGAATGACTCAATAATAAAAAGATTTCAAGAACTCTGTAGAGATTCGGTCCATACCAGGCGATTTTTACACTTAATCGGAATTTCGATATCCATTAGGGTGGAGCAAGATGTTATCCTTATGGGAATCGCATGTAATTCCAATTCTCGGGGGTGATTATATTCCAAAAGCATGCGGTTGATATTATTCGTCAATATCTGTTCTTCTTCCATGGTTGTAAGTCCTCAGTTTGTAGCTCTAATCAGTTTTGTCATTTTGTATGAGAATTTTTCAGCCAGTAAATATCAGATAGAATTCCACTGAGATCAATGCCTCCTTGCCAATATCTTCTATACATCTTCTTTCAACCCTCAGTGTGCTTCGTACCTCCTTGTCCAGCTAATTATATTGTCTTTGTAACCATAGCTTAACTTGGAATATCTAGAGGCCAACCGAGAGGATGTGTCATAGCTGCAAGCTTAATATGGGTTTACGTTCTTTGATTCGGTGATACCGATGTTGACTTATGTGTATTCACGATATTAAATATTTTGAAATAAATGCTGGTTAAAGTGATTTCTGGCAGTGGTTCCGTATTTATACCCCTACCCCAGAGTAGGGGTATAAAAACAAACTTCACTTTCTTTAAGGAAACCAAGATACCCTACACCACCGAAGGGGTGCTGCGTTTAATCAGCGTTTGTGCTGATATTTATAACATGCAGAAAATATATTTTTACACCCACTTTTAAGTACAACGGTTTACTCTTTCACTTTCACTCACTTTTTCTGAGTTAATTTAGCGATGTTTGTCCTTCCGTCAGTCTATTCATGTAAAGATGGTGAACACACTAAAGGACGCAATTTTCAAAATATCTTAATGAAATTTGGTGCATATTATTTTTCTGGCCCAAGGACGCAGCCTATTGAAATTCGTCATGACGGTCCAATATTTTTGGTAGCTCCCTTACAAATATCTTGCCGAAGTGGGGTTTTTAGATCATAAAAGTTTCAAATATAAAGCGAAATTTGGTAAAAATTAATTTTATGATATTCTAAATCGACGTGACAAATTATGCGGTCCATTACTTCTCATAGGTCCCACATAAGCTCCCCTCCAAAATATTGCTACCACCACATTTAAGTATACCGTTCACAGAGATACTTTCTTACGTCAAATGGATGTAGCTCACAATTTTAGAGATATCTTTATGAAACTTGGCAATGTGTCACTATTTTTTCTCGAAACGTTGCTTATTGGTGATGTGAGTTCCATAATTTCATGTAGCCCCCATACAATGTTCTTCTCGGAATGGGATTTTGAGGCCATAAAAGTTCTAAATTTAAAACGATTTAAGCGAAATCTGGTAGAAATAAGTATTTATTGTTATTAAAGATGCCAATTTTAATTTAACTTAAATCAACGTTACTAAACTTTAATATGTCTTCTATTTTAACTTAAAAAAAATCCCATTAATTTTTGTGGCCAAAAATAGGATTTTTTGTTTTATGTAAAATTTTGTTACCTTGAAGAAATGAAAATCATTAGAAAAAATCACATAAAACATGCCAAGTCATCATAAGTTCTCCTTAAAGACACGCGTAATACCATGACCAGACTCTTGCCATAACAGACCATGGAAAATTATATGAGGATAGCAAAATGTTAAATGAAATAAATGGGTGAGAATGCATAGTCAGTTAAGTGCGACTATATAATATCCTACACCACAGTGTTGGTTAAAAATGGTAGTTACGAAAAATTAATAGTACCCTCGTATATTTGGAATTTCTGAGCTGCAAGATATTATGAACCAACCCTCGTATTATTTTGAACAACAAAGTTTGGTTATATAATACCAACGTATATTTGAGAATAATGGATTTAAAAGTGATATTTAGAAGGGGGTTTGGAGTACTTGTGCCAAATTTCGCTTTATATTTAGCACCTTTATGACTTTAAAACCCAATTCCGGGAGAAGTATTTGTATGGGAGGTAACTGAAATTCGTGTCTAGGAAGAAGTAATAGTATGTACCAAATTTCATTAAGATATCTTAAATATTGCGATCTCTACACTGATCACTAAGATTACATAGACATCCGGACGGACATCGTTAAATCGACTCAGAAAGTGACCCTGAGTCGAACGGTATACTTAAAGAGAGATGTAACACCCCAACCAGTGGTGTAGGGTATAAATATGCTATAAAGCCATGGAATGTAGTTAGCATACGCTGCTTGTTATTATTATGATGATGTGGACCAACATTAAGTAAAAAGAAATTCACGTAAAAAAATGCTAATAAGCTGTCATTAGTCTGAGAAAATCTAGATGGAAATGGCAAAGTAGTGTTAAGTCTTGAAGGTAGGAAAGGGAGTTTTTTTTTACGTAGAGGTGTTTTTGTTCCTTAGCTGGAGGGGTGAAGTTACGGAATATGATGATGACTCTATGTATTTCACTTTTTTTCTTTTTGTTTCATCTTAATTTCATTTTTTATGTTTTTAAATACTGAAGACAACCTGCTGTTGTTTTTTGTTTTATTCTTTTAAATACATTTAAACAAATTAGTTATGGCTCGTTTTATATATATTTTTTCCAACGATTTTTTTTAACAAAATAATTTCTTTTATGGTTTCATTTCTTTTATTTTTCTTAAATATGGAGGTTTTTTTTGTTTTAAGTTGTAATAGGATTTGCACTTGTGACCAACAGTTCATTACAGCGAATTTACAGTTGATTTTTTAAAGAGCAGACAGTCAGTTTTCAATGTTTATTTAAGGGAAGGGAGATGAAGGTAAATAATTTAGAATTTTTACGGAATTAAAATAAAATTAAAGTTTAACTTTCATTAGAAATTATTACTCAGTGAAGAAGGAAATTTTAAAAGAATATGAAAAATAAGATCCTGTATTAGTTAAGAATTTCTCAAAATCTCCTATCACATTGTCTTCTTATACGATTGGAACAACACAATGGTAGGACATCAAGGCAAATAGAATATATAATCTAATAAAAGATATATATTTTTATAGTTTTAACCACCATTCAAATCCACCAGTCATCAAATTTGTAACCTTATCCGATAATCCTTCCATTCACGTTTTAATAGTGCTTTCTGTCACTTTGCTTAAACAGATAGCCAATCTCTGATTAAAATCTTCCGAGCTCTCTTTTAAAAATTGGCCAAATCTCTCCATGGACTTATTTACCATAGTGACAGAAGGCCAAGTCAGACCAGAAATAAGTGGATACGTTATAAAGTCTAATATATGTTTTTTATAAACATTCGTGGAAGCTATTAATTATTTTTTTGGCCTCAACTACATATTGCTTGCCATACCAAGAATGGGTATTCAAAATTTCCCCGATCATGAGCAATATACAATTCTGGACCAGGGAGTTGCGAAAAATCTACAAGAAAATAAATGGTATTTTTTTAGAAAATTTGAAATTGGAAATAGTACATATCTAATCCGGCTGCTTTCCTACCGGATATATTGGGAGCTCTTTTAAAAATCTCTTCTATTTTTGGCTTTAGAAACAGCATGTGAACCATTCATTCTACTTGAACCAGGTTTTCTATCAACTGAAAAGTTCTCTAAAAAAGGAACTCACTTTATGCCTGCAATTATCCTTTAAAGTCTTTTTCCTTTTTCCAATACACTTAAAAATGTTAATTTATTTTGTTGTGAAAAAATTGTCATTTAATTTGTCGTGAACGTCAAATATTTAGTTTTCTTTTGTCAGCAAAAAATACATTGACTTTTTACCGCAATAATGTTTGTTTCTATGTACTGTTTAATGATACTGGGAAAGCTTGGCAAATTTTTTATTTAATAGTTTTAATACGCACTTTTTGCTGTTCACCCATTTTAATCAGATTAATCATTTGTTTGACCTTAGACAAAATAACTGACAGGTCATACAAAGATAACTTGATAAAAAAAAAATCAAATAATACTTGTGTTAAAATTTTTCGAACACTGTCCTTAGTTGCACTTATTTGTTTCTTGATGAAATAAATTTTTAAGGGCCTTTGCTGATTTTCATTTTACTACAGAGTGGATCTAAATTTGGGGTTCCCAATTATAATACATTTTTTAAATATTGAATAAAGCTGGTAATAAACATGACCGACTGTAATCATATATCGTTTTGATTGAGGTATCAGAAATCACACAATAATTTCTACAATATCTATGTTTGTCTATCTATCTGTCTCTCTGCCTATCAGTGAGCTCGGTTAGCTCAGTTCTCGGACTAATTGGTACAAAGGTTAAAGCTTATTCAATTTGAAAAACATACAAGTGTTAAACAGTTCCATCTGGAATGCTGCTAAGAATTCAAAGACCGAAACAGTTACAGAAATTTTCCATAATGGGAGAAACATTCGTATGTGGCCTAGTTGGAATAATGGACCCATCATCACCAATTTCAATAGGCATCGTTTTTGATCCAAAATAATGTCACATATCAAGCCTCATCGAGGTATGTCTTAAGTTGCGACGTGCACTTTGTTTATAAAGTTTACGTGGACAGTCAGTTATAACGGAAACCTTTAAATTGAAATATAAAATAATTCGGAGACCACTGTGCGCAGATCTAATACAAGGGGGAATTTTCCATCATGTCATTAAAAAGATTTTTAATAAAGCTGATCATTGACCAGGTTCTACTCTTAAGAACTTTATTTATTTAAATCTATATAACCTTAGTTTCAATTATATATCAATTTTATTGACATAATCATAATTTATATCCATGTTCATCTATCCGTCTGTCTGTTGGAAGCATTTTCATGGCCACATCAATAATCCTAATTAAATAAAAATTGAACAAATTATTTTTTATCGTCCTAAGCAGTTTAATGTTTAAAACCAGAAAATTCAGTTTAGTAACAAAGAACCTCGAAATTCAGACAAAACTCTTTTGTAAATGTTCCAAAAGTTCGTCATCAGATTAAATAAATAAAATTATAAGTTTAGAGGAAATAGAAAAGCGCAATCTGATATTGAACCGATATCTTTTTTTACTGATGAAACGAATAACATGAAGAAATTTTGGAATCTTAAATAATGTATTTCTTAATGTATATTACAACTGGATTAGAGGGGTTAAATTTCACTCCCACCATAATTCAAATAATTACAATTACAAAATTGTCACACCTTTATTGAAATGAATTTGACAAAAATAAATAAAATTTGGAAATGAAAACAATAAAAATAATTATTTTTAACGCTAACTGTTGATGACAAAATATATGAGTAAATAACAAAAAAAGTTAAATTAAATATTTTTTTTAAACATACATTTGAGCCCAAAATTGTATTCTTTTCAAAGGCTCGACAACTTGTGTCTATGAAAATGATAAACGTTTTTTATTTATTGAAAATAATATCTGACGAATGAATACTGTGAGAATTTTGTAACGCATCAACACTTTTTTGATAAAAAAAAATATTGATATAAAAAATTTTATAATTTTTTTATTATTGTTAAAACGCGTGTCGTTGTGAAACGCAATTTTTTACTTCTGCACGGCAATTGTTTGTTTGTTTTTTTTATTATTAAAAAAATACATGTGTATGTGTTATTTTAAAGACACAAATACACATATACATTGTGTTATTGAAAAATATATATTAAATAAGTAAAAATGCTAAATTTGGCTATGCCGAATCTTCAATACCCTCCACTACAAATGAGCGTGTTTCGTACATATGATTCAATATAAAATCAACTATTTTCAGCGTTGATTTGGCTTCAAGTTTTTTATACCCTCCAACAGCACAAGTGGTGAAGATGGTATATTAACTTTGTCATTTCGTGTGTAATGCTAAGAAGGAACTATTTCAGACCTCATAATGTATATATATATTCTTGCATTAAATTAAAATTTGAGTCGATTTAGCTACGTCCGTCTGTCCGCCTGTCTGTTATTGGCACTCTCAAATCCACTATAATTGTTAGAGCTTAATGAAATTTGGCTTGAGTATTTGTTATAGTCGTGAGAAGAACCAATTTTTCTAGTTTTAAATAGGAAACATTTTAGGACTATAGTAAAAAATATGGCCAAATTTTATTGAGCTCTGTAATTTATTGTGGATGTGAACGTGTCAACAACAGACAGACAGACGGACATAGCTAAATCGACTCAAATTTTAATTTGTTGCAAGAATATATATAAGATTATTAGTTCATAACGTTACACACGGAATGACAAAATTAATATACCCTCTTCTTCACTTGTGTTAGTGGAGGATATAAAAATAACATATGTATGCGTGATATCTACTTTCAACAAATACATTGAAAGAATACACTTTCATCAACTACCAAACGGGGATGTGTGTCGTCGCTGTCGGCAAACATTCATACAAACATTAATTACATTGATGATGAGTGAAAATTGTAAAATTGTAAAAAAAAAACGTTTTGTAAAAATCAACCCTCCTATATAAAATGACATGTGACCAAAATTGAAAAAATATTCTTTTATTTTTTAAATATGATTTTTTTTTTCAAAATTTGTTTATTTTTCTTTAAATTCATTGATAAATAAAAAAGGAACTCACTTTATGCCTGCAATTATCCTTTAAAGTCTTTTTCCTTTTTCCAATACACTTAAAAATGTTAATTCATTTTGTTGTGAAAAAATTGTCATTTTATTTGTCATTAACGTCAAATATTTAGTTTTCTTTTGTCAGCAAAAAATACATTGACTTTTTACCGCAATAATGTTTGTTTGTTTGTAATGTTTAATATTCAATTTTTTTTGAAATGTTTAACTGAAAAAAATGATTAAATGAAAGTTTGACGATAAAGTCGTTTGAAATAAAGACATGAATGCATATCATAAGATATATTTCAAACATAAGTGTATATGTATATGTTTTTACTGTAATTGAAAGAATTACCCCCTGTATTTATGTATGTGTTTAATATTTAGTTAATATGAACAAACTCAATATGATACATTCTATATAAAAGATTCGAAGGAAGGACTAAGAAAAATAAGAAATTTTAATTTTTCTTTGTGAATGATTTACAGTGGGACGTATCTCTTAATTTTTACATTATACAAAATCCTATGCAATAGTCTCTCAGAGAAACCTATGCAGTAGTCTGCTCAGTAACCTAAAAGCGTAATGTATAGCTTTAGGTTTTACTTTAGAAATTTCTTTAAAACTCAAAAAAAAAAGATCGCTATATACACACCTCACACATACACTTACAAAGGGCATATTAAAAAGTAACAGTTTTTCTAAACTGTACACAGAACACT
The DNA here is from genome assembly GCA_004302925.2 of Cochliomyia hominivorax. Lineage (NCBI taxonomy): Eukaryota > Metazoa > Arthropoda > Insecta > Diptera > Calliphoridae > Cochliomyia > Cochliomyia hominivorax. Next base: position 32,595,660 of record PYHX02000158.1, read on the forward strand.
TACATGGGTCTTAAAATAAATTATATTTTTGGCTTAACTGTCTTTCTACTGAATGATTGAAAATTTTTTGGAATGATAATTACGGACAAAATCGTATTCGATTTTTCTAATTGAGCGTTATAGAAAATTCTCTCGATGAAACTAGAACTCTCTCAGATATCTCGGTCTCATCTCATTGACGTTCTAAATCGATTTTTATAATTTTAAACAGAGAACTTCTTCGACCTATCACAAACACTCAGGACAAGTTTCATTTTGTCATGCCATGTGAGCGTGCCAACAACAGACAGAAAAATGGATAGACATATAGATGAACAGACGGAAGGACATATCTATTTAATTTAATTGTAATTTGTCGATTTATAATTGATAATTTTACAAAGAGGTTTGTCTCAGATATCGCTCTATATATCTTAACATACTCAACCGATTTTGTTGGTTTGAAATAAGAAAATTTTCAGGACTATAGTAAATATTCAGGCCAAATCTCGTTGAGCTCTGCGAATGCGAGCGTACCAACACCAAACAGTCAGACGGACAGACAGACGGACATAGCTAAATCGACTCAAATTTTGATGTGATGTAAGAATATATACATTATGGTATCTGAGATGATTCCTTCTTAGCATTACACACGGAATGACAAAGTCAACATACCCTCTGCACCATATTCCGGAAGGGAACTATACGAAAAAATTTAAGCATATTTGTCACGTTAGAATCATATATTTTTGATATTAAGAAAAATAATATTTATGCCGAATTTGAACGGATTTGATTTATATTTAAGAGTTTTGTAAGCTTAGAACTTTATTCCGGAAGGGGAGCGTATGTGGGAGCTATGGCTAAATATACATCAATATTAGTTAAATTAATAACATTTATTAGGGTTTTCCGGAAAGGCTCTTTATATGGGTCACATTATTTTTATCTTAAATTATTAATTTATAAATCAAAGTAAATATATTTGGCAAATTTCAGAAAATTATCTCTAAAATTGCGACTAATATGCCACACTAATTTGGGGTTTATCAAAATTTTGAATTTTTTTCCCTATAACTTTTTATATTATTCCAATTTCAATTATTTTTGTTGTTGAAATAATCTACCTGTACTACACGATTTTGTAGATAATCATTAGTATTTACTTTATTAATTCTTTAAAATCGATTCGTATGTATAAGGATCTGTCAAATATTGTACAACAGTTGAATCGGCAATAGTACGTCAATCTATCACTGTGTCTTGAAATTGTTACAACCGTTCGGTAGTTTAAAATTATTTATTTCATAATTAAAATTATTATATTATTAATATATAAATAAAAAATGAAAACTATTATTGTATATGATTACTGTCTACGGAATCAGAGAATTTGACTTATTTATCTTTACGGCGATACCATAAATCTCTCTAATATCCTTCACCAACCTCAATTTAGAAATAGTTTGTATTTTGTATATTTAAATTATTCTGTTCTTAAAAAAGTTAAAATCAAAAATTTTCTTCGAAATACATGACATAAACCATACCCATTCAGTTTACATTTTAAAATGCATTGAAATCAACACACTTATCTATATGCAAACTACGCAACACATATTAACACATTTGTAATAACTTAAATCGTGCTAGTTCGCCCTGTAACTTAGTATAAATACCTAACAAATTTTAATGTTTAAATTATTTTAATACTGAAAGCGGCGTTGATCTCATCACGCATGTCAGTTGTAAACAACAAGTGTTCGTTTTATTGAATTTAATTTCTTATGTAAGTTGTATCGAACTTTAGGTTTGAAAAGAACATTGCACGCAATACATTTCAAGTTCTCAAACCTAAAGTTCATTGCAACTCATATAACAAACTAAAAATATTAAAACGAACACTTATTTGCATTAGAAGCACACAAACTCATGTGTGCATTATACTTCTATTTATATTGAAATAATACAAGTATTTAATGTTGTTGGGTATTTATACTAAAGTTACAGGCGAACTAAGTGCGAATGTTAAAGGTTTACTTACAACATGTGTCGATTGTTTTATATTTGGTTCGTAGTTTTCATATAAATAGAAACGTAGGTTGGAATTAATTCAAAAGCACACTTGATGGGTATGGTTGTGTGATGGATTTTGGGAAATTTTACATTGTTTATTTTTGATATGAAATGAATTGAAATTATATTTGTTTCAGTGAATTTTTAAATTGTTAGATTACATCAGATATTGACATAAATTTTCTGTTACTGATCTTTTTCGTAAATGCTATTTCTTTTATGACAACTGTAAAGATGTGGTTAATTGTTCTATGTTACACAATAAAACCATTTAAGCTTTATTTTCACAAAAACTTACTTCTAAATTAATTAAAATGTTTTTCATTAAATTTTTTCAAAACTTCCAGTACCAAACTGTTATTTTCTTTAAATTAAATAAAAAATTGTAATAAATTTTTATTATTTTCATTCTTTATACCATATGTTATCATGGATGGTGGATTCGTGATTGATTTGGCGGCCATAGTACTGACTGACTTACATTGTTTCATATGAAAAAGTAAATGGAAATAAATCTGTGACTTATGGTTAACTAGTCCGATTTCAAAGAAATTTCACAGAGTAACTGCACGCACAAATAGTCAAGTTTAAGTATTGAATAAGGCTCTTATAAACCTATCGAAAGTTGGTTACCTCGATCGATAAATCAATTTTCACCAAATTTCATAAAAGTGAATTTTCCTAGTATGAATCTACAAAAGACAAATGACAAAAATACATAAAGCTTCAAATATTTGAAGTTTAACTTATTTATTTACTTTGGCGGATCCAAATTATTCTCAAATATCTTTTTATTTATTAGGTACTAATGGAAAAGTACTCTTTCTCAGAAAAAAGCAACAAAAACTTAAATTTTTAGGAAACTAGAGTTTCCAAAATTCGACTTATTTCAGAAATTGCGATACCGGAATATTGTAGAGCTATTTTTTCCGTATAGATTGGTATTAAGAAATTTCTGAACTCCGATATCGGTTTGAGAGCAATAGCTCTCAAATTTTAAATGAATTGTAGGAATTACGTGATTTCTTTTAAGTGAAATAAAAAAAATAATTCCTGCGAAAAAAACAAGTAAGAATCCTACATTCGGCTATGACGAATTATAAATACATTTCACCGCTTACATTATACAAATATTTGATTGAGCTTGAAAAGGCTTTATATATAAACAAAATAAATATGGCATAAGTCCATAAATTCAATGGAAATTATCCATATTTATTAACCCTTAAATAAGTTCAATTTTGTTTATCTTATAAACTTTAACCCCTAAGGTGGAACCTATAGCCAAATATGGTCCGATATTCATCAAATTAATAATAAATTAAAAAATAGTGTCGTTTTCAATAAAATTCATTCAATGATTCAAGTGTAAGAGTTTTATAAGCATAAATCGGTTTTCCGCTAAGAGGTCTTATATGGAATATAGCAAAACATGGTTTGGTTACACATTGTCAAATTTTTAGCATATATTGAAGACGGTTACAGAAAGTATTGTGCCAAATTTCAATAAGATTAAAAAAGTTCGAAATTGCAAAAAAAGGTCAAATAGTCACCCAACTACAGTTCAGTTTTTTAGGTTTATTTTTATATTAAATTTAAGAAAATTATATTCATAACTTTTTCTGCTGGTCCGATTATGATGATTTTTTTACGAAGAGAAAATACTTTTGTTAAAGAAATAATATTATTTTTTCTTAAAGATTTAAGAAAAGATTCTTCTTCGGAACTCAGAAGCTATCTAAATTATAGTTTGACAACTATTTTGATAACGAACCGATATATTTAGGACAACAACAAATTACATGACCAATTTTCATTAAATTCGATTTTTTTATTTTAGGCGTGAGTATGTTTCTAATAGACATAAAGTAGCTTAATCGACTCAGATTTTAATTTTATGCAAGAATGTATACTTTATGGGGTCTTATGTGCTTCTATCTTAGCGTTAAATATGGAATGACAAACTTTATATACCCTCATCACCACTTGTGGTATAAACAAAAAACAATGATGTTACACGTAAACGATGCATATTCCTATAAATGCATTTCAAATTTTTATCTATTTCTGTTTTCCTTTGTTGTTCTCATCCGAAACTAAAGTTGTAGTTTTTTTATGGGACTTAACTGTACTTCTTTAAATTAAACAAGATTATCTCCAACTTTTGTTTGCCATGTGATCATATATTCATGTGGAATATTTCTATGAACGCAGATGTTTGTTTCTTTTTAATAAAGGAATTACAGGCCTTTACAGTTTATGCAAATAATGCTCACAATGAAAACAATTAATTCAACTTTGCTAAAATTAAATCAAGTTAGAGAACAATTGCTTAACTTTAGTCTCGAATTTCTAACACAAAAATCTTCAAAAATTAATTTAAAATCTGGAGTTTTTTTAAAGTATAATTTTTTTACCGTTAAATAAATGTGATTCTTTGAAATATTAATAAATATCATGAGACAACAAAAGATATTAACTTTCATTTCACTGTAACCCCCTCAACAACAAAGACATTCAGTTACTCCCATTTATCTCATATAATTTCTCTCAAAAATTTCTTACATACATATGTTTAATGCCAATAAATTTACGAATTATGTTCATATGTATATGTAAGTGTATACACTTACATATATAAAAATATTAGCAATATTTTAAGGATTTTAAGTATCTGAACATAAAATACTCATAAGGGGATTTCAAACACACAAAAATGCCTTTTCCTTTGTTATAACTTTTTCATCACTCACGATATTGCGAATAAGTATTTTTTCATTCTCTTTGTATTCGAAATGTAATGAGTGACAGAAACCGAAAAAAAACCGACCGCACTTATTATCTTATGATTATGATTTTAAAGAAAAGAAAGAAATCTACACACTCATTTATTTCAACAGGATTTAAGATTTTCATATATACATTAATACCCTACACCATCAAAGGTGGTTGAATTATTTGCCGTTTGTGTAGAAGTTTGTAACGAACAGAAAAAAATGATGTCACATCCACTGTTAAGTATGACGTTCGACTCAGAATCATACCTCACTTGCAAATGTCCTCTCGGAATGTGGTTTTAAGCTCATAAAAGTGCTTAATATAAAGTGATTTTAAAAAGATTTGGCAAAATAAGTATGATGATATTCTACACGATATGCCAAATTATGCATAAATCTCACATAGACGTTGGTGTTGTTATAATAATTGGTCAGTGATTGGTATGGGAGCCATAAATCTTTGTGACTTCCATATAACCCCTCAAGAATAATGTACTGGACATTTAAATATAACACAGAAAATTAAATTATACGAGGGTCATTCATTAGTTCTTTATAACTACAACCAGTAATACGGTGTAGGGTATTAGATAGTCGAAGTTGACCGATATGTTATATGAGAATATTTTTAACAAAAAAAAACAAACAAAAAATGAAAAAGAAAAATATAACAAAATAATAAAGATAGAAAAAAAGATATAAAAAATACATTAAAAAAAAAAAGATGAAGAAGTCACATTGAAAACGTTGAAACAATTTAAAACAGGAAATGCCTCTTACGCACGAAAATTGAAGTGTAACAAATATCACAGAGAGGGAGAGAGAGAGGGGGAAATGTGTATGAGCATCCTGTTCTCGATTTTTGAAAAAATAAGTTATAAAATCGAAATAGATGAACAAAAATATGAAGTGAAATCTTAAGATTAACAGGAATAGAAATAATGTTACTCAGTATTGGATTGATTTGAATCTTAAAATTTTATTTATGTAATAGTTTTTTTGAAGGATCTAATAATTCTCTCCTAAAAATATTCCTTTCTTCTAATTTTGAAATTTCAATAGAAAACTATTACCAACGACTAACTTTATTTTTGTTGATTTAATTTTATTGTTAAGACTTTTTCGATTTATTTTTTCCATTGAATCTCTTCATTGCCATCATCATATTCGCTTACAAAGCTACTGAATCTAATCTTTATTGTGTCATGCTTCAATATTTTTTATGTTTTTGAATTTTTAAATTATTGAAATTGTTTTTTACCCAAAAAATCTAATAATATCTCTAAAACACATAAACTCCCACCCACCCTTTTTCCCATCCCCACACACTGTGGAACAGAAACTAAAATGTTTGGAGTTAAAACAGCAATTTTTGAATTCCTATTTGGACTAACAAAGATGTAGTGAAAATGTGGAAATTGTTCATGAATACTACTTAAGTAAAAGTGAGTACCCAACCTTCCAAAATTGAGCAAAAGTTTACATTTTCAGATTGACTTAAATATCGCTCTATAACTTTATAAAACAATTGTAGGCCGAACAAAAGTTATGTGTCGCCCCCTAAATTAAATGAAACTGTTTTCAGAATGCCTAAAAATACAGCCCTTTTGTTTTTTGTATACGTGTCATGACCAAAATAAAAGATCTCGTAGTAGAGTAATCAATCGGACTCATAAGATAAATTCGTGCACATGGTAAAGTCTAGGATTTGCGAATGACAATGGCCATAGTCTTATCTGCTCCAGGTATTATCAAAATAAAGCCAACAAAGCTGTATAAATCGCAAATTATTTTTTCTGGATATAAAGTTCATTTTACATGAATTGGTCAGGTATTGATATATGGGCGCCTCACGCATAAAAATATGTGTTCGATAGCCTTAATCAAATCGATTTTGCTTTATAACCTTATACATAGAATATAATAACTGTTCTTGCTACAGTAAAATATACACTAAAATTTAAACAAAATCGTAAAGCGTTCTTTGTTCTCTTTAATTTCAAGGATTGAGATATTCGGAGTCCTATTTGAATGATATTCGGAAGTCCTATCACTATTAGTCCTAAGGACGTTTCTAAAGGAAAAAATATAAATCATTTTTGAAAGAGCTCCATACACAACCGGTAGGAATTCAACTCTGTTAGCTTAGTGCTCGGAATATTTGTATCGAAATGTTAAAGCCAATGCAGTTTTAAAAATATAAAAGACTTAAAATGTTCCTGACAGAAGCGCTGCCAAAAAATTTTTAAGGCCAAACGAAGTTTTCCATAAAAAATATTCTTGCTGCCTAACGGATAACGAAACATATATTCTGGCAAATTTTTCGCAACTTCCTGTATGGCTGATGTTCGAGGGGATGTTAAAGAAAAGTTTAGGACCCAAAAACAGTCAGAATTGCCCAATAAGTTTTTGATATAGAAAACAATAAACGGTTTAAGCCACTTATTTTTGGACTGACTTGACAATCTATGGTTAACAGGCTCTTGATTGACAAAAGAATAATAACTATTTTCACAAAGAGAGGCAAATATTGAAACTGCCCGGAGCTGAGGATAGTGGAGAGATATTTGCCTCTTATTAAAAGATAATTGAAGAGCACAAAAGTGGAGTCCAAAAGTGTAATTTAATACAGAGATGGACTATTTATTCGAGAAAAATTACTATAAAAACGGTAATGGAAATGTATCTCAAATTTCATCACTAGTGATTTTTATAACTCTCGAAAATATCATATTTTTTGTTATTCAATCAGAAATTACCTATTTTAAGAGTCCCTGTATTCGTTCCTCTATATTCTGATGAGCTCCCCTTTCAAAATTATAATAAAAATCTCTTTTAAAATGAAAATTTATCACATGCAAATGAAAAATTTATTTCCAACATTTTTTAATTCCACCCCACTGTACAATCTATCTTTCTATATTGGTTTGTGTGTATGTATTTGCGTCATTGTTAGAATTCTTTTAAAATCACTTTTAAAAACATATGATTTGTTTCCTTGTGTGTCTAAATACGCCTGTATAAGAGTGTGTATGTGTAACTTATTTTATTATTTACAAAAAAGTGAATTTTCAGTTTTTTTACAACGATTATTATCTTTAATACCAGAAGTCATAATTTTTATATACAAAAACTAATAAATATTTTCTTCTCCTTTTTTATATTTTTTATTTTTTTTTAGGTTTCACATATGATAAGCCCGAAAATTTATTGAAAAACTTCAGATTTTTATGGTTTTTAATTGAAGAAATTTTCTATTTTTCAATAAAAAAAGGTGGTTGATTGTTTGAAACAGGATGTTAACGACAAAAAAAGAGCAAATTCTTAAATTTAACGTGGGTTGTTCGTTACACACTTTCTCGTATGTGATTAGTTTCGTTTGTAATCCGAAAAAAGTGTTTTATGAAATAAATTCATATTTAAATGTTTACACATGCGATTTATGACCGATTCGCTTTGATCTTAAGTGTTTCATGGGATTTTTTTTGCGTTATTTTATCCTCTTTTGTGTTAAGATTAATTTGCGAAGATATAAAAGTGTGCAAACACTTTTAATGGCAATAAAATGTGATTATAAATTTTGATCCTCAATATCGACAACAATAATGAAAGATAAAGTATTTTTATCTATTTTTCAAAGTAACTGAATAATTAAACTCACTTTGTGAAAAGTACTTTTGAATGAAATTAAGAGTTTTATGAGCATAGGAATGAGGAATGAGACTTAAATGGTGGAAGTAATTAATATGTAAATATACAACTAAAATCATACTGGGAGGCGAATTATCAAAATCTTTCTAACAAATGTTCCATTAGTAAGGGCTGTGTCTTCGAAACGATTTTATAGATTATATAGATTTATTTATAGAAAAAGTCAGGAAAAAAAGAACTGTGATTTGAATCGATTGCTTCAAAAGTGAAGACCCAAAGTTAGCAATGTGACAAGTTATCTTTTATTGTGTTTAATGGTGAAATCATTTTATAGTGAATGAGAAGTGCTTCTAATACCCTATTAAATACCCTACACCACATTGTCGGTTAAAAACTGTACAAGAAATTAATGAATGACTCTTATGTAATTTGATTTTCTGATTTATACTTAATTTGCAATACATTATTGTGACATTAAGATTTATGTTAAATTTATGAATTTTAAAATGATTTTTTTCTGGGGGGACTACAAGAAATCGACCCTCGTATAATTTTTCACATAGATTTTTGCCTATATTTATCGTAATTTGACCAATTACATGTGAGATTTATTGCCTTAAAAGTGATATTTGGAAGGGGGTTTTATGGGAAATATTAGAAATAATGGACCGATCCTCGCATATTTTGACACATCGTTTTAGAATATTATAGGACTTACTTGTGCTAAATTAAATTAATAAATTTTTTAGGAATAAATTAATATTGAGATTAGGAAAATGAAGCGATTAAATTTATTTATTTGAAATTTGAACACGATATATATACGGATTTGTCCATGAATTTGTGGTTAAATATGACATATACGAACTCATACGTGTATAAGGGAATTAAAAGATTCTCATTTTTTCGCACGAAAAAATAACCAAAATCTCAATCCATGTTGATTATGATTAAAATTTTGACTTTTTTCTTTAATGAACACCCTGTTATTATAATGACATAAGGTGATAACCTTATATAAGCAGCTTTGTAATTTGATAATATAATCAAAAAAATATTTTTTTTTTAAGTTTACAAACATTGATAGGGCTTTGTGGGAACATTTTTGCCCAAGTTCATACAATTCGAAGTTCACACGCATTTAAGTTGAAATTTCTTTATAAAACAATAACCAGATTATTACGTTCAGAACGTAAAACATAATTTATAATTAAACATATTCCACCATTTTAGTTATCAGAGATAAGGGAGAGGTCTGGTCGGCCGAAAAAACGAAAATATAGTTTTGGAAGTATAAAGCCATATAAAAAATTAAAAGGAAGGAATTAAAAGTATTAAAGACAGTAATTTTTTTGTATGAATTTCCATGGAATTGGTTCATGTTTTACTCCGGGAAACATGATCTATTAGCCAATTGAAATCGAAAGCATACATTTGGTAAGTTCATAGCAATGTATTATGCATTATTAGTTAAAATCGTTGCGTTGTAATATCCAGATATTTGCCAAATAATGCACGACCTATACTTCGGTATATGAAATTATTTTATCAACAGGAAAAATGAAAGATGAGGAATTGAAAGAGTTTCTGTTATAAAATGCGATCGTTCTTATATTTTAAGACTGATCAAAAACTTTTTTTAAATAGTCGTTGCCTCTACTGATTACCTTTCATTTCCATTGATACAGAACACCCTTTCTGAAACAGCGTATTAGTTGATTTGTTTGAAAATATTTTAAATGGTTCATGAGTTCAATCAAATTTTAAATAATTTTAAATTTCTGCAGGTTTCAACAAAATATTTCAATCTTCATTTTTTTCAATTAACTTTTTCTTCAATTTTTTTTTTAAATGTCCTTCAAATTATGTATTGTCCTTTGTATGTTCTTAAATTAAAAATTCCATATCCTTTTTTATTTGAAATAATTATCTTAAAAATTTATGTTCATCTCAAACACAATTAACATTTATTAGTTCTATCACTCCTATTTTGATTTAATCAACATTTTAGTGTGTGACACATAAACACTAAAAAAGTTGAAGTTAATAAAATAAAATTCCTAAATGAAAGACAAAACGACTTAATGAAAATTGTGCAAATTAAGCAACAAATAAACAGGACAAGAAGAACGAATAGAAAAGGAATCAGAAATCATAGGATACAAACTAACAAGAAATAAATTTTATATTCGAATATACCGAATCTTTAATACCCTCCAACACAAATGAGTGTGAAATAAATAAGTTATGTTTCATATAATACACTTACACATACTCCTACACATGTATAAAATATTTGAAAGTATAAGGAAAGAATAGTATTTTACGAAAATTGTTTGCATTAACTTAGAGATTGCTTCAAATATCGGTCTATATTTTTTAATATACCAAATAGATATTGCTGTTTTAAATAGAAGAGTTCTCAGGACTCTAACAAATACTCAGAAAATTATCATTAAGCTCTGTCCATTTTTGCATGTCAAAAACAGACAGATGTACATTGCTAAATCGATACAGATTTGAATTTAATGCAAGAATATATGTTTACATTATGGAGTCTGAGACGATTCCTTCTAAGCGTTACACACGGAATGACTAAGTTGGTATATCCTCTTCATCACTTGTTATGGTGGAATGTGTAAAAGAGAAATACTAGATAAAACAACATAAAACACATTTAAATTACAAGCAAATTAAAACAAGGAAAAGGATCCCATACACAAACACACACATTTAAATTAAAACACTCCCCAACACAAACAACACAAATGGAAACGGAAAGGAAATACAAAAAAAGTAACTAAAGCGTTAATTGAAACATTAAATAACATTTTATTACTTAATTTACATGGAAATTAACTAAAAAACAGAACTAAAAACAGCAACAACAACAACAACAATAATAATAATGATGATGACAATTGTAAAATGACTGACAAAATCAAAAATATTCGGTATAAAATTAAAGGACTAAACAGAACGAAAATCACTGACTAAATAGTGGTTATAAACAACAACAACAGCATTTATTAAAACCGAAGGAAAAAAGGACATATTGAGTTATAAGACAGACGGACAGATATACAACAAGATAAATGTACAGATAAACAGTTCTAACATGACCTTAGCAACCCCCCTTCGCGAAATGCAAAACAAAAAAATTGTATTCAAATTCTTGAAATATTTCTCTTTTTCCAACGAAAAGAAACAAAAGTAAGTTTCTTTTAGAATAAATTTTAGTTGTGTCCTTTTGGTTTCTATTTAGGTCTTCTATTCTTCTTCTTTTAGTCCCTTTTATTAAGTTCATTTAATTCCTAATTTCACACCATGACGAAGGGTCGTCATGTTGTTTCTTCGACAACCATTTAGAAGTCTGTTTTAGTTGTTTCATTTTAATTTCTTTCGTCTTAATGTATCTTAAGGATTTTTATATTTTTTGACCCAAAAAAATATTTATGTATCAAAGCGAAATAGTGGGAGCAGCGGTTTTTGGGAAAGACTAAAGAAATCTTTTAACATTTATGTAAAAATTACCGTTACATGGCAGAGTGGCTTGTCAATGTTGTATTTTATGGTTTTTTAAGGATTTTTCTATTACTTTTACACTTAAGGAAATGAATTGGACAAATTTGGAAGAGTCTTGAATAAATACACCAGTAATTGGGTTGAATGGAATTTAGTGTAAATGGTGACATTCTAGATCTGTAACTATATATGCTTTCCTAACCTTTTCATATGAAGCCAAGTCCGAACAATATTGTTTATAGTTGTCGAAGAGGTAACTTAATATTATCGATAGTGACCATCATTTAATGGCTTTGAGACACCCTGAAAGCTAAATGTCCTATAAAATACTAAGTCATTTAGCTCTTCTAGTGTCTTTGACTTATTCACCGATAAGGTGTTTCATGATCAGCCATTATTTCTGGAACCTTAAGGATTTTACTCAGTCGCCATTATAGTTTCCGGGTCTTTCCTGCTAGTATGAACGAAACATTTCCATTATCTACGATTTATTTGTATTTTATGGGTTCGTTGTTGGTAATCTCCCAGGTCAAAATGTTTTGCATATAATTTTGTGGTACTGGGGCATAATTGTAACAAAATCTCGTTATTGTCTTGACGTATATCATAGTTGGTCTTTTAAATCGTCCTTTATGAAGTAAAGTTTTTAATGTCCCTAAACTTGGAAGTAAAATTATATTATACACGTGAGATTGTTATTTATCTATTATTTCGTCAATATTTATAACAATCCATGACTTTAATGAGTTAAAAATGTTAAAAATTAGTGTCACAGTTTCTGATTTTAGAGCGTATAATGTATTAAAATGGATGGTTCTAATTTATTGGCAATTCGAATTTGTGAGTTTTTACTATACATGGGTGCAATTAATTGTTGGAAAATTAAATCCCTTATTTTCCGAAATCCCCCTTATTGTGCGATATCTCAACGGTAACGCTGTATATGACGACATCACACATTTTTTTTGTAAAAAAAACTTTTCCCGACATGAAATTTGTTTGTCAATGTAAAATTTCATTATCCCATTTCAATTGTGCAAAAGTTACAGAATAATTTTCAGCGAAAGGCATTTCTTTTGAATACGAGGTTCAAAAGATTTTTACAAAATTTCGTTTAGTGTACAAATTTTTTCTCTATTTCTCTTTAAAATAATGTTTTTAATGCCCGTTGAGGCTCATTAGATTTGCGAAATGTTTTGACACCAGCCCTGGCATTTTGACGTTAATGTTATTGCATTAACGATTATTTTTTTGAATATTATTTCTTGGGCATCTTCTCCATTTTTTACATAGAATTTTTTGTTTCAATTCAGAAATATTTTAAAATGTACAATTGAATTAAGACCATCAATGCCATAAAATTTTTAAGTGATTATTTTTATTACATTTTAAGGGCTTTTTTTCTGCCAATTTTATGGCATTTTTTCAGTTTTTCTTTAGGGTCTTAACGCTTTGTTTGTGTTCAATGGTTGAATTTCTTTTCGCTGGTCTAATTAAAATTAATGTGATAATAGAACGAATAGATGAAAAAAAAAAAAAAAACAGAAAAAACAAAAGATGTTAATGCCATTATTTGGGGAAATTATTATATTGTAATATTTGAAATAACAACAAAAAATAATAATTATGGTATTTTTTGTCTTGTTCTAATAAATGTAAAGGACGAGCGAAATCAAATAATTTGTAGCTTTTCTTCTACAAAAAATTACTGAAATATCGCAAATTGCAACTTTTCCAAAAGTTGGGAACTTTATCTAATTTCCCCCTTTTATCCGCTTTTTGGATAATTTGCATTTTTGGCATAGAACTTCATGAAATTTCTTTAATTTGGCTTAACAAAAGATTTATAATAAACTTTATATAAATAATTGATTAACATTTTTTAAATTCAGAAGGATCGAATCATAGAATCTTATAGACGGTACTTCTACGAAATACATAATAGAAATAAAAATAGTGTTAAATTAAAGAAAAAAAACTAATTGTTGGCGTTTTATTTAAGCATATTTCTGTATTAAATGGGAAATAGAGCAAATTCATAATTGACTTCGGTAGAGGCTTTTGTTTCACAAATCACCATCTCGCACCTCAATGGTGATTTGCGATTTTAATTCCCAAGATCTCTTTTTTTTGCGTCTTTTCGACATATTTTAATGGTAACGCTGGGTATAACTACATAACACATTTTTGGAACAAGCTTTTCCCGAAAAGAAATTTGTTTGGACGCAATTCTTTAAAATAATAGTGGTAGTGAGAATTACATCAACATTGATGTAAAATCTGAATGTAGTTCTTATTATGAACCCACAGTGCCTTTGAACCATTAGAAATGTTTGAAGAAAATTTCAAGTGATTTGGGCTGAGATGTTTCCGACTTAACTTGCAGATGCACAGATCCTGATCTGGCCAGGAGCGCTCAGATGGGATGATGTTAATTTAATTCCTTTATGAATTAAGAAAGAAAATGTAAAGAAATGTGAATAATGTAAATAGTGCTTGAAAGCCTTTAATATAAAATTTAAATTTGGCACAGTTAAGTTCCTAATCGTCTGCAATACATGTTGTGAATGTTATTAATATCGGTCCACATTTTGCTATAACTCCTATATACCGCCCATTCCCGGAATACGTATTTTAACTTATAAAACATTTTAGTAATCCCCAATTCCATTGAAATTAGGCAAAATGATTTTTCTAACTTTAATATAAATTGTTAATTTAAACAATCTCAGTCCAAATTTTGCTACAGCTCCCATATAAAGCCCTTTCTCTGTACACGGTTTTGAGCTTATAAAACTAATAAATCAAAATCAATTTTATTGAAATTTACATTCTTCCAGCTAACTTTAATATATATTTTTGATTTGATCAATTTCTGTCAAAATTTTGCTATTGCTCCCTTATAACGTCCTTTCCCAGAACACGGTTTTGATCTTAAAAAACTTTAAATAAACCTCTATTGTATTGCAATTCGCAAAAATACTTTTTCTAACTGTCTTCAATATATGTTGTTAATCTGACCAATATCGTTCCATATTTTGCTGTAGCTCTCATATACATATATAATTTATTTTCTTCAACATTATTTGTTTAATAAATGTGCCATTAAAATCTATAGATCGGTACCAATAGTTGTAGGTAATTTCAAGAATATGTAGTTTTTTATAGAAGCCTTTTCGAAAATCGACGTTAAAGCTGATGAACGAATAATTTGTTTTATACAAACTTACTACTTGTTGATTATGAAGAAGTCCTCACAGGTAACAACATTCATATTAAATTCTTTTTCCATTCTGATAAAAATAATTTTCACTCAGCTCTACAAGATATTAAATTTAATTACAGTCTTTCTTGTAAATATTCATACTATTAAATTAACTATCTAAATAAAAAAGTTTACATATATTTCCTAATACAATTACAATTCAATCACAAATCCTTAAATTAATCAACAACAAAAAATTACCTTAGAGATTTTAAATCCCAAAGCTCCTTTCAACATCGACATTGGATGACATCGGAATACGAACACTTTCCTTTATTTCATCACACTTAGACTAGGAAAAACATAAATCCTTTTTTATGAGCTTAAAATTTATAAATTTTGATGAAATATTAAATCAAAAATTATATACACTAACACTTACAAACAGCTATTAAATACATATATATATGTATGTAAGTGTGAACTAAATAAAATAAATATTAAATATTGTTTTTATTAAAATAAAATATAATTAAAACTATCTTCAACACTCTTGTCGTGAGAGAGTGAGAGATGATGATGAAAAAAGGATGTTAAACAAAAATATGTATGTATTTATTTGATTATATGTAAATGTGTATGTATACGATTAAGTGTATCTCATTTTGCACTAGACAACATTTAATATCAATAAATAATTAAATTTCCAAAAAGAAAAAACAGGAGACAAAATCTCAAAAGGGATAAAAATCCAAAAAAAAAAAATATGACAAAAAAGAAAAACTGGCGAATTCATTAAATGCTTTATAATTAAATGACAAAAATCTAGCAAGAGAAGGAAAACTAGAGAGTATCTAAGAGGGGATTAAGCAGTTTACTACTAAAGTAAAACCCCGACAAATAATCTAAATAGTAATTACAACAACATAAATAACAAAAAATAAAGATTTTGTTGGAGAAAAAAAATTAAATCTCGTTTTACCAAAAGGATGACGATGGAATAAGTTGTGACAACAAGTAGTTTCATTACAAAAAATATATTTTTTTTGAACTTGTTATAGTTCTACGATAAAATGTAAAATGGTGTCGCTCTAACAGAGACCTACAACTTTAATAGAAAAATTATCTTATTTCTTTAAACCATGTGAATTTCATTTCTAACTTTAAAGCTGACGCACAGCGGTCTGAAAACAGTTTTCTGGTTTTGGAACTACTCTATATGAGAAATTAAGCGGATTCTCGGAATTGGGGTTATATGGGAACCTTAACAAAACAATAGGCAGATCCTCGGAAAATTCGGTTCGGCGTTGTCTGATTGTGAAGATTTTAAGTATACGAAATATTATTGAAAGCATTTTCAAAATAGCTACCAACACATCCGATAGGAAAGCAGCCCGTTTAGATCAGTGCTCGGACAATTTAGTACAAAATGAAAAAGCTTGTTTAGGTTTAAAAACATAAAAAGCTCAAAAAGTTTCAGATAGGAACGCTGCTAAAAATAGAGACTGAGAGAAAAGTTTAGGACCCAAAAGCAGTCGAAATTTCCCAAGACTGTAATTTTAGTGCTTCTGGTTTTATTAACACACATGTGTGTTTAGAATTTTTCGATCTGACTGCTTATAACTCATTCTAAATTGTCGATTTATAATTGAACATTTTACGAAAACAAAATTTCATTGAGCTCCGTCAGCTAAATAGACTCAGCGTCACATACGGAATAACAAAGTTAATATACTCTGTTTACTATTTGTGATGCTGGAGGTTATAAAAATTGAATTTTAATACTTTTATTCAAATATTTACATCTCCAACGATATATAAATATAAAATTGAGAATATATAATTTTTAGTTGTGAAACTTCAGCGTCTCCGGAAAAATTCTTATTTTCCTTATTATTATGGTCTCGAATAATATTATGATGGGCGAATATTTTATGTTTATATGTTTTCAAGTCAGTTCTGGTTTTAGTTGTTTTTGGCACCAAACGTTTGGAGTTCTAAACTCAATAAGCATCTTTTCCAACAGCATTTTAAGTCCTCTTTATTTTCAATAATTAAATGCTGCATCTGAAAAAATAACGGACCTTAACGAATCGTATTGAACTTTTCTTTTTAGTATTTGTTATATCACCTTTTCACCACGATTTGTTGGTCATACATCCAGATACATAAGAATGTTGCAGGGTATTTAATATTCTGGGTATTCGATGAAATCATTTTTCTTTGATTTTTTATTATTTTGCTTTATTAATGTTTTACGAAAAATAACATGTTGTCCTGGTTAAGGATGCTATGTGCATGCAAACATATATAATTTGAATTTTGACACTGTCGTTTATATATTTTTAGCTTTTTTTACAAACAATAATTTGTTGTATGTTGTTGTCATTATTTTTCAATAATTAAAATTTTTGTTCTCAAAAAAAAAAAAACTACTAAAAAGGATTTTCTAACAGTATTTTGATAAATCTAAAAATAAAGAAAATTAGAAAAGAGTGCTGAAGAGAAATTTATCAGATTATAAAGCATTTAATACACTGATAATAAAGTAGTAGATATTTTGTAGTACTTTAGAATGAACAATTTTATAAAAGACTTCATAACAGATGCTTATACAAAAACATAAATTCTTATAATAATTAGAAATTTGAATATTATTTTCTTAAGTGTGTTATATAACTTTGTGCCCATGTATAAGAAAATTATAATCTAAAATAAACAAACATCGCACTGAGGTTCCCAAACTACATCAATTCAAAAACTGAATCGATTTAGCACAAATATTTCAATACAAAGTTAATTTAGTACAACGACAATATACAATTTAGCAATTCTATTTCATTGTGAAAAATTATCAATATCGGAGAAATAAACAAGTAAGAATTATAGTCCATCAAGCCCGACTATCTAATACCCTACACCACATCTTCGGTTAAAAATGGTAGTTACGATAAACTAATTTGATTATCTGATTAATTCTTAAGAGTACAGTTGTCACATTATTGTAACACTAAGATTTATGTTACTTTATGCGTTTTTAAATGAATTATTCTGGAGGGTTAAGGCTACGAGAAATTATGAACAGACCCTCCTATAATTTGGACATCGATTTTTGCTCATATTTATCTTATTATCGTCTTGTGTGGAACGTACCTGAAATATTGGATCGCACATGGGCAATTTCAATAGACCTGTAGACTGTCCACAACGTTTACATGTACAACTAGACGGACAGACAAGCAGACAGACGAGCGGACGTTAAATTGACTCAGAAAGCGATTCAACAAAATATAAAGTAGTGGAGGGTTTATAAGATTTTGATTGTAGCTTTGACAAACTTTGGGGTTGAGCACATATCTTTCCCCCAAAACTAATCCGGATTTACTTTAAACATATTCCCGTATTCTTCTTAACCATTAAAAAATTAAGTGTGTAATTGTTGGTTGAGACCAACTATTTAATACCCAGACCATTGCGAAGGCTTGAAACATTATGGACCGACTCCTATAAAATTTAATTTTATAATTTGAGCTTCAATAAAATATAAATATTTTAAATATTTTCATCATACTCACGTATATGAGAGATTTGTGCTATTTTATGTTATAGTGGGGAAGTGGGGTTTTACGAGAACCATGAGGAA
Organism: Cochliomyia hominivorax; assembly: GCA_004302925.2. Classification (NCBI taxonomy): domain Eukaryota; kingdom Metazoa; phylum Arthropoda; class Insecta; order Diptera; family Calliphoridae; genus Cochliomyia; species Cochliomyia hominivorax. The sequence continues at coordinate 32,614,519 of PYHX02000158.1, forward strand.
TTATAGACCACCAGGTGGGGAATCTAACGTCATGCACATAAACTTTAAAACTGACATAAAATTCGATTACTTTGAAAAATTATAGTAAGAATTGGGAAGCTATAAGGCGAGTGAGGCAAAGTTTTCATCCACAGTTTACAAGTCGTTTTCATCTGATCTAGTGTTCCATAAAGTACTCTATCGATTGGTGATTTTAAGAGGTCGTAATGCTGTAATACTTCTGACATCAATGTAGAGTATTACTTTTCCATATGAAATATTTTCCTTACAGTTCCACATTTCCAAAAAAACACCTTTTAATTATTATTATAGCTAAAGCAATTCTATTTATAGATTTCTGTTATAAAACAGCTATTAATGGAACATTTATTATTTTTCTTTGAAATTTGATTAAATATTCTATTTAAGTTGGTCGTACTGACATGTGTAATTTAATAAGTGTATTATTAAGAGTCATAAATCATACATACATGACAACATATACAAACAACAAATAAAAACAACAAAGTGAACATAAAAAGAAAAAATCCTTAATATGTTGTCATCTTCTATTTTTCTTATTTGAACAATTTTTACTATTAAAACAGAGAACAAGACAAGATCTAATAAACAGAGTATTTTTTTTGGTGAATTCTTAGACAAGTAATAACACTTGTAAGAATATTTATCTAAAATAACACAAAAATCATATTATATTAAATATTTTTTAAGCGAAAGAAAGAATTACACTGAAGTCTTTAATAACGGGTTAAAAGAAATGACAGATTTCTTTATTTGAATCGGGGCAACACGGTGTAAATTGAACACTGATATCAATTATTTTTGATCAGATATTTTAGAAATTTAACAAAATATTAATTTTGGAAAATTTTGTAGTGTGAAAATAGTTTCAAGTGTATTACTGCCAAAAGTCCTGTTCACATAAATATTATCAACACAACCAATATAACTCATACTTTAACCAAAAATAAAAGAATACAATCATAATTTGTGTTCCAAATATTCTAAACATTTTCTATCCACCATTCACTACAAGGCACAGTGGAACAGTATAAAATCTTTAACATCCCTAATGGATTACACAAAGTTTTAAATATTTGTACAGAGGAAAGAATTATAATTGTTTTGAACGTAAGATCTCATAATGAACCAGAATGTTTAAATTTCGAAGCAGTTAATCTTAAGTTTTTATCCATAAATCTTAATGACATAATAATAAGCGTCCAAACGCATTACCACAGATGATGATGAGGGTAGGTCAACTTTGTTATTCTATATGTAAAGCTAATAAGAATTATATAAATATATATTCTTATATGAAATCAGAATCTGAATCTGTTGGAAATATTCTAACGCCTAATATGACTGTCGCAGTTCAAAAAAATGTGGCCACATTGTTTATCAATGATTCCTTTCTAGAATCAGTTTTGAATTTATCAAATTTCTAATTATAGACCAGATCAGCTGAAATTTTGCAGAAATAGTAAATAGAAATAGTATTTTTGAATTGAAAGGTTCCGTATAATGGACCAATTCCGACAAAGTTTAAACATTTATCTAAACGTTTTGAACATGTGGTATTAATATTTATATGTGGTAGTTGTGGCCATATTTCATTTTAAGATTTTATTAAAGACCCTATTTCGGAATCAGTAGTTTTTATACCTGAACGCTGAAGAGGATATATAAATCTTGTCATTCTGTATATCGGGCTAATAATGATCCATCTTAACACTCAATGAAATTTTGCTTAAGTATTTGTAATTGTTCTGAGAGATGGTACTGTGTTACATGCTTTATACGATCGCTTAATAAGTTTTTATAGCTTTCATAAAACCAAACTTTCGAAAAACAAATAATGTTCCATCATTACCACCCCAACAAATTTCAAAACTACATAAAACTGTATCCACGATTAGAGAGTCTAAAGTTACTATTATACCAAGAATAAAACGTAGATTATACGGATCTTAAGTTCTTGAATTAACAAAAACTAAAGTATATATTACGTGAATTTCCAAAAATGAATTAAGTGGAATCTTGAGGAGAATTCTTAATTATATTCAGAGACTTGAATATAGAAATATCAATCGTATTGAAGTATTGACTATATCGAGACTAAAGTCTAGATTATATAAAAGAGTTCCGATTGTATGAAATCTAAAATCTGGATGATATGAACTCTCGATAATATGAAAAATAAAGTGGTGATTATATAGAAACTCAAGTCCGAAATATATTGAGAAAGAAATGCAGATTATATGGGTGTTGGTATTTCGGTTAAATGGAGATTAAATTTTTTTCTAATGCATATCGAATAACTTAAACTAATATGAATTCAATGGAAACTTAAGTATCTTATATATAGAGTCCAAAATGTAGAGGACTAAGAACTAGGAACTTGATTATATAAAACCTGAAGTCTCGTTTATATGCAAACTTTCAATCAATATAACGCCACCGATAAAAAGCTTTTAGGAAAACTTTGGAAAAGCTTTTATACTGATATATACATCCAATGTTAATAAAATCTAATGGATTAGAAAAGTGATATGGCTCCATAAAATGAACAAGTAACACTTTTATGCTGTAAAGACTTTTATTAATGGGATGTACCTCAATTTACTTCATAGCTCTGGCACAGGATGCGGATTTCACGTTTCAAACCCGCAGTAATATGTTGCTGCTTTAAATTGGCATAAAATTGAATCTAAATTTAGCAAAACGTTTCTAAGACTGTATAAGTCTCTCTGTCCCTCTGTATTTATTAACTATTATCTATCTACCATACATTATATGGTCTGTATATATAGCTAAATGTGTGAGTATGTATGAAATATTTGTTTTTGTTTATTTATTATTTGTGTGATTATCAGCAAATCGTTTGGGTGTTATATATTCTAGATTCTATAGTTTTAGTTCTTATTTTATTATTTTTTTTCAGAAAGCTTTTTTGTTATGAAATATAAGAAATATTATTGTTTATTTTTATAACTTCTTGTCTGACTAGATATTTATTCGTTTATAAACTATACAAGCAAACAAACAAACAAACAGACAAATAAACGAATGGACAAACAAAACACTAACGCTGACACAGACACAAATGCAAACATAAAGAACTAAAAGCATATCGCGTGTTAAAAATCACAGAATACAAGAAAAATAGGGAAAAGTTTTATTTTCCTCTTTTTCTAAATACACAATTTAGTCGATGAATTGGTGGTAGTGTAAGTGCGGAAAGACCCTGTAGTTTTAAAAGTTTGATTATATGTATAGAACAGGATAATCATGTAAGACTCCATAAAGCATATATATTCTTGCATCAAATCAAAATCTGAGCCGGTTTAGCAATGTCCGTTTGTCTGTTGGTAATAGAATAATTATCCGAATTCAATGAAATTCAATGGCCACATTGTTTCTTATTGTCCTAAACAGTTTCCTATTAAAAACCAACTAAATCGGTTCATCAATAAAAAAGTTATAGACCGAAATCTGAGACAATTTCAAAATTTCAAAAATTACTTTTCTAATTTTTTCAACAAAAAATAACTGGATTTATATATTTTCATTATCGTACAAAAATCATATAATCGGATCAAAAGAATAAAAGTTATAGTCTGAAATACGAACAATTTTGATACACCCCAAAATCCATGTGCTGTATGAGTCGCAATTCTTTAAGATTAATTTTCTGAAATTTGCGAATATAGATCAGTAATAAATCCGAAAAAAGCGAGATTGTACTGGGGTCATTATTTGACGTAGCTTCCGTATAAGGGCTCTTCACTAAATATGATTTATAGCTTATAAAAATCTAAATATGAACTGATTCTATTTATATTTGGCACAATTTATTTCCTAATCTTCTTGAATATGTGTTGTTAATTTACTAATATCGGTTCAAATTTTAATATAGCACCCATATAACGTCCCTTCTAGGAAAACAGTTTTGAGCTCATAAAACTAGTAAATCAAAATGGATTCTATTGAAATTCGCAACAGTTATTTTTCTAACAACCTTAAATATATGTTATAAATCTGACCAATATCGGTCCATAGTTTGCTACAGATCTCATAAATATTTCTTTTCCTTAACGTTATTTTTTTAAGTAAAATGGGTAATTTCAAGATAAGGGCCCTTTCCGTAATCGGCGTTTAAGTTGATAAAGGAAAAGTTTTTTGGTGTATTATTTGGTACAGTCGAATATAGCATTCCTAATTGTATATATTTTGGATTTACATAAAGGACACTCTACTCATCTGGCACATTTAAAGCGCATTGGAGCAATTGATGACAATTAATGAAGGGCACGTGGGGAGGACATTAAGACGATGAAGCATTTTCTCTGTCATTACTCCTCTTTCACCTCACTGAGAACGCAGAATTTAATGGATGACACCTTAACGAACATAGCTCAACTAAGGACAGTGGACTGGAAAAAACTAAGGAAGTTCCTACAAGATACGAAATTCTACTGAGCATGTGGTATGAAGCCTTTCCACACTGGAAGCGCACCAAAGGCCGGAATAGTGTTTCAGGCTATGCCAATGGGCATGAAACATTCTGGTCTCCCCTCTTCAACCCAACCTATTATAAGGATGTTCTGGATGATCTGCTATCGGGAATCATAATTCCTTATACTGCAGGTATTTCCTTCAATTTAAGGTTCTGTGTTTGTAAGTTTGTACATTTTCTAAACCAATTTTTAGTCAGTTCATGTTAATTCATGTTCTATTTTGTTTTTGTCTGCTTAAAAGAATTGTGCTCCTTTAGAAATGTTGATTTCTATTGTTTATTATTAAATTGTTTACTGTTTGTTTTTTGTTGTGTTATTGTTGTTTTTATAAGAGTAAATATTAGTTTCATCAAATGTCACATTTTGTTCGTAGTTTTTTATTGCATGATTTTAATAGTGCAAAAAGCTTTTATTGTATTATGAAATACATTTCCATTGTTTGATTGATGTACTTTTACATAATATTTGTAAATGGGACCAATTATGTATTGAAAGGTACAACAAATATAAAAGTACAACATTATTTTTTCCAAGACTTAGCAGTAATGGAAATAGATTTTGGCAGAATGGGTGAAAAATGGGACTATGTCCTGTCGGTAATTTCGATAATTAATTTTCGTTGGTTTCATGCCAAAAACGAAGCAATTTTTCAATGAATCCGGTCCGGATGACAGATTTAATCATCGAATACTCCGACTTTGAAAAGTGCTATTAATTTTACAAAATACTTCTCTTTAAAAAATTATTATAAATGATTTTAAAGTATACCACCGATTGACTCTAAATCACCTCAGAGGGTGAATTTAACGAATTTAACGAGGGTGAATTGGAGTTTTAAGCTTAATCCTAAGTATAAACAGATTGTAGGGTAATATGACACAATTAAGTTTTATAATATTCAAAAATGCTGTGCTAAATTATACAAGGGATCAGTATTTTTTATAGTTCCTATTGAATCACCACTTCTATATATTACTTTGAAGTGTATAAACGTTGGTATTGTAATATAACTTGATAAAATTAAGTATGAAATTTTACGAGGATCGGCCTAAAGTTTCCTTTAACTCAAATGACATTTAAACAAGTCATTAAAAACCGCCTAAATTTTATATTTATATTTTAGTATAAAAAATTTACTGAACTCCTAAGCATTAATTATAAAACCAATTTATACGAGGGTCGTATATCATTTTATAACCTACGATATGATACGACTTTAACTTTCTACTTTTTGCTTACTCAGTCGGTATTTCGAGAGTATACTTAATATTTAAAAAAAAAATATTAACAACACTCATACGCAATAAGGTTCTTAATTTATTTAATATTTATTCCAAAATTTATCAAACAGGTTTTCATTAATTAAAAAATTAATGAATAAATACAACTGGCAAAAAATTGAACAACATTGTTAATTTAGTTTAATATTTAATTAGTTAACTCTGAACGTATACTTAATATATTTGATTGGTAAATCTGTTAAGTATTCCCTATTCTAGGAAAATGGCATTAAACCTATAAAACTTATAAGTATTGATCAATTAATTTGAAATTCGGTAAAATTATAGTTCCTACTCTTCTTCATATATGTAACTAATTTGAAGAATATTGAATCAATTTTTGATATAATTTAATTAACTTTTGACATAACTTCTCGACTGCCGAAATCCTCTCAAATCTGGATCAACGAAACTGGAACCCTATAAACGATCCCAGTTGGTCCAACTGAAAATTTAAATTTTATTATACTTGCGTAGATTTCATTGAATTCAAAACAGCTGTTCGAAAGCTGCAGATATATTTGCAAGTCATATCACCCTAAACCGCCATAGGGTTTGTCCGTCGTCTTGGAACATATCTGAAACATTGAAATTCCGAAAAATAATAATTATTTTCAATAAAACACAAATAGATTTAAACAAAAATTTAACTATAACAGACAGTGCAAAAAATGATCAAAATTGAATCATTAGAAAAAGTTATAGGCAGAAATATATGTATGTAATTTTAATACACTCCTAAATCTGTATATGATATGGGTCACAATTTTTAAGATAAAGAAGGAAAAGAAATTGTGCTGGGAATACTGTTTATAGCTCATAATACTATTAAATGTGTGCGAATTCTATTGAAATTTGGCACAATTAATTTTCTAACTTTCTTAAATATATGTTATTAATTTTATTAATATTGGTCCATATTTTGATAATGCTCCCATATCAGAATTATAATTAATAATGTATATTAACTTTAGTTAATATAAATTATTAATTTGAACATTCTTAGTCTATATATTGCTTCAGCTCCAATAAAAGCCACATTTCTTGATCTTATAAAACTAGTAAGTAATGGCCAATTATGTTGAAATTCGGTTCAATTATTTTTTAACTGTCTTAAATGTATGTTATTATTCTGACCAATATCGGTCCATATTTATAGCTCCCACATAACGTCCCTTCCCAGAAAACGTGCATAAGCTTATAAAACTGTTATATCAATAAGCATTTGTAAATTGTCTTGTAAATATTAAACTAGTTTGACAATCATCGACCATATTTATAATCGCACTTCTCGGAATGAACCAGTTCCATCGAAATTCAGACAAATAGATAATTTTCTTCAATATAGTAGTGGAAATTCGGCACGGTCAATTATAGCATTCTTAAATGTTATCGTTCTTTTATTTCTTATAGACCCTATACAAATGTTTTTTTATCCCATATAACATTATTTAAACACAATTTCTCATGATATATAAGTAGCAAAATTTCACTAGGATCAGTTTATAATTTTTTATAGCTCTTTAACTAGCCACTCTCAAATGTCTCTTTAAAGTGCAAAAATCTCACATATATATCGATTTTGCATTTATATTTCGAAACTGATGTCTGAAATTTTACAAAGGTTTGTCCCTTATTTCACATAAATTCCATTTAACCTTTTCTCATAAAAATCCCTTTTAAATACTTAAATTTCACACAATGAAATAATTTATTAAATTCTTAAGCAGGAATCGATACAAAAATTAATACAAGGTCTGTTTAATAATAAGGACTTGTTCAACGTTACTGATGAAAACCCCATAATATTATAATATAAAATGGAAATGAAACTGAATATATTTTGATTGTATAACAAGAATAAAAGACTTAATTCTCAAAAAAGTCGTCGTTAGTCAAGGAGCCCTTGCGAAGACACAAAAATAACACAGAAAAACTGTAAGTTGCTTAATGATGCCACATGCGTCCATGACTAATATGACTCTGAATAATGTTTTCAAAGGCATATCTACACCGCTTTCAAACTCTATATATCAAACCATAGTCCTGCAATGATCTTATAAATTATCAAATAAATGAGTATATTATCCTGTTACGAAGAATTGGTATTCACACAATATATTTCTTGGTTAAATTTCTGATATTTGTAACATCTCTATTAGATATAAGTTCACTTAAACTTTTATGTGAAAAAATATACAAACAAATGAAGACCAATTTGACCACTGTACTATTAACGAAATTTTAACACAGATCATTTGGCAAATCTGCAATAAGGAACATTTTCCATAGCAAAACCCTTAAATTCCAATAAATTACAAAAACAATATTAATTTATTTTCCATAAAATAAAAACTTGTAACTCATATTTCATAATTTCAAACAAATGTACATTTACAATAATAAATGTGAAAAACGAAGAGAATAATTTATATTAAAATTGACACGCAATGAGGAAAAAAAAGGACTCACAACCCCAAACATCAGATAACAGGAAACACAAGAGAAAATAACATTTACAAACTTTAAGATAAGATTCTGAATAAAATATAAAATTGAAACAAGTTTAGAAACAAGATATATTCGACTATGCCGAATCTCAATATCTTCCACCACAAATGCGAGTGAAGTAAATACGTTGTGTTTCCTACATACACATTTATATATACCTTCACAGACGTGTACAAATATAAAGTTTTTTTTAATAAAACACGAAAAACTTAATGAGTCATAAAATAAGTTATATTTTTGGCTATAATTTTTTGCTGCTGAACCGATTTTGATAATTTTTAGAGTGATAATGAAGAATAACATTATTTCATAATTTCAGTCCAATTTCTTGATTTGTTATTGACAATTTAACGAAAGTTTTTTACTTGAACTTTGAGTTGGTCTCAGATATCTGTCTATATCTTTCCATTTTGCTGGTTCTAAATATGAAACTCTTTAGGGCAGATTTTGAATTGATGCAAGAACATATATTATTTATGGGGTCTGAGATGATTCCTTCTTAAGGTTACATACGGATTGACAAAATTAATATACTCTCTTCACCATTTGTGCTGGTAGAGGGTATAAGAAAAAAATTGAAATAAATGTTTTATTAAACAAATGAAATACAAATCAAAATATAATATTAATGCGAGATATAAGATGTTTAAAAAAATAAAAAAACATTTTTCAACTTTCAGTTACAAAATAATTTTATATCGCAACATGTTGCTACTGATGATGGTTTTTTATTAGGCCGTTTTTCTTTTGCCATCATTTTTGATGTTCTGTTGTGAAAGCAAATGACTGAGAAAATGTAATAGAATTTGAAAAAAAAATTATAAATCATGAAGTAAAACAATTTATCTTCTATTCTTTTTAAGGAAATATTCTATTTGGAGTTTTTCAATTTCAGTCTTTTTCCATTTTCATTTGTGAAAAAAAGTTCTCCTGCCCTTGTTGTCGAAATGAAAAAGAATATGATGAAATTGTTTAAATCATACATGTTCCCATTATACAGTGTTTCACAAACTTTAAACAGCAGTAAATCTTGGTATTTACAGCGGTTTCATATTTAGTTCTTTTGGATGTTTGGAGGAACGCTACAGTAGGTAAAGTTATTATATAGGAGAACGGTCAAAGGGTCGACTGCGTTAAGGCCAGCTGATCTTCCAAGTCTATGCGGTATTACAAATTTTTCTTTGACAAAATTAGTCGCATATTTTAAGCATGACAATGGACGGCCCTGTATGTATAGTCCAGTGATTATATATTCAGGGCGCTACACTCACAGAGCTGGGTATTCAATTATGCGAGTTCAGTTCCTGATTCACAAGAATCCCAGGCATTCAGAGAAAAATTGAATCATAAAAGCCGAGCTCATCTTCTATAAAAATATAAAAGATTCTTGTCCAACTTGTGACCTAAGGAGTTTTTCAATTAACAAAATTCTTAAGTGTCACCTTAAGGTCCCTTTTCAGTAATAAATGTATAACTAATAAAATGTGAATTGGTAACCAATATCCTTTATATCTCAGGAGGGTGCATCAAAAGCTTGAATATGAAAATACTCAGAAATATTTGGCCCTTAGGATCATATGGTTTTCATAAAGCATCTCCATCTTATACGGTTTGCTGCATTTGTTTTTGCATCTTCCTGTGTAACATTGCGTTGTCTTAGATCTCTGCGTGGTTCTTGGAAGGCCAAAGCTTCTTAAAGCTACGAAAAGGGTCCGAAAACAGTTTTGTATTATAAGATTTTTGATTCGTTTAGAACGGTAATTAAGAAAAAGTGGCAACAATATTTGACCAGATACAACACTATAAAACTCGGCATTATGTTACAAAACCTTTGTGAACTGTGAATATGATGTTTTAGCTTAATCGGCTTATAGTCCAGACCTTGTTTTTTACTATTTGCTTCGATTGATGCAAATCAACTTTACCAAAAATCACTTGACTTTAGAACTTGGTATCACCTATTGGATCGATTCATTCTTACTTTTAAAACTACAACAGCTCATTCGAATGGAATCAGTATGCAGAAGGAGATATGTTGGAAACTATATTATTGTTATAAAAAATTATTGGCACTAACTCGTATAACCAATATTGTTTTAAATCTTGTAGTATTCTTTAAAAGTCGACTTTATTTGAACCATTAACTACCAAAAATTCCCCCTTGACTTTTTAACAAAAATGTACAAATTCATGAAAAATCCATCTTCACTAAGGGAGGGTGAGAAAGTGTTGAAAATGCTTCAATCTCCTTTTCATCCTTAACTTTGTTATTATTTGTTATTCCAACAGTTTCTTATCTTTAAATGTGCAACATGTCAAATCTAATCATTTTTGTTTTTATTTTCATTTGTTACAACAACATCAGTGTGCTCCTGTCTTCCTGCACCAAAAACTTCAAATATTAAAAAATGAGAAAAATTATAATAAATGAAAAAAGTTATTTAAACTCCCGTAAAAGTCTGTTTTATAAGATTTTAATAAAAATAAAAAAGAACTTTTAAAAAGCAACAACTAAACATATTTATGTTTATATAGTACATTTGTAAATGATTTGTTGGTTGTAGGGTTGTTTGTTACCTTCCTTTCTTCCTTCTTTCTTTGTATTTTATAATATTTTTCATACAAATTATGCGGGTTCATCTGTCAGAGTATTTACAACAACATGTTTTATTCATTTGACAAAAATCGTTTTAAAATCATTATTTGACATTTGTTGATTTTATCCCATTAAAGATAATATCATTTGTTGTTGATGTTGTATTATATAAATTGTTACGAGTTTTTTATTTTTTCTGTTTTTATTAATTTACTTTTATTTAAATGTTCAAATCGTTCTGGTTTTGTCATACATGACAGTTGTGAATTGTAGATTTGACATTGCAGACAGTTTAGAAGTATTGACGTTTAATATTTTATGTAAAGTTTTATTAAAAATTTTCAATATTATGTAAATTGTATAATAATTGACTTATTTAGTATGCCTTAAAGTTTGTTATACCCAATTTTTTTACCCAACCAATGTTGCCAGATAAAGTTTATAAGAAATCTTTTCCGTCCGTTTTTCTCTTCCCCATAAAAGCGTTTTAAATTTTTTAACAATCAAAACAGGTTAGAATGCTATTTTCAACTATGCCGAATCTTTAATTCCCTCCATTGCGATAATTGTGGGAACATATTGATAATTCTGCTTGTCTCCAAAAAACGTTATTTATGCCATTTCATTAAAATTTAGTAAGACGTTAAGTCATAGTTATTGGTAAAATTTTTCAGCTTTTAGAAGTTGTCACAGAAATCGGTCATAACTCTTTAGATGGTTGGGATATTATGTGTTTGTGTAAAAATTGTAATGAGCAGAAAAAATTATGCTACCACCTATGCCGCTCAGGATCGCTTTCCGATTTCGTCGATTAAACGATGTCCATTCATGCGCTGGCCGACTGACAGGCTGGCCTGCTGTCCACGTAAACCTTGTGAACAAATGAAAGTCGCAGTCTTTAAGATACCTTAAAAGAATTTAATATATATCATTATTTTAGTCCAACAACGATGCCTATTGAAAGTGGTAATTATGGTTCCATTATTTCACCTAGCCCCCATACAAATGTTCTTACCGGAATGGGATTTACGGTCACAAAAGTCCTTAATATAAAGCCGTTATAATGAAATTTGGCACAAATTAGTTTTATGAGATTCTAAAACGATGTGGCAAATTATACAAATATCCGTCCATTATCTTCAATAGGTCCCATGCAACACCCCTTCTTAAAAATCAGTTCAGTTCCAGTTCATTTCTAGTTCAGTTCCAGTTTATTTCTAGTTCAGTTCAAGTTCATTTCAAGTTCAGTTTAAGTTCAATTCTAATTCACTTTTAGTTCTATTCTAGTTCTTATTTCTGTGTCAGGAAATGTAGGGCATTTCAAGGTCAGAATAGATTTCGATTAAAAATTTTCTTACTTTAAATAATAAAAAACACATAATTAATTACTTATTATTTCTTTTTTTTCTAAAGAATGTTAGATAAAATTCTTACCAAATTTAAACGTTAAAAGAAAGAAGAAAAAATGCAGAGACAGAATAAAATCACCCATATGAATTGAAGAAAAAGGACACCAATTTTTTTGTCGCTGATGTTTGTCAAGAATGTCAAGAGTTAATTAATTAAAAAAGTTTTCTTTCTCATACTCTGCTTTAAAAATCCACTTTCGTTCACGTTTTCGTACAAAAATTTACACCAACACCTAAATACATAAAAATATCCTTCATTATTTCATAAAAATCTGCAATTTATGCATCATAATATGGGAAAATAATTCGCCAAAAGGTCTTAAAATTAAATTCTTTCTTTTCGCAAAAAGGGCCTTTTAATAATGATATACGGGGCAATGCCGAATATTTAATACCCTCCACTGCTAACATTATGCAAAAACTAGAACAATAACAAATAACATGGCGAAATGTTATTGAATTCGGATGATGATTCTAGACGTGAGAATGTTTCCAACAGACCAACGGACATTGCTCCATCGACTCAGGTTTTGATTTGATGCAAGTATATGCATATATTTTATGGAATCTGAGATGATTCCTTCTTGGCGTTACATACGGAATGGCAAAGTAAATATACCCTCAATACCACATACGGTAGTGAAGGGTATGAAAAGGTGTAAATTTTTTCATCTGAAAGAAAAATGGTTAAAATACATGAATATTAATGAATTTGACGATGATACAGTTGGACAAATAAATTTAAAAATATTTACAAATATTTTAATTGACATTTTTGCTTTGCTACAAAAAAAGTGGTTTTGGGAAAAAGGAGTGAAATCGTTTTTCTTTGTTAGAAAGAAAATTCATTTATTAGAGACATTTTTAAAGTCGAAGGAGAAAAAAAACTTGGCTCGACTTTAAAAAAATATTATCTGAGTTAACTCTATATTTCCTAAATCTTCGCCTCTGGGGTCCTTATATAATCCAAACTCCTAAAGATGTGATCTGTTTTTTTTACAGTGACCGACATCTAGAGAGATGTACATCGTTAAATTTTTTGAGGAATTCTGTCTCGATTGGTATTCTTTAAGATATGTTTTTGACATAAGTGCCTTTAAATAGTTTCTAATTTTAAAACAAATACTTTTTATTAACCTTCTTACGCAGAAAATTTTATTCGAATTATCATTTTTATTTAAATTATTCGTTATTTTCTACACTAATCGAATAATATTGAAACGCAAAAAATGCGTGTTTTTTTTTTGGATTTATTTTCAAATTGATTGCTGCAAATTACTTTAATTTACTCACTGACTTTTTGATAACAATATTGCAATTCCTCAGAACTCCTTTTAGCTACAACTACGAATTAGTTTTTATCTCACTAAATGGAATAACAACAAACAGACATCCAAACAGGCCTCTTGTTTAAAATAAATTCATATATAAGTTCGCTTGGTGAGAAAGAGGGAGAGTAGACACAGAGTAACAGATATGCAGAGAAAAAAAGTAAAATAAAAGATACAAATATATGGATTTTAGTTAAAGCTTAATATTTTAAATATCCAATGTACGATTGAGTGAATATTCAAGATTTCCTATACACTCGAAAATTTAAAACATGATAGCTGCCTTGATTGATACAAAAGTAAAATTAAGGAAACTTCTGCCTTGGTAACTGAGTTCGTCAAACTAAAAATATAACTACTTCGTACTCAAATGAATTCAGAAGTCTGAATTAGATAACCTACGGAATTGGTGAGCTGGACTGAAATGAATTGAGCTTGGCAAACTTCTAAAGTAAATACTTAGCACACGAAATAAGACCAAGGTTTTGAATTCGGTAAGCTACGAATAGAAAGTGCAAATTTAGAAAGAATGGATTAACATTGGATTAATAACAACAACGACGAAGTTTGATATACGAGCAGATATCGGTATAATAAAATTGTGAATATATAGAAGAAGGAAGTAAAGTAAAATAAATGAGACTTATTGAAACTTATCACATAATAATCGGATATATAATTGAGATCTTAACTAGGCAGATCGGTTCATAATTCGACTGGTTCGACTATAATTTCATAACTTGTGTTATTTTCTTAAAAATTTCCTAATTAAAATTAAAAAATTTACTGCTTACAATTTTCTGAGTGTAATTTGGAACAAAAACAAAAAAAAAAAAAAAAAAAACAGAGAAAATGAAATAAGTAAATTTCAACCGTATATGGATTTGAAATTAAATTTATGGCCATCATTGATGAATTTGAAATGTTTACAAATTGCGAAATGCAAAAAGCATAGAGTAAAGAAGTCTTGTCTTTCATGTCATGTGATACTCGACTCGTACCTATAATAGCAACTACACCAACAATAACAACAACAATAGTAAGAACAACATATAGTTTACTAAACAGCCTCCAACCATTGAGTAGTTGTTTTTGTTGTTAAGTCCATCACACTAGCCAGTCATTAGGCAACAAAATGCTGCCTTAGTAGCTTTCCAAGAGAAGAAATAGAATCGCAAAAAAAGTCTAAACACAAAAATCAAGGGAACTCCAAAATAACATAAAAATCGAAATGAACGTCTAACAGAGAGCAAGCGAAATGGACATGTATGTTCATTTTCTTATTTGTATGTTTGAATGGTTGGTTGGTTGGAAACAAACAACAAAGTGTTGTAGCAGCCTCAGCAGGAGCAGGAGTAGCGGCAGCAGTTGTATGGTTAAATGCTTGCGCGAATTGATTTTTGGTGTAAACGATGTGCAATTTTAATGGATTGCAAAACAGATAAGAAGTGAAAAAAAATCAAAAAAGAAATAAACATTTTCTCTATAAAAACTACAACTCACACACACACATACAAACGAACATACAAATACAAACATCTTCTCACTGAATGAATTCAGTTGAACATGAATCGTACTTTGAATACTCCTGTTTAGTAAATTTTTTTCTGTTTAAATTCATACTCTTTTGGTGGATACAAACCGATTCAGAACAAAAAGGGATCAAAGTCATGTTTACGACATTTGTGGAAGTTTTAATTGAATCTACTTTGATTTTGTCACGCGGTAAAATGTTTATTTTTTTTTATTCGTTGCGATACATCACTCGTTGAGATTTTATGTTAAAATAAATATTTTGACATAATGTTCGATATTTCAGATTTGATTTTCATTAGCATAAAATATATTATGAGAAACGTATGGGCAAGAAGGTGTACAATGTGAGGAAATGGCGGGTGGTTCAATTTTGAGTATACTTTTCTCTATACTTTCTCCTCCTGAAATTACACTTGAGGCATTGAAGTTTTTGGGTTGCCCTCATGAAGATTGAGAGAGAACCTTATGATGCACTGGATTGAGTACTATTCAGTGATTTCACCGAAAATTTTGCAATACTCCATTCCGATGGTAGCGGAAGTTTCTGAGGTGACTCCATCCTACACTCAGGTTGTAATTGGACGAGTATGCCATGCACATACTGAGCAGAACCATGGTCCATTATAAAGTACAAAGGATGAGGAACAATAATAGTTTTACTCCAAGATGCTGCTAGTGATTTTAAATAATTTAACCATAAGGTCCAATGATAATTTTGAGTCTCGCTTTTACGTTTAGAAAATGTTTGAACTTTCTGATAATTTCAGGCTCTCTCAATACGAATCGGTTGAATTTTCTAGACTTTCGGAATATTATTTCTATGTTGCTTAAGAAAATATTGAATACTGGTATGTATCTATTCCACATCCAAATTAGTTTTTGAATACCGTGCATCTTTTAAAAAGGTAGCAATACTTTCCAAGCTGAAGTTAACATATAAAAATAATCACTCTGGAAACCCAAAATATATTTTTGGAGATAAACTGAGTAGAATAGGACAAATCGGGTCTATATGATCCCAAACTATCAATATTCATTCTGGATCTCTCGGTAGTAAACCATCAGTGTTAAATGTTTGTTGCTCTTCATGTTGGGAAATTTAAACTCCTTTAAACGACTTCTGTGGGGGAAATTGCATTGCTTTCTCTTCAAGACAGACTATTTTAAGTTTGAAATGGTAGCTACCGCAAATTAATGAAGACCCTATAATTCGATCATGTTGGGAAATTTATATTCCTTTAAACGACTTCTGTGGGAGAAATTGCAATGCTTTCTCTTCAAGACAGACTATTTTAAGTTTGAAATGGTAGCTACCGCAAATTAATGAAGACCCTATAATATGATATATCATTTAGGAATACCATATTTGTAAAAATTTAATTTAAACTATTTTATATTTAAGACCTTAATAGCGAAGGATGCTAAATAAAGTTATAGACAAATCATTTCCAATTTCAATAGACATTCTCTATGGTCCAAAATAAAGACAACTGCCTTATTTCATAATGATATGACACATATAGTTTAATCAAGTCGGAAAGTATTTCTTTATTTAGCCTCGTATTTTAAGTGGCGGTAGCACTGATATTTTGCTCTTTACAAACGCCTGCACATACCATAACAAGCTTGGTAGTGTAGGACAGATGTAAATGTCGGTAATAGGACTGTGGTTGGTTTATTATGCGATTTTGCTGATGTTTGTCACATGATGCTACACCCAACTTTAAGTATACCGTTCGACTCAGAATCTTTTTCCGACTCGATTTAACGATGTCCGTCTGTCCTGCTGGTTGTCAAAGTAAACGTTGTGAACACTTTACAGGTCGCAATTTCTGGGATATATCGATGAAATTTGGTAAATAACATTAGTTTGGTCCGAGAACGAAGTCAATTGAAAATGACCATGTTCGATACCATATTTCGGGTACCTCCCAAACAAATGTCCTCCCGGAATGCGGTTTAAAGGTAATTTGGCAATAATAGCGATATGCCAAATTATATTTATTAATTAATTTATTACAAACATTGTGATGGAGGGTATGACATGGTCAGGCTTGACCGACTATAACATTTTTACTTGTTGTTATTACCAAAAGGCACAAGTTCAATGACTGCGAAATTCCATTGAATAAATTTTTGAAGAGAAGTCTCTATCATTACATTATCATTATTTTCTTACAACTCGAACTGAATACCTTATATTTATAGCACTTTGCAGTATAACAATTAAGTCCATAAATTGTTGTCTTAGAAAATTGCATAAAAAATTATGAGGTGTTTAGAAAATGTTTTTGCCTCTTGATTGTTCCCGTAGTACAATTAATTAGATTTTAATAAATATTAATGCATTTTCAAGTTACCTGGAACTGGAATAGTGTAATTAACTCATTCATTCATAAATAAGTAAAATATAAATAAGTATTTAATTAAAACACATTTATTAACAACTTAACGCAATTTCATTACAGTGATGTAACACTTTTGCTGCAATTTAAATTTACTACAAAACTTAAGCATTTTTTATGAAAAAAAAAGAAATTTAAATAATAAAACAAAATAATTTAAGTGCAATTTATGAGAAAATAATGAAAACAAATTCCGACATTCTGAGCAAAAACAAAAATATTATTATTTAAAAAAAAGATGATTTATGACGGTTATAGCAGACACAATAAAGATCGGAACTAAATGTGTATTTTTAGCATAAATTAAATAATAATTTGTATTTTATTTCTTTCGGCCAAATGCATAGAAATAGAGTTTAATACAAGACATAAATAATAACTTTATAACAAGCTGTCTAAACGAAAAAAAAACTTAAATATAAATAATCACACGCAATTTAAGATCAAAATTTTAAGTTTTTGAATTTAATTTGAAATTACAGTATGAAGTAATTTCTTGGAAATTGAAATCAAATTTATAAAAATGCTTTTATTCACCAGGTGGACTACTGGATTTTTATACCCTCCACCAACACAAGTGGCGAGGAGGGTATATTAACTTTGTCATTAGGTGTGTAACGCTAAGAAGGAAGCATCTCAGTCTCCCTAATGTATATATATTCTTGCATCAAATCAAAATCTGAGTTGATTTAACTATGCCCATCTGTCTGTCTGTTGGTGGGACGCTCACATCCACAATACTTGATAGAGCTCAATGAAATTTAGACTGAGTGTTTGTAATAGTCCTGAGAAGTTTCCTATTTAAAACCAGCAAAATCGGTCTGTAAATAGTGTAAACTTCACGATATTACATTATTTTGTCTTAACAAAGAACAAATAAATAATTTTGGGTGAAAAAAGAATCCTAGAAATTCATCAACGGTACTTTTAAGAAATACATAATGGAAATCGAAATAGTGTTAAATTCAAGGAAAAACTAATTGTTGGTTAATAATCCAGGCTTTTGCTTTATTTAATGAGATTCATTGAAAATTGATAATTTAAAACTACTTAAAAAGGTGTTAATTTTTGTAAAATGAAACCTGTTGCGATTCTTGTTACACAAATCACTTATAGGTGCGACTTTGTTTTTCAAAATTCCCTTTTTGTGAGACTTTTTAAAAATTCTTAACGGTAATGTTATCTGCATTAATAACATATTTATTTCGTATGCATTTGTGTTGGAGGGTGTTGCAGATTCGATACAACAGAATAGAGCATTTCTACTTGTTTTATTATATTCCTTATCTACAAGACGTCCAAATGGAGGTCGGCGACCTATTAAGTGAACAGTTTGTATATTAATTCGAATTAATATTAAACGATTTGCTTTAAAAAAAACCAACTTTAATCACAAATGAAAATTTCATAAGACACTAAATAAAACGAATAAATTAAAATTTGTTTGTTTTGATCGCCTTAATGAATATATTTTTGAACATCTATCCAACTTTAGCTCCATGGGTGATTTTACGAGGAGGGATACAAATAAGAATATCATGGACATTATATAAATTTTTACAATAATTGACAGCACTTAATGAAATATGTCCCAAATATTTATTACCATCAAAGAAGTTTTTCATTCAACTGACACAATCGGTTCTGTACATATCTTTGATAACCTCCAAAAACTTGAAAGTTTGAACATCGATTATGACTAAACGACTTATTCAGTTTTATGAAATTAGGCATTATGATTTTGCCTTAAGTGAAAAACGTTGTGCACTATAAAATTTTAGATTTGCTATGGGGAAGTGGTATCTCCCTTACGAAACACTTAATACATATGTAAATCTGAAACTTTTAATTTAAATTTATTAAACAAAATAATAAAATCTATTAAAATTTGAATAGGGCACGAAGCAATAGTGTTCCCCTCATTAACGAAAAATTTTATATCGCATGTCTTTAAAACTGTTTCAAGTAATTTAATGAAATTTTGCATATGGATGAAGTAAAATATTACAGACTGCATAATTTGGGATATAACGCTAAAAAGTAGTATATCCTTACAAGTGGAATTGTCAATATGTTACTACAGTTATTTTGAAATTGATCGTTGTAGAGAATATGCTTTTGACGTGACCTTGATACCATGGTTCCATGAGTTCTCAGTTTTTGTTATATATACGCTCTTGCTCAAAGCAACTGTGTATTATTTTAGACGGTTAATTGTTTTGATTGATAATTTTATGTAAAACATATTCCTTATTCCAACAGCGACAAGGCTAAGAGAATTATCTGCACCAAATTGCATATAATTCACAACACTTCGTGTACAGCCAGACGTAAGGACGGACATCGTTACGTAGACTCAAGAAGTAATTCTATCGGTTTATTTTGAAGTTAAAAGCGTAAAACCCTTAACAACTATGGTAGTTTAGGGTAATTTAACAACCATTCGGTTTAGCCAAATAATAAAAATTATCCACTATTTACATTTAAGAAAAATATTTGGAAGTTACAGACATAAATGATATCTTTGAAATTTCTTACACTGAATCAAAAATGGTAGCATATATAACGATTTTTTTTATATTTTAGCCTTTATTCATCATAACGAAAATTTTCGATAATTTTTCGTAAATTCTTCCAATTGACAATATGACTATTTGCATTCGTTAAGAAAAATATGATTAATTTAACTAAATGATTTTGATAATACATTATTCAGATTTCAACTTTAATAATATTTTATTCAAATTGACAAAAATAAGTTTAAGTTAAGTTTTAAATACCATATTTTAGTTAAATTTTCGAAATTTTATTTGAATTGAGGAAAGATATTAAAGACTTAATAAAGTGCGACATTTTTGTCCTAGTAGAGCATAGTATTCTAGACTGATTGACTCTGGTATTAAATGGCTTGATATCTGTCACCCTTAACTAAAAGATAGAGGTTTCACTGCGAAATCAAGTGCGATTCAATATATGATGAGTTACATAACTTTTCAGGTTCGCAGTATATCTCACAGTTGTGAAGATACCTTATTGAAAGTTGGGACGAAGCTTATTGAAAATGGCTATGATTGTCGACTTTTTTTAATAAAGTTGTTTACAAAAGGAGGGCAGAGATATACAACAGCTGCTAATTCCGTGTTAATTTTCCCAATAACATTCTATTCACTTAAATGTATTCTGGGTGAAATCTGTGAAATCTTTGGAATGGAAGTAGTAGAAGGTAGAGAAGACTTTGATATGACAACTAGAGAAGTTTTGGATTAGAAAAGGATTTATTTTAAATATGGAAAAAAATTATCTTCCAGTTTGTTTGTGTGTAATAGATTAAACATGATTCATTTTCTTAACATTTGTTCGCTTTGATTTAGTCTCTGCTGACTTAATTAAACTGTTAAATATAGCACGTTGCTATAATAAAAGATTCTCCTGCACAATATTCGAATAAAGTAATTTTCGGTATAAAAATATACATCACTAAGTACTTTCAACTTAAAATGTATTGAACAAAAATGCAAAATATTCAAAGTGGAAAATGTTAAACAAATTATATACAATGGAACTGAACGAACGACTGTCAAAGGAATTGTATTAAAGAAAAAAGCATCAAATGGAAGAAGAAAACAACTTAAATGAATATCAAAGTGTCAAGCCGCAAAGTGGCACAGCGACACCAATTCAACTGATTAAAGTGAGAAGACAGAACCTCATGACTTTAAGATGCGAAATGTTGTAGCGAAGCAAGTGAATTATGTTCTACATTAAAAGGTTTAAATAAGAAAAAAGGTTATGTAGTATTCTGACCTGGTTAAAGTTTTATAAAAGAGAAGCTTTATTTTAGGAATTCATTAATAATTTCTTCTTCTAAAAAAACATTTGGCACAGGTCAGTTAAGCATTTTTTTTATTGGGGGGGGGATAGGAATAGGAACTTAAAGGAAATATTTTAAAATTTATGATTTTAATAAACCTTTAAGCATAAATTCACACTCTATTGTTTTGCAATCAGGTTTGAAAACAATGAAGTCACAACTCACACTTCACTTTTAAGTTCTTAATGATATCAGGCCAAAACACTTGGACAAACATTACAACAAAAGATTTATTCCCCAACTCTAACACTGAACTCTTTTGCTGTAAATGAACTAAATTCAAAGATGAAGAAAACCTACTGTCTGTCAGGTTCATAAGCAAATATAGTCTGCCTGTTACTCCGAGTCTAACTAGAAATTCCCAAAATATGTCAAAGTGGTTGTGGTCAAGGCAGTCAGTATTTTGACTGGAACAATAAAAAGAAAAATGAAAGGAGATTCAAAAGAGGTTTGATATTTTACCATTCAACATTTGAGTTCTAAAAGTCACAAAACAATTGCTGCAATTCAACTTCAGTTCAATTTTATGAACAACAAGATACGATGAAATGTGGGAGGATGAAAATTCAACAAGTGGAATTTCTTAATGCATTTGTAAAAGTCCTTAAAGTGATTTGTTCTTGCCGTTTTGTGATTTATAATAGGAAATGAATATTTTGTGAATGCCTGATGTTCTTTCCATATAACAATAACAATTTGTTCAATTGCAATGGGTGGACTTAATTGAAATGTTTTAAATTCCTAATTGAAATGGTAGAGTCTTGTTATAATTGAATGATTTTAGTGATTAGTTACATAGAAAGAAATAAATTTGTATTAAATTCTTGTGGTTTTTGAATATGAAAGAATTCCAGGACGGTTAAAAATTCTTAAAGCCAAAAGGAAGTTTACGTGTAAAAAAGAACTATAACGTAATCAATAAATCACATTCGAATTCCTGATTTCCGAATGTGAGATAATCATGCTGACCTATCGAATGAAGTCTCTCGGGAAAAATATTATCCCTAAGCGCACTGTATTAAAAGCTATAGAAACTCAAATCGATTATAACTTAAACTTGCAGAGATCTTACAAATAGATAATACTTGAGTTAAACTTCTACTTGATCGTTGTGTAGTCCAAATTGACAAAAGATATGAAGTGCCGTTAGTACATCGCAGAGCTTTGAGTTAAAGAAGAAGTTCTATCACCACTATTGATAAACTTATACTTCTCTATTTAATTTTAAATCATGCCTGGTTTATATCAGGCACAGAGTTTTTTTACTGCACAAAGCTATCACCATCTAAATCGACAAAAATTGATGTTCAAATGAAATTTATAGAAATTCAGTCATCGAAATTAATGAAGTCCAAATTCCTTCTGTGAATTACTCAAAGATCTTGCAGTACTTCACACTGCAAAAACAAATTATTGGGAGGTGGCAAGAAAGTCCACAAGCGCTAGCCTGCAGCACTTTGGTAAGGACAAAGATATTGCCCTAGATACTATGTTGCTCAATTATGCTGTTATTGTATAGAGTTTTAAGAACCGTAAAAGGCTGTGACCCAAACTCCTCAATAGTACATGGGGAAACAAAAATATTAACGCTTATTGAAGACAGTATTATACATTGTCAACACTTTATCCTGGGAGGTCATTGAAGCTGTCAACCTAGCTTGAACAATTTAGAATTGAAGTCTGCCCTGAATGGTGCTTGTTAAGATCTGTAATTTATATATGTCATACTTAAATTTACTCTTCATCTCAGATCTCGAAAAATGTGTATCCTACATTTTTCGAGATCTTTTCGCCTGAAATTCTACAATTATGGCACCACAATTTGCTATTCACTTGATCTGGCTCTATAGACAAACATATAGTTCCGGACAAACTGATTGAAATGACTGAGATAATAAAATCATAAAGCACTGAATGTCACTACAAAGGAGAAATTATTCTATGTCAACTTTAGGGCCAAAAACAGATTTAGATATTTTGTTCATCCATTAAGTTTTTATCATTTTTTTACGGTTCATAAATTTTTAGTTTGTTTCCTTTTGCTCTACGATTTTGCGACGAAAAGCGAATAATTAATGTGGTAAGCTAGTCGGAGAATTCAACTCTCTTGTACTCAAGTGACTTGTGTTCAGGATTTATTAGCAGCAGCCTTAACTGGTAAGACCAATGCTCATATCCCAGATTCGATACTATACTGTCTTGGTATTGGTTTATCCAATCTAACAATTTGACTATAATAGAATTCAAGAAGATTGGACAGAGATTTTTAGTTAAAGTTCAAGCAGGGACTTACCTAAAAAAATACAAAATTAGAGACGAGGATAATTTAACATGTCTGCTAGCTGCAAAAACAGGGAAGTCGGGCCTTTTATGACTTCAAGCCAATGGTTCTCTTTAGCTATTGGTCTTCACAGTAATACGAATAATTTGATGCTAAATTGTTTTGCTTTACAGAAAGCAGACTTTCTGATGAGCAGAATATATAAAGCCATTTCAAATCTGTCAGGAAGATGAGAAGCAGTTATATTAATTTTTTACAGTGTATTTTAATGTTTAATTGATTTTAATGGAGAAGATTGAGTTTGAATTGCATTTGTTATTCGAACTCCTACTAAATTTAGATACACAAAATTTTAGTTTATTATTGAATTTCATAAATACAATTAATATGTTTATTTAAAGGGATTAAATCAATTTAATTGGAATAATATTAAGGAAGATTTTAACTTAAAAAACAATTAAAAATGCCATATTCGGCAATATGGAATCTTCAATACCCTCCACAACAGATCATTTAATGAAAATATGTTATATTACGTTCAGTGTTATTACCACACGTACACTTACAAAGGCATTTATTTTTCTTAAATATAACACAAGAATTAAACAAGAACTTTGTGGCTATAAATTAAATAAATCGATTTCGATAATTTTTTGAACAGTTATAAGGCGCATGTAGCTTAATATTCTAAATTTTATTATAATATGACGATTTAATAAAATATTTTCTCTTAAATTGAAGGTAATCTCAGGTACCAGTATATTACCCTTAATTTACTGAACCGATTTCGGTAGCTTTAAATAGGAATATAATCAGCACAGTAACAAATACTCAAGCCAAATTTCGTTGAGCTCTGCCAATTATTGTGAATATGATTGTGCCAAAGCCTCAGAGATGGAGGGATAAAATGACATGCAGACAAAAAGACAAACGAACAGACAGACGGACATAGGTCTTAGATGATTATAGTGGTGGAGGCTATAAGAATTATTGATTTTTTATAGGATTTGCTGAATTCTCAAAATTGTGAATAAAATAAATTTATTGAAGATTTGAAAAAAGGGATTTTGATTTAGGATTTAAGCTTAGGAATGTTACAACAATAAGGCTAAGTCTAAAATTTTTATCAAAATTGGCCACCACTAAGAGTAGTTCAAATTTTCATTCCGTGTCGACCGCAATGAGGGAATCATCCATGACCCCGAGTATTAGATATATTCTTTCATTGCATCAAATTCTGTTTCTTTTTCAGTTAGAAGCTATCGAATATACAAAATAAGGTCACTACATGTCGATAGCCAAAAATATGTGTATTTAGGAGAGTATATGCATGGATGTATGAGTGTGTGAAAGTGTTTAGTGATTCATACCACACATATATGGTAGAGGTTATTGCACTACCAAATCTTTTTATGTTTAAAGTTTAAAATTAAAGTTGAACATTCAAATGCAAATATCTCGAAAGAGTTATAATGCAATTTCTCTTATATTAAATTTTATGCAAATTCTTTTAGCCAATCAAAATTTGCAGATTTATTTCCAGAGATGTTGATTCTATCCCATTGACGAATTTAAAAAAATACATATCAAAACAAAATTATTATAAAACAGGATATAGGAATATAGATATAATTCTTTAAAATTTATATATAAATTTCCATTACCTTTTTTCTCCCCCACTGTACATTTCAAATGACTACTTTACATTTGACAAATTACATTTGAAAACTTCTCTAAACGCATATTCCGTATCTTGTTATTAAGAAACAAAAAGTTAACAATCTCTAAAAGCGTACAATATAAATTAATTAAAACATTCCATTTGATCGAAATTACATTTGTAACTCCCACATATGAAGAAGAAAGTGGAAAACATAAATGAATTAATCAAACACACACTAAAACATGTGTAAAATGTAGGAAAGTAGAAAAAAAACACGAAATTAAAGGATGAATAAAAAGAAATTCCTTAGCGAATATTTGGGTTATAATGAAAAACAAATGAAATTAACACACACACACACAAACACACATTCATAAGGAGACAAACAACAAAATAGAAATAGAGTTGACATTAAATACAGGATATGAAACTGGAAAGAAAAAGCTTAATAAAGGAGTAATTTCATATATACAAATGAGAGAAGTAGCAAGGATATGCATATGAACATTATTTTTCATTTATATGTAATTATACCCTACACCACCACAGGTGATGAATAAGGTATATTTACTTCGTCATTTTGTATGTAACGCCCCATCTATTCTTGCAACAAATCAAAATCTGAGTCGATTTAGCTAAGTCCGTCTGTCTGTTTGAAACATTTGGTCTTGATTTTTGCAAATGTCATAAGCAATTTCCTTTTTAAAACAATATCGGGTTATTTAAAGAAAAATTATAGACAGATATGTGAGACAACATTATATAAAACTTTTAAGTATGAATCGATTCTATTGAAATTTGGCATAATATATTTCCTAGCCGTCCTTTATATATGAAATTATTTTATTAATATCGGTCCATTACCTATAGCTCCCATATAACGCCCTTTTACGGAAAACGGGGTTGGGCTTAAAAAACTCTTAAAAAAACCCCAATACTTTTTAAATTCGACGCTATTATTTATTGACTCTCTTTATATGTATTCTTATTTTAGCCAATCTCGGACCGTATTTTGCTATAGCTGCCATATAAGACCTCTTCCCGGTTTTGAGCTTATAAAATTGTAAATAATCACCAATTCTATTGAAATTCGGCTCAGTTATTTTTTTAACTGTCTAAAAGATATGTTATTAACCTGACTAATATCAGTTCATATTTATCTATAGCTCTCATGTAATGTCCATTTCCAAAAAAGGCTTTTAGTTTTTTATCATTATTTTGACATAATATCGGAAAATGACAATTACCGAGGCATATTTAGTTATTACTCCTATACAATTCCACATCCCGGAATGGTGTTTTAGGCTTACAGAGCCCTTATATATGAACTAAGCCGATAGAAATTCAGACAACTAGATAATTGCCTTCAATATGCATATATTCTCTAATATCGTCTCTCTGTAGAAAAATTCGGAAATCTTTTATAAATTGAGCCATTCTTTAGCTCTTCTAGGCGTTTAAGCTGATGAATGAATAAGTCTTTTCAACTCATGACAACTTTTGCATAATGTTGGTGGTGGAGGGTATTTTAGATTCGGCATAACCGAATATAATATTATTTCTTGTTTGTATCTGTATCTTGTAGTTTGAGTACGTGTGTGTGTTGGTGGTTAAAAGTATTCATATCATATGACAATTAAATTTATTTTCAACTTTTTTTCACTTCGTATAAATTTGTTAAACAAATTAGGTGAATTGTCTTTGAAATGAATTTTATGTGTAATTTGTAAAGTGATGTTTTGTGATTTTAATTATAAGTTTGTGTAACATAAAATTAGTGAATAAAATTATGATTTTTTTTACAATTCAAATAGAAAAGGGTTATCGCAATATAATTTTCATCTTCTTTATTTACAGTAATTGTAATACGGATCATAAAAAATATTGCGATTCGAGAAGAAGAAATGCTTTTATACCCTCCACCACCACAAGTGGTGATGAGAGTTTAATATCTTTGTCATTCCGTGTATAACACCAAGAGAAATCATCTCAGATCCCATAAAGTATATTTAGTATTGTATCAAATCAAAATCTGAACCAATTTAGCTATATTCGTCTATCTGACTGTCTGTCTGTTGGGAATATTCTCATGCCTAGAATAATCAGCTATATCTGGTCATTTGCAAAAAGTTATAGACCGATATCTGAAACAATCACAAAATTCCGAAGAAGAACCTTTCTTATTTTTCCAACAAAACATAAATGGATTTTAACAAAAATTTAACAATATTTTTACGTTCTTCATCAACGTGCAAAAAATCATAAAAATCGAATCAATAGAAAAAGAGTTATAAGCGGAAATATGTGAAATTTATTTTTATACAATAACAAACTCAAAGAAACAAAATTGTGCTGGGGTGATTATTTCACGTAGCTTTCATATAACGCCTTTTTCGGAATATAGTTTATAGCTTATAAAACTCTTATTGTTTAGTGATTCCCATGATAAGTGAAATTTGGCATGTTATTAATTTAACTAATATCGGTCCATATCTTGATATAGCTCCACAGCTATATTAAGCCTCTTTCCAGGAAAAGGGTTTGAGCTTTTACAACCAAGGCCAATTCCACTACTATTCAGCACAATGATTTTTCTCTCTTATAAGATTCCTTTCAGGAAAAGAGTTTTTATAAAACTGGTAAATAAAGGTCAGTTCCATCAAAATTTGACACAACTGTTTTTCTAACTTTCTTGAATATATGTTATTAATCTGACCGATATCGTCCCATATTTTGGTGTAGCTTAAATAAAATTCCTCTTGCCGGAAATGGTTTTGAGCATATAAAACTATTATATTAATAAAAATGTGTAACCTGTCTTTAATATGTGAAACAAGTTTGTCAATCATTGGCCATGTCTGGACATTACATTTCCAGGAATAAAATATGAACCAAATCCATAGAAATTCAGACAAATAGATAATTTTCTTTAATATAGTGGTGGAGGGTTTTAAGATTCGACACATTCGAATACTTCTTAATGTTAATATTTTAATTTCGGGAAAATTTGGACGAAAGGAATGATAAAATTGATTATGGATTTTTATCTTTTGATACAAAACAAACTCTAGAAATGGTATTTAATGATTGGGTGCAATATTTTGGAATAAACGTCTTATCCTTATATTATTAATGGTATTTATTAGTAAACATCCGGTGCAAAGAACCATTTCTACTGACCTCATCTAACGATAACTTTTTTGATTTTATTTTACGACTATATCTTTGATATATTTTCTCTTCATTGTGAATTAAATTGTAGTTGTGTTATCGAATAGTAGTTGGTCTTACAAGACTTGATGTTAGACGTCGCCAGGCTTGTTTTTTTATACGAAGGGCCTGTAATTTAAAGTTACTGCCTTTTTCCATTTTTAAAGCTATGGAAAAGAATTAATCTCTTAGATTTAAATGTTGAAAATATAATTGTTTCTGCAGGTATAGGAAAGAACCATGTTTAACTGGTACAAATCATGTATAATAATTTCTGAAATTTTACTCGGCAATAAGAGCAACAATATTTGCATAATGAGAAGTAGGGAATTTAAAAATACTAGGAATTTAAAACGCGATTCGTACCACTTCATAATCTTCGCATTTATGATTCGTAGCCTAATGGAAAAGAAGTGTAAAGTGAAGGTGACAAATGATGTTCCTCCTAATTGTCACAGATTAAAGGTGACTTTCCATGTCAACAATGTTTAGTAACAAGTACGAATATTATATTCCATTCGCCCAATCTATGGGACCGTCTACCACAGGCATATGCGAATGAAGTTCATGTGTACAAACTTTAACATTAGTATTTTTTACTATAATTTTCTTTTTTTTTAATTTTGATAATTCTTAAAATCGCTCGTGAACGATAGTTTCTAAGGTTGTCTCTGATATTGGCATATTACTTATTTTTAATTGTCAGATATATCTGATTTGTCATCCGGTGTGTAAATTTAGGAAGGATTCATCTAACACCCCATAAAATAGTGCTATTGCACCAAATCTGCCTACTTGACTGCCTGTATATCTGTCGGTTTTTTGTTTTTTCAATAATTCGAAAAATCAATTAATGCTTAGACTGCTTGTAATATTTATTGTACTTGCAATCACTTAACTATGAATTACGCCGCCGGTATCTAATACCGAGTATAGTTTCTGAGAAATTTGTGGCAGAGTGTAGTGAGAGTTGATTCTAAAGATCTCAGTTTACACTCATCATTTAAATGGTCATTTGAATTTAAACAAAAATTTCGAATGTACTGAATGTGGTTCTTGCAAAAAAATTACTTTACTTTTTTACTACTTAAGTATTAAATATATCATATTGTATATCGATTTTTATGTATAATTTAGGAAAAGTATCTATTACAACAAATAACTTAGTCATTTCCTCAAATAAGTGAAAAAAGTTTTTTTGCCTATTTTCCGCTTATTCCAAATTCTTCCAAAAGTAATTTCAAGTGGATTGCAAAAAGTCAGTTTTTTTCACATGATTAATGATATTTTTATTTTCTTAAACTAATCGTCAGTCAGTCCTTGTCATCGTAGCACAGTTGTCAGTGTATAAGTTAAGTTATTAACGGTTCTCATCTTCATATCTACTCTTTCAACAATCAATTGATTATTTTTCAAAGTTTTTCTTTGGTATTTTGAAATAATAATTATTACAATGTGACAGATGATAAACCTTACAAAACTGTTCAAATTCAAAAAATCTTCCTTAATTTTTTCTATTTGTGTGGCCGCTATTTTTGAATTTGTATTCTAAAATTTCAGTCACACTGTTTGTTTTCTTTGTTCCTGTACGTGTAATATTATTAATCGAAGGATATTCTTTTTTGTAAATGTATTTGTGACAGCTGCAAAAATACAGAAACATTTTTTTTGTGTTGATGAATTATGATAAAAGTCAATAAATTGTTTTTTGTAAATGTTTATTTATCTTTTGATTATGAAGGATTTCTTAAGTCATTATCTCGTTTAGCAGAATTGTGGAAATTTTCTTCGTATGAAAGATTTCATTGTATTAATGACAAAAATATGGAAATCGGTCATGCTTTCAAAAAACATTCTGAAAGTATTACCAAAATGGAACTTAGAGGAATCCTTAATCCGTAACCAAAACAAAGGTGAAAAATATCGATATTTCAAGATCGAGAACAAAGCAATCTTACAAGCAGTGGCTTAAGTCAAAAATTATGACTTGTCCAACCTTCCAGACGGTTGGATTATAATTGAACTTTTGCTATAAATTTTTAGATACTTTTTTAACTTTGAAAATTTCAAGCGATAAAATCATCAAAATGAATCATACATACATGTTCAAATTATGTTATGGAAATTGTAAAGTAAAGTAAAGTAAATTAAACAAGTAAAATGCTACATTTTCGGCTATGCCGAATCCTCTATCACAAATACGCAGAAATAAATACGTTATGTTTTACACATACACACACAGTCGTATGCACTATATTAAAGATTTTCTTAAATGTAACACGGAACTCTAAATGAGTCATAAAATTGGTTTTGAATAGAAAACTTCTCAGGACTAAACAAAATCTCAGGTCAAATTTCATTGATCTCTGTTAATTATTGTAGATGACAGCGGGCCAACAACAGACAGACGGGCGGATAAAGGATTGATTTGATGCAAGAATATATTTACATTATGGCATATAAGATGATTCCTTCTTAGTGCCATACATGGGATGATAAAGTTCAAATACCCTCTTCATTCCACATCAGAACAAATTATTTATATTGGCGTATTAAAGCTTTGTTTTGAAAATCACTTTTCTCCGACTTTTAACAAATTTTTTGCGAAAAGGTACATTTCTCTGAGCAGCACATGTTTTGCAAATTATGCATTTTATTTGTAGGGTAAACTTTTTTGAAGGACTGTATTTTTGACGCATAATACTTTTACTGCTCAGCACACTATTTGCAAATTAATATTTTTAATGATATTTTAACTGTAAACTACTTTTTTCTGTACATATTACGAGTTTTAGTCATTCAAAGACATATGTTATTTTCACTGCAAATAACATCATCTAACAATTCAAGTCGAAATGAATGTATGTGGCAAATTCCAGTATCTAAGTGCACAAATGCTCTTTCAAGACGCGTAATCGAACGATGAGATAAGTTTACTTAAAGAATAAAGAACTGAAATTATGCAAGATAATCTGATTCGATTGAATAGACGGACATAGGGAAATCTACTTTTTACAATAATAATACGACTCCTTGATACAAGAATATATAATTTGTGAAGTATTAGATAATATTTTTAAGTGTCACCCACAGAATAACACACAAAGTGTGGAAAATGAATCAGTGTTTTTATACCCGATACCACCATAAGTGGTTGGAGTATTAAGCGTTTGTACAGAAGTTTGTAATGGTCAGAATATACACTTTAAAGTGTATCGCTTAATTCAGAGTCTCTTCCTATGACAATCCATTCGACTAGCTGGCTATCCACGTTAACCTTGTGAACAAAGTGTAGGTTTGTGTTGAATGCTCACTTGCAATGGGGTTTTAAACTCATAAAAGTCCGAAATATAAAATTATTTAACGAAATTGGGCACAACGATGAGCCGAATTACGTTAAACTTATTTCGCATCAAAATTATTCTTAACATATTTCTAGGCTTCATATAAAACTAATAAATGCTGCCAATTAGCAAACTAAATAAAAATCTCATAAATCATTCTTTAAATGTTTCCGTTTATACTAAATCTATTTCCAGTCTTAATGCAAATAACTTAAATTATCATGAAAATAAAACTCTAAAATTAAGAACTTAAATAATAATATTTTTTGAACTCTTACATATGAAATTTTCTTTTCCCAGAAATATTTATTTAAATAAAATTCTATTTCTTTTTATTCCTCACAAACGCATACATACAAACATTCATATCCTTGTTCAAAGATTATAATATTTCTTTGACCCCTAAGGATATTTTACATATTCAACCACATAATGTTTTCACATTTGTTTTCTTTTAATGCTTCTTGTAAAGTTTAAAAAGGGGAGAATATAACATTTCAATAAAAGGATTTACAAATATTTCGTCTTCTTCATCTTATTCGTATTCCATAAGAAAATAAAATTCTAAAAAAAATCTAACGAAGGAATAAAAATAATAATAAAAAGTCTGTTATATATATCCAGAAAATCTACTGATTTGTATAAATTTTCGTTTTGTTATGGTGAAAATCTTTTAAAACAATCCCTAAAGCTTTAAGACACTAGACGAAAGGATATGTTTTGTAGGTCTAAGGATTCATTTTTGCATAAACTTACTTTTAGCATTTATAAGACTTTTGACTTTTCATTTAGTTAGATTGATTAAGATGTTCGTTTTTGTTGTTGTTGTTGTTATTGTTGGTTGTATGAAGTATGTTCTTTTTGGTAGTTAAAATCTTGGCATGACTCTTCATATGGGGAAGCATGTGGTTTATTTTTCTTAGCCAGACTTTTATGAGTAAAAATAAAAAATATCATAATTTAATATCCTTAAGTTTGAAAGGAGTTTTATGTTCTCATAGGAATATTTTCTTTCCTTTTCCTGTTTTATATTATTTGCTGTTGTTGTTGTATTTCAAGTTTATTATTTTAATTTTATATTTACCACTTTATTTATTTAATTTATTTCATATTATCAGGACTATATTTGCAAAACAAAACAGGATAATTTAATGTGTAAGTAAGATTTTCAAAATGAAAATGTTCCTGTTTAAAATAGTAAGCGATACATTTTCAACCCATTTTTCATCTGGTTTTTTCTAGTTGTTTTAACTTTGCGGGCACAATATGCCCCCTAAACTTTTTTCAACTAAAAATTCTGAATAATGTTGTTCTTATATTGAAAATCTTACTTACACATTAAATTATCCTGTTTTGAACATAAACATACGTATCCCTTGAATGTTATATTAATCCGAAGTGAGAACTTTTAAAAAATCCACATCATTCTATTTTTTACTTAAAATTAACTTTTTCACTCCATTTGTATTACCAAGAAAAAATCATCTAAGCCACGTAAAGTATATAAAAGAAGTGAGATCGATAAATTCTTAACTCACGTTTTTTAAATGACAAACCAGGTATTACAGTTCGATATTGAATCACTTTCTGAGTCGATTTAAAGATGTCCGTCCCTTTATCTGTCAGGCTATCAATGTAAACGTTGTGAACACACTACGGGTCGCAAGATATCTTGATTGAATTTGGTACATATTATAACTTTGGCCCAAAGACGAGACCTATTGATATTGGCCTTTTTATGTCCAATATATCAGGTACATCCCAAACAAATGTCCTGCCGGAATGAGATTTTGTGAAACTAAATTTTATGGTTTTCTAAAACGATGTGCCAAATTATATAATTTTACATAGGTCCCATACACGCCTCCTTCCAAATATGACTTTGATGGGCAAATATCTAACTTATAGATTATAATAATAATTCGCCAAATTAAAATAGATATATGCAAAAATCGATGTCTGAAATTATACGAGGTTTAATTTCCATAATTTCTTTTAGCTTTCATATAACTCCCGAGAACTTGATTGACCGAGTTACCTCTGCATGTCAGTTATTATATTTAATGTACAGTAGATTGTTAATACGATTAAAATTAGTGACCAGAAAAAATTGCATACTAAAATTATTAAATATTTTATTTTAACAAAACCCAACTTGGACCTACAAAAAGTTGACTCTGCATTCAAAGGTCTACCATCAAACTGTTTCCAATGTTATTAAACAGTACCTGGAGAACTTGTCCCTTGATAGAAAACTTGGTTCAAGTAGAAGTAATGGTCAACAGCATAAAAAATATAAAGCATTTTCAAAGGAGCTCCCTATACAACCGGCAGGAAAGCAGCTCGGTTAGCTCTGTGCTCGAACTATTTGGTACGAAAAATTAAAACTAATGCCGGCTTAAAAACAAGCAAAGCTTAAAAAGTTCCTGACAGAAAAGCTATTAAAAAATTAGATGCCAAACTGATCTTCTGTTGGCGACACTCGATTGAATAATAAAAAAAGCCCAAAAGCAGCCGAAATTTCTGAAAAAGTTTTTGATATGGCAAGCAATATGCAGTATCGGCAAAAGAAAATTAAGTCAAGAAATGACAAAGCATCCTCTCACTATGGTAAACATACACATTAATGTGGTATATGTACCAAAAGCGGCAAATCCTTCAAACTGACTGAAGTTAAGGGAGGGATTGGAGATCACAAAAAAAGGGCAGATTTTAAATAAAAATAAACTACCTGTTCGAGCAAAGTTAAAAAAAGTTTTCCGGAAAAGGTTGATAATTGCATCCGATTGATTCAAAATATAATACACGAATCCCACAATATTGGCTCATGAATATTTTAGATTATAAAAATTTATGATATCGCACGGAGAAGTGGTATCCATCTTCGTCCATCAATCCGAATTCATCAGGACAGATTATTTGTTATTATCATAAGTAACAATTTAAGATCTCTTAAATAGTTTTTGAAAGGTCCAACAATATGGAGATAAGAAAAAAATGATTTTGGTCTAGTAACGTATATCGCCGCTTAAGAACTTTTTGAGTTCATCTAATAAAATAACAAGTAAAAATGTTATAGCCGATCTAGCCTGACTATGAAATACTTTACACCACATTGTTGGTTGTAAATGACTGCTACAAAGAATTTATTAACAGGCCTCGCATAATTTGCCTTTCTTACCTATGCTTATGTGTGCATGATGTGTATGATGCAAAGATTTATGTGGTATTTATACTTTTTAAACAGAACCATTTATATACGATTTATGAGTTTCAAAGAGTTACTTGGAGGAATGGTTGTGTGAGTCCTACAATAATGGAACAATCCTCATATAACTTTTCACATCTTTTTAGAATATAATAAGACTTATTTTTACAAAATTTTGTATTTATAAATTTTATGGACCAAAACCCCGTTCCGGAGTGACATTTATATTATTTATTTATATAATAAAGTACATGTCTTCAAAAATACGACCGGTACATTGCTAACAAGCTTTACATGGCCAGGCAGCTAGCCGGACCGACGGACGAGCATGCTTAAATCGACTCACGATTAATTTTTAGAATTGACGCATGTTGTCCGTAAAATTCTACCAACAAACGAAAGACGCTTATCAGAACTGCTTGCAAAAAAATTGCTTCCTTATTTTGAAGTCTATCGAATACATATATTCGCAATATTAAAGCTAATTTATTAATATATCATCTATATTGAAGTAGTTCCAATATCTGTATAATTCACATCGCCTCATTCGAATATGGATGGTATTTGCTTGTTTATAACTTTGTCGAAACTTAATGAAATTAAAAAAAAAATATCGCTTTCAATGTAAACTAGTCCCTGCAATTGCATTTAATTTTAAATAATCATACCATAGTGTTGATTTGTTGAAATGACAGCTCAGGGCTATTTGATGTAAATACCAACGTGCTCTTACTCTGTGCAAAACCCTCTTCCAACAATAACATCACACGATTACATTCATAAAAATTATTTAAGGGTTTCTATTGAATATGACACCCCTTTCTTTAGCCATCAATCTGATAACACCCTTTGGGTGTCATATTATTTTGTTACGCACTGTATAGGCAAGTGTGTGTGCGTGTATGTGAAATGTATATATTTGTTTTGTTTGTTAAATAGAAAAATCAAAAATCCATTATAATTTAATTTTTATTATGGAAATATAACTGTAATTCTTGATTTGGGTGTTGTTTTTGTTGTTTGATCGTTAAAATTAGAAATTTTTAATGTTGAAGGTAAATTTTTTTTCTTTATATTTGTAATATTAATATGAATTTTATACCCTACACCACCACAAGTGGTGAAGAGGATATATTAACTTTGTAACTCAGTGTGAAACGTTAAAAAGGAATCATCTCAGACCCCATAATGTATCAAATCAAAATATGAGTCCATTTAGCTATGTCCGTCTTTCTGTTGTTCGCACGAACACATACACAGTAATTGGCACATTTCGATAAAATTTTTCTTGAGAATATTTAAAACCAGCAAAATCGATATATAAAAAATATAGACCGATACCTGAGGCAACCTCAAAATTCAAGCATAAAACTTTGTCAATAAAAAATCAGTAAAATAGATGTTATAGCCAAAAATATAACCAATTTTATGACTCATTTTATATTTTTGTGTTAAGATTTTTTTTACATTGTGTACTTTTTTGAGTGTGTATGTATGAAACATAACGTATATACTAAAGCTTTTGCGGTGGAGAGTATTGAAGATTCGGCTTTGCCGTATATCGCATTCATACTTGTTCCATTTGCAATGTTTATTTGTTATTCCACTGTTTATTGTAGCAATGGAAATTGCCATTGTTTATTATTTTATTATTTATTTTAATTAAAATGGTCACGTGTCGTTGTGTTTGTATTTTTTTTAGTTTTCGTTTTAAATAATTTTTCTTATTCTAAAGACAGGTTTCACTATATTTTTCTGAAAAGAATTCTAAAGAAAGAGTTTTACGGCTAAAAAGAAATGAGTATATTTTTGAAAGGAGAAAATATCAATTACAGCTGGTCTTGTGCCGAATCTATTAACGGAGTGTTATTTTTATTAAATTAAATATACAAATATTTGCCAACGGCAACATACGAGGCAGAAAACTGTCTTGAATCCTTTTTTTTAGTTTTTTGTGAAATGAAAAATTTTGAAATGTTGTACAAGTTGAAACTATTCGTCGTTTTGACAACCTGTGAAAATAGATATAATGAAGAGAAATTCACGGAAACAGACACTGAAGGCAGAAAAGAGAATATTATTTTCATGACAGAGACAGAGTTTTTGAGTTAATTCTAGTTATTACACAATGGGGAAAAATCAAAAATTTTTATTAAATTGTCGTAGAACTTTAACAGATTTTTTCTTCAGATTAAAGAATTTTCTTCAAATATTCTAAAAGATAATAAACTGAATAAAATTTCGTTTAAAAATTTTCAAAAAAAATAAATTATATCAACAGATATTTAGTAAAAATGGCAGTAACGCATCGTTGGTAAAGTAACAAATTAATTAATTCAAATCTACATATTAAAATGCAGTTAATTTGAATAAAATTTTTGTTGATTTAACAATATTTTTCGTCAAATAATTTTGTATATTTTCTTTGTCATATTAAATGAAAAATGACAAAGAAAATGTAAACTGAATATTGACATCTTTGGAGTAGAATATTTTATAGAAAATTCTAATATTAATATGATTAATAATAAAGGAATATTTTGCATAAAATCATGAAATCCAAATGATCAACAAACATCTTAGTAACTTATTATCAGAATTACAAGTCTTATTGACTTTGCACTACCCTTAGTTGTCCATTACGTTTTTTACACTATTTAATTATTATCTAAAAGTAACTTTCTAGATTTCGAAAAAAATTTCACAAATCGACTTGTAATTGGACAAATTATCGCTGTAGTAGATTTATAGATATTTGATAATCAATAGATGGTTGCTTTGTATGGGGCTTCTTCCCTGATCCTTTCCACCCAGTAAAACAGTTCCTTGAGAAAGTCATTGGGACCAAATTTGAAAATTCTCGCTTCTTTAATACTTAAGATATTCTATAATCAATATTTGCTTTGTATGAGGTGTACTCCTTCCCTTGGTCCTTAATAATTTATGTATTTATATATTTATTGCAACAATTTAACGTAATTCTTTATTCAACTCAACTAAAATGTCGAAAATTTTAATTAAATATAGTATTTAAATTGAATAATATTCATCAATATAAAGAATTTACTTTAGTCAATTTGAATAATGTTTTATTCATTTTGAATAATATTTATTTAAATTAACCGCATTTTTATTAAAGAATTCAAATTGAAAAATTTTCGTAAATTTGAAGAATTAACGAAACATTAACGAAGATTTTCGTTATGGTGAATAATAATGTCGTTATATGTATTTAAACTATTTTTTTCAATTCTACACCCTTTTCCTTTATATTTGCTACATTTTGTGGTTCAGTTTGGGAACGGGAATAAATAACTTATTTTGCTGAATTCTGAAAAATTAAATTTAATAATGGAAGTTTAACAATATTACATGAATTTTCAGTATCTACAAATATATTCTCTAATCAGATAATTATATTCTTAAATTTTCTTACGGAATCCCAATGTGTAGAAAATATATTTAACAAGTTACTCTTTTTATTCAAATGATCACTGTGTAGAAATACGTTCACTGTCTCCCGTACATATGTGAATATATAATAAAGGTCAATTACAGACTACTCCTTGGTTAGCAGAGGATTCTATTTAAACTCCTACCGATTTTCGAGTCACGACAAGCATGACGAGCAGTAAAAGGGAAAAGCTTTTGTAACACACAAAATACTTATTCTAACTCTTAAGTATACCGATGGATTCAGTTTAATTTGTTTAATCTATTTAACAATGTCATCCTTATACTTACTATCCGGATGTCGCAGTTCAAAGATATATCGATAAAATTTGGTCTTTGATGGTACGCGCAATATTTTAGACACTTCTGTCTAACAGTCTTTGATTCACCTCCACTAGCAACTCAATAGGCTTTACGTAGCAATTAAAATGATCGTCATACAAAGAGATTCATTTTGACGTAATTTTTTTGCCCGTTTGAAGGTTTGAAAAACAATTTTCCATTGAACAAAGTAGAGCATTCTTGGTAGACTTACCGAAGGGATTTTGACTACCAAGTGGTTTGTATAGCTATTTGACACGTTTAAAAAATATATAGAAATCTTCCCAAATAATCAGAAAATCGTTCAAACTTTCATCTTATATCTTCTAATTAAAAATAAATTCAATTTGTTAAAAACATGAATCTGTATTTCCAATTTACACACACTTATTTTCAGATCGAAAAAAATAAATAAATTCGTAAATTTTGATGATGTTCATAGGCAGCTGTACATTTATTGTCGCTCCCATAAAATGTTCTCCATTAATTTATGACAAAACTGGAAAAATTCAAATTAAAAACCATTTATCAAATAAATACGGGCATGAGAAATGTCTTATATACAACTTATATATATTTTTTTCATTCTTCATCTCAGGTTGATTGACTTTATAAACGAAAAATCGACAACGATTGAGAATTTGATTTGTCAGCCTACAGAAAACTCAATAAATAGTGGTCAACAGACATCATTGGAAAAATGAGAAAAAAAATCTGTGTATGTCTCCACCTTAACATAACGAATTCCAAGCGTTCAAAATACAACTCCACCCATTCGAATTGATTGTCAGGTAATTTTCAAGTAAATAAAACTACAGAGAGAAGAAAAGTAATTTAAACCGTAAAATAAAAACATCACAAGAAATATTTAATAATAAAAAAAAGATGGAAACTCAAGTCAAGTAATTTTAAAATGTTGTTCAGCTCATTCAGCAGATCTACAAGAAATAATAATAAATTCATATATAAATATTTTGATTGAATCAATCATGTTGCAAAGCAAACCAAACCAACAACAACATAAAATGTTTAGTTTTTATTACAAAAAAAGTCAATAGAGAAAAAATTATTAAATAAAATTAAAATCAAGAATGTTATATTCGGCTGTGCCGAATCATAAATACCCTCCACCAAAAATTGTGCCGAACTTCAATAGAATTGTTTCAAGTACAAAAATCTTATAAATTTAAAGTTTTTCCGAAAGCGATATTAAATGTCAGCTGTAATAAAATATGAATCGATATTCGCACATATTCAAGGCAGTGAGAAAAATAATCGTGACAATTTTAAATTAAATTGGTTCAAGTTCATATAAGAGTTTTATAAGCTCAAATTCAAATATGAACCGATATTGGTAATATTAATAACATTTATTCAGGACATTTAGAAAAATATTTGAGCCGAAATTCAGCAGAATTATTTACTAGTTTAAATAAGTCAAATATGTTTTCCGGGAGGAGGCTTTATATAGGAGCATTAGCAATATATACCGAGATTAATAAAATTAATGTATTTCAAATACAGTTAGAAAAATTAATGTGTCGAATTTCAAAGTACTGGTCATTATTAACTAGTTTTATAAGATCAAAAATTCTTTCCGGAAAGAGGCCTGATATGGGAGCTAAGGCAAAATATGGACCAAAGTTATTCATATTAATAGTATACATTTAAGATATTTAAAAAAATCATTGTAATGAATCCAATGGAATGGGTTTTATATAACAAGTAGGCCCGTTATATGGGGTCTATATCAAAATATAGTCCGCTATTATTAAAATTAATAATACATATTTAAAACAGTGAGTAAATTTATTGTGCCAAATTTCAATAGAATTGGTTCATATTTAAGAGCTTTTTAATCTATAACCCATATTCCGGGAAGGGAATGGATGAAACGATACATGTTACTTTAAATAGAAAACTGCTTACTAAACTAACTAATCCACTCAGATTTTGATTATTTTATGGGGTCTGAGATGATTCCTTCTTTGTATTACACACATAATGACAAAATTAAAATACCCTCATGATCACTTCTGGTGGTGGAGGGTATAAAGAAGATCACTTTATATTGCTTGAACAGGTCTTCCTTCTTCAAACAACAAAAAAATGCAAAAACTAATGTGGACTTGTGTTTTATTTGTTGTTCAATAACGTTGTCGCGAAATGCTCATCATCATCATCATGATCCCCATCTTCATTATTGACAATCAATACATCCTACAATATCCTTTTTGTGTTTCTGTTTAATTTAAAATTAAAAAAAAATCATTTTTATCATGTTCAATATTTATATGTGGAAATTGTGAAAACGAATAAAATTACAATCATCATAGTTTTAGTGCGAGAGTTTTAGTTTTGTTGTTGTTTGATTATTTATTTCATTTTTCTCTTTGTCTTTATTTTTCTTGATTCGTATGCCTGTCACGTAATTTATTGATTTAGCTGATGGGAACAAAAGTATCCCATCTATAACATCGTCATCAAATACTAAAGTCGAATAAATCGTATTGACTGTATGTCGTTTTGTCTGGTTGCTAGAGGAATTATTTAGCAGAAGTCTAAAGGAATTCGAATTAATAGTTTTAGACATTGATCATACTTATTAAGATCCAGAGTCAATTGAACTTTTGTAGGTATTTTAATTTAATTCATTCTGGAGTTCTTTCATTGTTTGACACGACGATGAAAGGAGGTAGTTCGATATGTTTAATAATTTTATAAGCCTTTTCTGGGAAGGGATTTTAACTGGTAACTATAGTAAAGTATGTTCAAATATTCGAGAAATTTGCTACATATATTCAAGACAGTTATAAAAAAACGTGACCATTTTTACAAAAATATAAGCTCAAGGGACCTACTGAAAAATCATTGAGTCATGTCATTTTTTACGTTTAAAAGCATTTAGATACACTAAATGAAATTATGTCCTTTACAAAAGAACCTCAAGTGCAAAGAATCCTATGCAAAATCCAAACCAATTAACGCTGAAGACATATATGATGACGCCAAGATATTGCATCATATTTGAAGGTATCAGAGTGGTGTTTTGTATTACTCACATTTGGAATCGCTTCAAAAGAACAAAAGGCACTTGTACTAGGTAATTTTCACAATATTTAAACAGACGTTAATAATCATAATCTTCCATCATAACAGTATTAGGGCTAATTTCGAAAACAGGTTAAAACTATTTGGAAAACAATGTATGGAAATTAAAACTAAGATTTTGTCCCATCTGACTACCATTAGTTTCGATCAGTACAAATTGCCTTTACTCGAATACGCTTCACTTCAGAATGCACGCAGAGAAAAGTAATTTCGCAATATGTTTCGTCGCAAACACTTATAAATTCGCGGCAAACATTTATTATTATCACCAACATGTTTATTGTTGAATTTTATTTTACTTTATTAAGAATTTCGTTGCAGTAATAAAATTATTTTTATTAAATAACAAAAAAATGTTGTGGTCACAATATGTTTGGAAATATGTTTGACTGATCACAATTGCATTGTTATTAAACAGCACTTATAACAAAACTATTGTTATTAGAAAAACATATTATTATGAACAAAGATTTTTTACCATGAACAGAAATGAAAATATTAATTCGAATATGTATTCGAATTAATATTTTCATTTCTGGCGATGACAATAATTTTAGTGACTGTAACAATATTTAAGAGACGATAACAATATTTTTAGTGGCGATAACAAAAACTATTGTTATCAATGCAAAACAACAATGCAAATAAATTTTTTTGAATAACAATAAATTTGGTGGCGATAACAATAACTAAGAATTCTGAAAGCTAATTGAAAAATTGAATTGATTAACAAATTCACAAAATAAATGCACCATCTGAATGTACTTGTATATGGAATTAGCTTTTACCCATTGCTGCTTTGCTGCCCAAACATACTCCTCAGTCCAATATCTCGAAAGAAATGTGACAAATCACAACGTGTATTAAAAAAAATTGGACAATTTGCCAAATGCTCCTGGCCCTGTCCGTTTTAAAATTTATTTAACATATGCATTGCAT
The DNA here is from genome assembly GCA_004302925.2 of Cochliomyia hominivorax. Classification (NCBI taxonomy): domain Eukaryota; kingdom Metazoa; phylum Arthropoda; class Insecta; order Diptera; family Calliphoridae; genus Cochliomyia; species Cochliomyia hominivorax. Next base: position 32,657,508 of record PYHX02000158.1, read on the forward strand.
GGGAGCTACCTCTTCCCTTGATCCTTACCATCCTACATTTTGTCCAGCAAAACTGTTTGGTACCAAAGTTTACAACTTTCGCTGTTATAGTTATTTAAGCTAACCTATCAAAATTGTATACGATTGGTCCGCTATTTCCTACAGTTCTCATGTAAAACCTTTTTCCGAAAATCTTCTTAAATTACAAAAATCTATCGAATAAATATATACGTAAGAAGAAAATATGTTAAATAAGTGCATTTGATACAACTACAAACGAAAATATTACATTCCACAGCGTCAGTCAATAATTTATATTATATAGTCGGTTTTGTCCGACTATTACACTTTTATTTGTTTATTTATGAGGTCATTTGGTTCGACCACTCAAAACTTTTGATTGATCAGAACCAAGAGAATGTATCCGGCAGATTTTCTACTCTGGAATTACTTTTACAGAGCTTATGTATACGGGATTAAACTTATGAAAATGTTGTGATCCCATTACCCCACCAATATCTCTATTAAAAATATTTTTATATGACAATATTTTGCAATAAGTTCACTCTTTTAATACTCTGTCCATCTAAATATGTTAAGGAAATCAGATTGATTGCAGTCATGTTTTGAGAAATGATGAAATTGCCTACCAGGCAACTTTATTCAAAATCATTTCCATCACTCCACACTAACTCAGTCAGTCAAATCGACTAAGTCAAAGTCAGCGAAACAAAACCAGTTGATCGAAACAGTCAATCGTCAGTGATCATAAGCAAATCAAAAATTGCCATTCTATGAGTTGTTTATATACATTTCTATCCAATCCATTCAACTTATATATAATACGTATGTCTATCTGTGGCAATATGTATATGCAACATTGAAATGTATGCAATATTAATGGGCGTAACCGTACAACTTGATGGTATTTATGTAAAATGAACAAAAATTTTTTATTTTCTTTAGTTTTTTTTTTCACATTTTACTTTTCTGTTTGTTACTTTGATGGATTTTGAAATTGTTTTATGTTTTTTAGGATGGATTTTTTTTTATTTTGATTTCTTGATCATGTTATTTTTTTATTATTTATTCATATGTGTTGCAACATCAAATCAATACATCCAACCATTCATCCATCCATTGATCGTCTGGCTGATTGACTACATGTATAGAAATTCCAAAAAGTAGCAGCTACAATAAATTGCTTTAAGCCTTAAACCATAATGGCTGCTGTACACAATTGTTGTGAATTTTGTGTGTGTATGTGTGTGTTTTTTTTAGTTTTTGGCCACAAAAATGCGTTTTATACCACAAATAAATAATAAAATGAATGACGATCCATTTACATGTTTTTAACATTTTTAATATAAAAATAACGAAGGTTGCCAAGTCTATGAAAATGGGAATGGAAAAAGAAGGGGAGTAAAGGTGTAAAGGATAACATCCTTCCCTTTATAATATTTTTCTACGGACCAATGATGTATATATTTTTGGACAAAATAGATAAACAATATTTGAATAGATTTATGGTTTTAACGGTGATCGTTATTGACATGCTTTCGTTAACATATTTTAAAAAAATCTCAAGATCTTGTTGAGATTTTTTTTGCTAAATTGATTTTAGAATAGGTTTTTACCTAATATTTTTTGCCTGGGAGTTTATGTAAAATCACCGGAAACAAAATATCCCTCCTACTATCGATCCGCAATATTCTTCACCGATAGCCAAATGACAATCAAAGTCCTTTTTTCTAAGGATACCAAGCCAAAAACTATCCTAAAATCTAAAGACTAGCAAATATTCCAAAGATGGAAAAGTGCACATAAGCTGGGTATCTGAATCCCAAGGAGTTATTGAGAATGAGGAGGCAGATAATCTATCAATCATTGGTAACGAACTCTAAGAAATAAAGCTACAAAACTACAAAAACTACGGGGAGAACCAGATGATAGGAAGCCTTGATTATTTTTAATTTGAAGAAAATTGATGAAAGTGAGTGCAAGCCATATGAAGAGGACATTGAAATTATGGAACATTTCATTTGTCATTGTCCAGTCTTTAGGATTCTGAGATTCCAGAATTTTATGACACCTTCACAGACATAACACATCTAGGGGAAGTGAACTGGATGTTATTGGGGAAGAATGTGTATGATACGGAATTTCTCTGATTGTAAATTCGGGGATAGCCAATGGGGATAAATTAAACGAATAATTAAATGTTCTTCGATGATCAAACTGAGTGATTACAAATGTCTGTCCATAATATTTCATAAATGCGATTATTATACCTTTACGTATTTTTCATATTAAATCAAACAAATTTTAATCCTAAGATCGAAAAATCACTGCATTACCAAATTTTAATATTATCTGGTAACTCCGAACACGATCAATTTAACAAATTCGAAAATCGAAAGAAATATAAGAAAATCATTGCGGGGCAATCAATAAAATTGCAGAAGCTTTTTTATTAAAAGCACTTGTGAATACGCAATATCAGATACTTAATTCAAGATATCAAAAAGTAACAACAGCAACAACCTACAGCAACATCAGTTGTTGCAACAAAATACAACATTATGGCCGCGCGCAGCCATCAAAAGGTGGATAACAAAATAAAAAAGAAGAAATAACAAAATAAAAGATTTTTGCATTTGTAATGAAACTGAAAACCAGAAAAATGCAATTTTCATAATCGTTTCTTCTTTATTTCATTCCTCAAAGTGTTTTTTGAGTTTTTTTTTCTTCTTTTTCCGTTTTTGCATAAAAAAACATTTTAGCCTCCAACTTCAAATTTATACAGATGTATTTATGTATATTTTTAGTTTTGTATATGAATTAATGAACTATATCTGAATGTTTCTGCGTCCGTCCGACCCTCTTCCAGTCATTGTTATTCCGCCATGATAAATTCAACATTGAACAAATGGAAAATCAGACAAATGTATTCCACTTTTTTATTATTTTATTTTATTTTTTTTTTTTTTGTGGTTTATTTCATTTCGTACTTCCAGAGAGATAAGCGTTACATTGAACTTGCTCCTTTAAGAAAAAAATGAACAAGTAAGAAAGATATATTCGGCTATGCCGAATCTTCAATACCCTCCACAACAATTGCGTGTGTTTTGTACATACACACTACACATACACTCGCAAACGTAAACACCACATAAAAGTTTTTCGTAAGTAGAACAGATGAATATCTAATAAGTCATAAAATATTTATATTTTTACGATAATTTTTTACTGAACCGATTTTGATAATTTTTGGAATGATTATGCGTATAACTTTTTATTATGAAAAAATATTTTTCTTATTTTCGAAATTTTGTTTCTGGAACTTAGAGGTCACCTCAGTTATCGGCCTATATCTTTTGATATACTGATCCGATTTTGCTTATATGAAAAAATACTCAAGTCAAATTTCATTGAACTCTATCAATTATTGTGGATATGAGCGTGCCTACAAGAGACAGACAAACAGGCGGACAGACAGATAGACAGTAGGACAGACAGGCGAATCATAAAAATATATGTATTTTGGAGTCTGAGATGATTCCCTCTTAGCGTTACACACGGAATAACAAAGTTCACGAATCCTCTTCATAACTTGTGGTGATGGAGGGTATAAAAAATAAACCCATAACAAAATAAAAATTTTTCTAAGCCCTCAAGGACTACAAACCGAAGAATAAAGACAGAAAAACAAAGAACTAAAAAACAGAATTATTTAACAATCATCATGAAAGCTAAATACGAGTGCAATGAAGGAAAGAAATCGCTTTTAATCAAAATTTCACAAGAAATAAAGATCCTCTTCGTTTTCGTTATTATGATCAGTTCATGTTCATAATTCAGGTTTCACTTGAGGAAATCAAACTACACAACATAAATTGATAGAGATCAAATGATCAGTAATATATAACATCAATATATATGTATGATATTTTTATACTAAACAAAAGCAGCAGCAGCAACTAAATTTTTAATAAAACATCACCACGATCATGTGTGTGTGTGTGTGTGTTTATTGCTCTCTTTGACTCGATCATTTAGTAAAATAAAATCAACATAATTCAAGTTGAATTTAAATTTATGCAAAATGTTTTTGATGTTGTACAATTTTAATAATTTTTATTAGTATTAAATATAACCGATGTGATACATATAGTTATGTAGATATATAATGTATATACGGGATGTGCGTAGGTAAATTATCACAAATTATATGTGATTGAGATTGAAGTAAAAATTTTGCATATAAAAATATTTTCTTGTTTTTTTTTTTTTTTTTTTGTTTTATAAATTGTTGTTGCTTTTAAGTGATCTAATTGATAATTTCTTAAAAGTTGCACGAAATAATTGAGGTCCATTGTAAAATTCTTGCTGATATATTTTGATATATTATATCAAGAGATAACCATTAAGACACAATCTTACAATATCGGAAAATAGTTCGAAATTATACTGTTCTTACTTTAAATTTTTATATGGATCAACCACAAATAGCGAGCGGTTCGAGATCAAGCATAAAGACATTTTTCGCAAAAATGAGATTTTAAATCAATACAGAAAGTAATTTTGAATCGATCGATAAGACAGTTTTTCTGTATGTTACAAATTTCTACATCTACAAACGCAAACCATTAAAATAGCAAATATTAATATGGATCATACCATTTGCTTTCCGATACCAAGGCCAAATGACAATTAAAATTTTGTCATTTCAACGTATTCAAATATTTGGATGTCTGAATACTGATAGATAAAACCAAAGTTATATTTAAAAAAAAATTGGAAAAACTTAATGATATATAATATTAATTAGGGTGATTCACAGTTACTTATGGGGTGATGAAATTTAATAATACTAATTTTGAAACTATCCGGAAAAAGTCAAGCTGTGAATAATAATGCATTGGATAACTGAAGAGGTCGTTTCAGATACTGGTATATATATTTTTAGAGAACCGATTTTTCCAATTTTAAATAGCACAATAACAAATATTTAAACCAAATATTACTGATTTTTGTCAATTATTGCAGGTGTGAGCGTGCCAACAACAGACGAACAGGAAAATATATACTGATTCCTTCTTTGCATTACACACGGAATGACAAACTTAATATACGCTCATCGCCAGTTGTGGTGGTGAAGGGTATAAAAACATGTAGATTTACTTCCTGTGCTTTCTTTCGTCTAAAAGCGAAGTGATTGAGCAAAATATGACTCATAAATTCAGTCTACTTGTGATTGAAGCTTGCTGACCATTAATGTTTAATGCTCTTCAAAGTGTCGTATCTAGAAACAAATTTAGCCAGGTTTTTAACCTAAATTCATATAAAGAGCAGGAACTTGGCAATATGGTGCTAAAGATTCAAAAATAGATCTCCGTTCTGGCAAAAATGAAAAAGGTAATAATCAATATAAGGAGAGTATTTAGAGATAACACCACAATAGGTGGTGCTGATGTCTGCAGCATACAGAAAAAATGATGTAACATCCACTTTTAAGTACACCGTCCGACTCAAAATCACTTTCTGAGTAGAATTAACGATGTCCCTCTGTCTGTCAGGCTGGCTCTCAATGTTAACTATGTGAACACTTTTTGCTGAAACTTAGAACATTATTATTTTGAACGAATCATATCGAAAATGGTCCGTCAAATATTTCGGATAGCTCCCATATAAATGTCCTCCCGGATTAAGATTTTAAGCTAATAAAAATCCTAAATATAAAGCGATTTTTAGTAAAAATAACTCCTTTGATATTCTAAAATCATATGCCAAATTATGTCGGTTCATCGCTTCTCATAGATCCTACATAACACCCCTTTCAAATGTCACTTTAAAGGACATAAATCTCACATATACGATGGTATTGTAATAATAATTAGTTAAATTAACATAAAAGTAAAAATCGATGTGCAAAATACGAAGGGCGGAGAAAAATTTCTTCTATCATTCATTTAACCAAAAAAAGTCATTTCAAAACGCTTAGATTCAACATATGTGTTAGTGTCACAATAATATACTGCACACATAAAACTGGATCAGGCCTACGAGGGTCGTTATTTATTTTTCATAACTTTCATTTATAACCAACGCTGTGTTGTAGGGTGTTACCTAGTCGGGCTTGACCGACTACAACATTCTTACTAGGAAAATTTTCTTTTGACATTGTGTTCGGAATTTCATTGAAATAAGGGATGGTGATAGATAAAATTCCATTTTCCGTTCAAAAGTTTTTGGAATATTTTCGTGATATGTTACGAAATTATTAACTGATAGATTGAGCCACGTATTTGAAAACAATAAATGTGTTTTTCTCAAAAAAACTTATTTCGGATCCAAATACATTGTATAAAATTACTATATTTGGTTTCGTTAAAAACTTTTCAAAACCTTCAAGTACGACAATTTTATAATAAAATAAAAATTAATACAGATTTCATAATTTGTTCACCCAGATCATAAGTAATACTTGAATGGAATTTCAGCGACCTTTATTCAGTATATAGAGTTAATTACCTCCAAATGCCTACAAAATTATCTTTTTTTCTTCTTTTCATCCAATTATAAATTTCATATCGTATTAAATTTTATAAACTACTAAAAAAGTTCATATAAATATTGAAAATGTTCATCGCAGATTAAAACGAAACATCAATAAATCCTTGTCAATCACATGCGTGACACTGCTGTCATCATCAGTGCACGCAAAATGAACCAGAAACAGCAACCGAAGTTACAAATATTATTTTTTCCTTCTCTCTTCATTTCATTACATTCATTTTATATCCAAATGATACTTTTTAGTTCAAATAATACCCACGACATTATAAACTTAGCTAAACTCAAGAAGAAGTTGTCCCCTCCTTAAACAAGGGGAGAATAAGCATCCACATCTTTATGACATAAAATACTTTGTAAATCTCCACAACTGTTAAGAAGTTAAAGTTTTTCAGTTTTGTTTTTTTTGGCGGAACTGATTACAAAGAGAAAATAATGTCTATTTGAGCAAAAGTTATGTTCTTTAATTTTAATATGGCGAAAAGAAAAATCTAAAACTAAAATGAAAAACGCGTGACAAAAACGACTTTTTTCTTTTCTTCCTCTACTTTCTATTTATGGTAGACATCTGTGATACTTGAGCTCTGCTGTGATACTTTTATGGAAAGAAATATAAAAAAAAATCATAAATTTGGTGATTTCTTTTTTTAGGGTGATTTAGAATGTTTTGTTATAAGTCAGACAATCAATCATATTTTGGAGGTTTATTGAAGCTGAATAGAGAAATATCATTATTGATTTGTTTAGGGCAGAGGAGATATTAGGATATTTTATTTACGGAGAGTTACAGATATTTTGAAAATATTATGCTTTATTTTAGTGTAATTATGAATCGAAATGAGAAGATCATTTAATCATTTCAAGGTTTTCTGAATAATATTCCCATTGAGGAATCATTTGTACCATAAATTAAAACTGTTTAAACTGAAACCACGTCTCTTGATGAGAACGTGTTTATAGTGCTTTAAATCCTTTAAATGAAAATTTCTCTTACAAAAACACATGGTAAAGTTAACAGCTCCTCCGTCACAAACAATTTCGATGTTTTAAGCTCGATGATGTATGAACTTAACTCGTTCCTAAACATATTGAAGACTTTTTTAATATTTTACAAAAATTTTTGTATAATTCTGAAATCCCGAAATTTTTTCTCTGACATCAATATCGCGGCTAATCATTCCTACATGGTCTTGAATGTGTCTGCATATCTGAAACTATCCGACAAGCATGGCTCCGTATATTTCGTATATTTTTCGAAACTCTACTTTAACTTATGTATGTTGCAAGTCTTATATACAGTAACGTGCGCGTCTCCAAGCATTTTAAACAAATGTCCAGGGTGCGAGTTGCTAAGATGTGGTATGTGATATAGTATGAACTGTTATTGCATGTTTAAAGAAAAAGTAACCAATGACCTCAATCGACTCCTTACACACGAGTCATGAGGTGTCAGCAAGTGCCTACTTTGTCTCGAACATTTTGTAAATTATGAACCTGAAAAGTGACGGAGACTCTCGAATATTAAGCACTCCAAGGATTTAAACGTTTTGAACTGTCTGATTATTTTACCCTTCTACTGAGATAAATTGAAATTGTAAATTTGGGGCAGTTAATTTTTATTTCCATTTTAAATAAATCTGTAATGTTTGCAATTATAACTAATTTTGACACTTATATCATCGACGGTTCAGAAATTGAATTGGTTTGAGTATTTGATGATCTTATAACATGATATTTATGGTGCTAAAATTAATAGTCTTTATAACTAGTTGTTTAAGCCCAAAATTTTGCGAAAGCCTTTTGAGTCTTCAATTTTTTATGTGACTAGACAAATATTCACCCAATAGAAATTTACAGTCTTCCTCTTTTCACTGAACACACGATGGTGTTAAAACAGTTCGGAAGTATCTCTATGTTCTCTCTTGGAAAAAACTTCCGACTGATACAGCTCTAGCTGGTTTAAGAACCTTTGGGTGAGTGTGATGCGCGTCATACGAGCATGATGGCAACAACCTGATGTGTTAAGCGGATTCCATACTTTAATTGTTGACTAATATTTCCTTTGCGAAGAATTGAGAATTATGAATCTTCTTATTATTCTATTATCTTCCGAGTTTTTTTTATTATTGATGCTGTCATAGGACAGTTAATGAATTTTATATAGAGAGTAAGTATAGTGTATTCTCTATTCCTAAAATTGATCAATCAAAAAAGTTAACCCAATAAATTTTTTATGCCTTCTGATTTATATTTCCATAAATTCGTTCAATTAAGGATGTGGTGAAAAATTTAAAGAAATTCACCACAACAAGGAAATTCACCACAAAACTTAAATTTAAGTAAATACGATTTTAATTTAAAGCGAAACGAAAAATACCTTAAAACATACATACGTAGTTACGAAAAACTGTCTGATGCTAATCATTCATATTATGATGATGATAAATTAAAAAAATGATAATTGTGATGTTTTGTCGTTGTCTAGGTAATTTATTAAAATAGACACAATTGCAAAAAAAAATATATATATGAAAATAAAAATATAACAACAATTTTTACTATGGAATTTATAATTTTCTTCAAGTAATTGACTTTAATTGCCAGCAAATTAGAAAACATCAAAATGGAATAGACTTTACAAAACAACTACGTACAACATATACGAGTTGTAAACGATTAAAGGAAAGCTACTCAAACTTGCAACCAATCAACCAGTTAAACAACAGACAACGATTCAACTTACCATCTTCATAATCATCAACAGGCCTCATCATCAAGGCCCATTCAAGCAGCCTAGACACATCTTTAAAATGTTATTTTAATAAATTTTTTTCTTAACTACTGAATTTAGTTTTCGTTACATTTCTGGCTGCTTTAGTTTTTTTTTTATTTTTATTTTTGTTTTTTTTTTCACTTTTTTTGCTTTTTCGACTTAATTTCATTGTAAATCTTAGTTTACAAGGAGAATAATGTAGCTGGCAGCTTAAGGAGTTGGGAGTTGGAGTAGCTTCAATCAGCAGCGTTTTGTTGGCAGCAACTGGTTGCCCACCCTTTGGACACGATCAGCTTGCTACCATTTTATTATGCATATACAGAATGTATTCAGAATGTCTTAATGGATGGGCAAGAAGAATATGGTAATTTTGTAATGAAAATTTTAAAATATAAATAATTTATCTTGTCCTGAAGTCATCTTTATGTATATCGATTGAATTCAGCAAAACTGAGTCTGAGTCAATTTTAAAAAATCAGTCCATCAATTTGTTTGGCCGAATGCATGGATCTACATTTATAAATAATTTAACGAATCATACAAGTTAAAATGTAGAAATATTTCGGACAAGTAATTCTCTAGCCATTTTTACAATAATTTTCTATATTATCCAACGGTAATACAACCGATTTCTATTCGGAAAAATTTCAGTAAACACAAATTGGGCCTTAATAATTCATATAATCTAATTCAACAAGCAGTTTTTATAGCTCGACTTACTCTTCTTCCCGGAAATAACTTTTCGGAAGTTCCTGCTAAAAACATCGGGAACCCTGGTCATTTGAATATGAGTCATATGACCGGGAGACAGCTAGTTATCTGCAGATCTATGATGCTGCATCATCTCCTAAAATTGACGTAGGAAACATGGTTGAATTAGACCAACTACAGATATGATTTATTTAAAGCCTCTTGACATACACTAATTTCAGTGCTCCCGAGACATAGCATGCATGTACGTTATTGTAAAACCTGCCAACTTGAAGAAGAAAACACTTAGTTTCTTGTGTCATTGTCTGAAAACATCCAAATCATTCGAACTTCAGGGTTGTTGGAATCTTTGAATCTGGATCTCTTATCAACGACAAAATCATTATGCTGATAACCTTCCTGGCCCTTTAAGTAGATGTATATCTTTTATTTTGCGATTGTCTGTGGACAGTTATATGCCAGGTCATGTGGTTCTAATGATCAATGTCTAATCATATAAAGTTAACTTGGGCAGTTTCTGAATCACTGTCATTTTGTTAAAATTCAAGATAAAAAATTTAGCTGAACTTCAAAATATTTACATTTCAAATCATTCCAGTCTCAACATTGTCTGATTCGAACTCGATCCTAATCTCTTATTTTGGATGGAATCTTAATACAAGTAACCTTTAAGTTGTCTGTGGGCAATGTCATATTATACACGAATTCTGAGTTGTGAAGTTTAACAGGAATCCTTATTACACGAAATTGAAATATCGGTAACATATCAGATGGAAAACATTAAAACAGAAAACGATTTGTCAGTTTCTGTGTCACTTTTGCTCTTTTTCCAACTTCGGCTGAACTTCATTATTCTGACATCCTAAATCATTTGAGTTTCAGAATTGTTTGATTCGAACTTGAATCTCATAATTCGAATTTGAATCATAATACCTGTAACCCAACGGGATCTTTAAAAGTTCATAGAACCAGATCAAATGTTTTCGATATTGGTGTTTAAAAGATCTGGTTAAACTTAAACGCATCGTGGGTATTGAAATTATCAGTACATCTTAGCTATTCAGTGATATGATTCTTTTAAGTACAAATGTGAGATACAGCAATAAGTCAAGGTTAGATTCTCTTCTGCCATATAACCTCATACTGAGCCCATTTCTTTAAATCACAAAATAAGGATTAGAGGAATATTTATTTTACCTCATTCTAAATCAATACTTTTCTCAAATAAATTTCGACCAGATTTTCTTATTTCTTTACTATATTCTTCACAGTTTTTAGCCCATACATTAACAACAAAAAAAGAAAAAAATTCTACAAAACACCACAAAAATATTTCGCTTTAAGGCTTTTTCCCTTTTTTGTACTCTCAAAAAGAACATTTTTCATACTTTATTTTCGTACAATATTTTTTGAATTTCTTACACTGAGATTTTTGAAGCCAAAAACACAAACGCTGTTTTTCAGTCATAAAAAAAATGCTTCTCTTAAACCGAGACTTACAATAATAGTTATGCTTGTTCTTGTTGTTTGTGTTTATCTTCCGAAAAAGACACGCCATTTTTTCCTTTAGATTTATTTTATTCCTTTCTTTTCTTTTTCTACACTGTTGCTTTTTTCTGTAAGTTTTAATGGATCAAAAACAATCAACCATCATCCTTAATGTCTGCTGCTATTGATCCAGCAACTAAATGCAACCAAATTTAAACATTTTATAGATACAAACCAACAGCGAATGTCTGATTTCATCGTCATTGTTGGTACACAGTTTTTGAGTTTTGTTGCTCCGGTTGTTGCTGATGTTTTTTTTTTTTTTGTTTTTGTTGTTATTTAGCATATAAAACTCCACCCGTTTTAATGGCTTTTAAATTATAAATGCATCAAATTGAACGCAAAAACGAATTTCATTTACATAAAAAGAATATGGCCAAAATCTGAGAGAAGACATCATTGCAATTGGAAGATGCCATCAAATGATGGATATTTTGGCAAAATAGTTGGATGACAAATCCAAATTAAATCAGATTTAATCAAAATTAATAAGAGAAACATTTCAAATCACTTCTATTTCTTATTCCAGTCGCTACATCTGTTTCTGGCTCTTCTGGCTCCTTAATGACAACGCAAAATCATAAGCTCAATCTTGCGAAGTTATTGGTCCACGAATTATAGAATCTTTTATATTACTCGGAAGACTATATTATAAGTTTCACATTCATACGTTACGTTTTACGTTCCTTTTGAAGTTTCAAACTTCCGTATGTAAAAGGTTGAAAAGTCTTGTGCAATATCTTACAGAGATCCTATTACTAAACCTCATCCATTAACGTTTTTACGTTAAATGAAATAGAATAGAAAACCACCTATCGGATACTTATCTCAAACCATTAAACACAAAAATGTCAATGTTTAAAGGGGATTTCCAAATATGCCAATGTATTCCAAATCACATTCTTATTTAGTATATCGATTATATTACACATGTGCGTCATTATCGGTTTAGTTCTAAATGACACGTATGCATTTTATGTGGTTATTGGTGGAATTCTGAATTCATCTTTAACTCTCAATATCTGCCTCCCTCTGCTAGAAGAATTCTCCAACTTCTCTATGATAGAATATGAAGACGCGGTAAATGGATCATCTCAGTTGGGAAAAATGATTATTATCAGAATTATCTTTATTTTTTGGTCAATTTTTCTTAAACATTTACTTTTATTTTGATGTTCACTGTATTTCAATTCTGCATCGAATAATCTGCAACATTTTTGTTGTAATAACAGTTTAGCTCTATCTGTTTGTTTTTTCTTGGGAAAAATGTTTCGATTGAAACAGCTATCGCTGAGTTCACAATCGTTAGCTGAATATGACTCACTCGGTCCGAAACGAAGTTTATTATTTTAAAAACGAGTTATTTAAATCTTGTAATTCCTGTTTCGCATCTTAGATGCCAGGATTTTTTGTATAAACGACGAAAGGTATTATGCGATTAATGTCGTCAAATGGATGTACACGGCTGTAATATTTCCAATTATTACATATAAGTTTTCGATGTGGTGGCCTGCAGCAAAGAGAAGGTACAAAGATCAACGTGTATTCAAATTACAGGTGACTCTTTGTCGCAGAATCTTTAAACGCTGTATTGCATCTTAATCCGATAGACATTTACACAATTGCCATAACGGCTAACTTGCACCTAGACCCAATGCGTTACAATGAACTGATGGAAATCGAAATCATATGGACATGAGAATATTTAACAGGTGCGTTACGTATCATCCCTTCAGAAGCTCTGTATGCTGAATTGCATCTTATTTCGGTAGACATTTACATAATGACCATATCGCATAGCGATGTAGTTAACCCGCAATCGACCGTTAGTTATCAAGTGTAAATGGACATGCGATAAATTTCATGGGGAGTTTGATAAACTGTGGATTTGTATCTAGTGTCTTTTCTGAGGATTTAAAATTGGATATTTAGGCTGGAGATTTAAAATTCTATGTGTATTTAGGGAGATCTATCACTGTAGATCTCTGCCATTATATTATTGCAAGGAGGAGCTGACAATACTGGCTAGATCTTGTAACATTAACTTAATATGGATCTTGTGGCACAGAGAAAAATTCGGTAATAAACCTGCCAATGCATAAGGTTCGAAATCTGTTATATGCAATCGAAATTCGAATTCGGTATATTAGAGAAATCATAGTCTAACACTTCTTTCATTTGGCCGAGGGGAGATGCATAAGTGTGCAAAGGAATTGTTGCTAATCTATGATATGCACTAAAAATAACAACTCATTAATCAGAGTTGTAAGCACTTAACTAGGTGCTGACAAATATTCTCTAATCACTGACAAATCTGCTACTAATCTCTGATATATAGACTGGAAAAGCCCTTCAACGACTACTGTCGTAGCTGCGGTCATATCGATAAGGACGAAGTGGTATTCCATCTTTGAATGCCTTTCTCCAGGAAACAAAATGAAATGAAATGGGAGGTTAATCTGCTTTTATAATCTTTGTATGAGGGCAAAGCTTAATATCTCAATCTTTACTCACATTAAAAAACATAACATCATCCACGCCCTCAAGTTAGTGTTTGTTATTAAACTTAAGCAAACTTTTCAGAAAACCTGATCTTTAGAAATGTGAAATCATTTAGAAATGCTTATTTTATGGAAAGAGATGTCAATATAACTAGTTATCAAACACACACATTTATTTTTTTTTAATAAAACTTAAATTTTCACATTTTCAAGGATCAATTGCATCAAAGGCTGATGTCTTCTAATATTTTTAGTTTCATTACATCGCATAGTGCATTTTGTTTGGACCACTCTTTTAATAATTACTTTAAACGAAAATATTAAAATTCTGTCTTTAGTAAACACGGATCATTTTAAATCCTTTTTTGTTTATAACAATTATTATCGCTTTATAAAATTACTTTTAGTCTCATTCACTAAAAGTTTTTCTTTGTTTTAGCATTTATTCACAAAAACTCAAAATATTTACTCAAGTATTTAAGTTTTTCCTTTAATAATTGTTCAATCATTAACTTTTCTAATAACTTGTATTTCTTTGTGGTCTCCCAATGTAACCCTTTCCCCACCTGTCCCATAATCTAACTAAGAAATGCCCTTCTGCCATTTAAATCCATTTTACTTTATTTAACCAACTAATACTATAATTTAAATTTTCAATTTGGCCAACAAAAAAATCTTTAACAGGTTTCTTGAACTTTTTGGCGAACTTTTTACGTTCGCCAACCAAACTAATTTATGAGAGATGAAGGGAAAATAAAGAAACCAACTGAGAAAAAGGCAAAAACCATAAGTTTTCTTAAACATTGAAAATGTATTTATTATGGATTATACCCTCAAGTACTCAATATTTAAACTTTAAATACCAATAAGGGTTGAGAAGGTTAAAATATATAAAATAAGTACTTAGTTTCATACTATTCCAACAATAACTGACTTTTTCCTATAAGACCAAAATCTAACTTTTATTATGCCAAATAAGCAAAATGTAGAGAAAATATTTAAGAAAAATAGATAAAGTCTTTTTTTGGAAAATCCAATAAATAAGAAATATACGAAAAGGAAACAGTGGAAAGTTTTAGGAAAAAACTGTGTAGCGAGTCATAAAGACTTATTAAGACGATTTATCGATATTGCGTTGTGAACACTATATAAATCTCAATTTTATTGAAAATGGTTATGTTAAATATTTCAGAAAGATCTCATTTCAATAAACACCCAGAATGAAGGAAGAACTGTTAACTCGTGCATTTTTGTTATATATATATTTGTTATATATTGTTATATATTTTCGTATAGACAGTGATTTCAGATATCTCAGAAAGTCATTGAGCCTTACCTCTGATAAATCCTTTGCTTCCCAGAGCCGGACGTTCACATCTACACAGTTAAAGGACTGTCGTAATCTACCGGTAAGTTTGCGTAAAACCCAGTCCCATTTCATAAAGATATCAATCTTTATATGACCTTAGACTGTGGTCGTGAGTTGCCTTGTTCATGTCATAAGTAGAGAACAACTCCTTGACTATATTATATGTGTGTAGCTCGGCTAAATAGAGGAAGTTTTGTCGATGATACCCAAGTGAAATTTCGTCTGATTCCACATTTTCCTGCTAACTCATCTACTTGTTCATTACCAAAAGAATATCTATGTGCAGGGACCCTTATCAGTGCTATGTCAAATGATCAAGCTAATAGTTCCAAAAGGTCAAAGTTCCTATCAAATGTTTCTGTCCAAAGGCCGGATAATACTGCATTCATTCGGTAGGCGATAAGATATTTCCAATTTCAAATCTTAAGAAAAGAATAGAAATTGAATTCCATAGTTTATTTTGGAACCAGCATGATAGATTCTAATGTTGCAATTCATATGGGGTTTAAAACTCAGTTGACGGCTTTGATTCTGTCTTCACTGCTAGCCGAAATGTCAATCCGGAATTGAAATAGATCTTTTTGCTATATATAACTGATCTACGACTTACTCCTTTTTACACTCCATGGAAGGTGACTATCGTCATATAATCTTTGCTATTTACGATATTCACCTTCCATGACAATTTCGAGTTAATTACAACTTAATAGAAACGGATTTTGCAGTTCCTTAACCGCAGAAGTCAGACACTAGAAATTTTAAACTTTGGCCACGTTCCAAAACTGATCCGAAACAACATCGTCAGAATAAGCTACGACTTTTATATTCCTACTGCCCGGATTAAAAAAAGAAAGAAGACTCAGCAATATAAAGCAGAGGTGAGATTATTCAACCATGGATATTCCTCAGCCTACTGACTTTGAAATACAGCTATTGCTCAGATTTACCCTGACTAGTCAAGAATTTTGTACCCTTCGCACGATATTCGAATTAAATATTTGGAATCTATTGAGCGTAGTATTTCACAGTTCCTTAACCGCGGTTGTCTGAAACTAGGAGTGTTGAAATTTGTCTACGTATAGAAATTGACGCAAAAAAGAGGTGAGATTACACTACCCTCCTGTTATAGCTCTCATCATCTAGGCTAACATGCGCAGCCTAAATAGCTTATGTAGTCAGTTTTTGAAATCTATGTCCAAGAAAAATATACTTGTGAAAATGACTTACCAACTTCAATCAAAATTTATTATCCAAGCATTTTGAATTCTGTCCCACTGTATTTAGATTTTTGACTAAAGTTTCCAACCGAAAACAACAAAGTATTTATTAATTGTTTACGACAAATCGAAAGGAAGCGTTACATTGGTAATTAATTTCTTAAGATGTTTTTTCTTCTGTTTCCCAAGAAATACGAAAAAAGGGGTTCAATGTTGTTTATACATACACACACACACACACACAAACATCTGTATATAAAATTATTAACTCTTTTACAGGAAGTAAAAGTCACCAGAGACTTTGATTGAATTAGTTTTAAGAAAATAAATGTTTTTCTTTTGTGTTGTAAGACTAAAAATGGTTTATGGTTAAAAGGCGGGTGGTTGGTAAGAGGACTGAGTAAACTGAGAATGGATTCATGCAAATCTGTATCTTCAAAAATAAAATGACAAATGTATTTTGAAAATAACAAATTTATAAGAACTTAATTGAAAGCAACATTTGTTTGAGTTAATTAAACAAATTATGTTGAATCATCAAATCATGATTTTGTAAATTAATACTTTAAATTAATGTCGAAAATCTAAAATTATATAAATTTATTGTTTTTATTTCTTAATGAAATCAGAGCTGGAGGAGATATTTAAAAAAAGAAACTCATTTGTATGAAGTCATACTAATAAATATACAGTGATTTAGTTTTATTGCAAGCAGATTTATACTTCACTGCATAACAAAACCCTGTGAAACTCACATTATAATAAATCAATACCAATTTTCGGTATTGGTTAATCTATAATTTTCGGAAATAAAATTCCAAACGAAAAGAAAGATGTTGAAGGGCGATTTATAGAAAAATATCAGATTTATATCTTTATATCGAAAAGAATATCGTACCGTTGATGAGTCGGGACATTGAGGTTGTACGACTTCCCCAAAATGGCTTTAAGAGATGTGAGCGTTGATTTTGCATTAAAGGAAGAGTCATATATAAAAATATGAAACAATGAGTATTATGCCCTTAAACAGGTGCCATACAAATTATGGGAATTCTGTATCATGTATTTTTCCAATCAGCATGTTTAAGATAAAAGTCATTTGACAAAGTATCACTTATAAAAATTCGGGATATTTGGTTGCTAAAACAGATTAGTAACATAAATAATGTTTCATCGTATCAAAATCTTCCTTACATGCCTTGCATTCCTTATCATCGGTAGCAATAAGTTTATTGAGATTTTGCGGTAGAGTGGAGGACCCAAAGAAGTCACATATACTTTCATAGCTTATTCCACAGTGAAGATTGAAAACTTTGTTAGAAATCTGAAAGAGAAAAAGCCACAAGTTATTAATCCTTAAGTCTTAACATCTTCATGTTAATTCTATGATTATGAGAATCCGGAAGATGTACCCACAGATCCTAAAAACTAGAGAGAGTTAATATCTTGTTGTTTTTAATTAATGAGGTAATATTTCAAATATTTACCAAAAGGTTACTGTCAGGATAGCTCAAAATTTTAGACTATAAGAGCTTGGTTTTAATCCAACATCTGTCACATAACTCCATGAGAGTTTGCACCTTCATCCATGCTTTATGGATTTTGAGAAAGCCTTTGACAATTTAAAACACCATTTAAACGCCTCACGATATTATTGTATTATAAGAACCTCTCCGTATTAACAGAAGTATAATATGGGAAGTACCAGGCAGCCTAAACGATTTTGTTTTCATTGTTATATTGTTTTGAAGCTCATCGTTGCTCAGATCCCTCTTCGCATTTAAGTAGCGCAAGTCAAACAGTGGAAGCTCCGGATTTGAAGATTAACGTGTTGTAACAAAGCAACCTTTCAACATTTATTTTTGATCACAACAAGCAGATATGCTCGCATATATTGATCAATGGAGGTTGAAAAAGATGCAGAAAGTACGTTAAATATCTGAAACTATGGAGAATAACTATTTTTATCATTATTTACAAAGATTTCAATTTTAAGTGTGAAATCTATTCTTTTCATAAGTGATATGGAAGTACGAAGTCGAGAACTAAATCAAATTATATGATCCAGAATATATCGCAGAGATTGAAAAGAAGAAGCGAAATTTTCGTTGCACTAGCAAAAGTTTAAGAAGGTTGTCTAACGATATTATAAGAAATAACTGTACATATGGGATGCCGAGCATATGATGTTAATAGACAAGGGAAGCCGTTAAACTAAAGCAGAGGATATGTTCAGTTTAATAGTAGTGTTTAACTGATGGTCAAAATGATCACTTGTCCAAGCTAGAGTTAAAACAAAGTTCCATAAGACGATGGGTCTTCATTAGCATAACACTTACAAAATTCGCTAAAAGGGAGATTGAAACCGCTAAAATGCTAACCTTTTATCAAATTAGTTTTCATTGAAATTAGATCACGAAAGTTCTAACTCGAGAGGTCGTAAATTCATTTGATCATCTTTCTTGCGTCAACATCAGCAAGTAGGTCAATATAATAGATCTGTAGGATATGAGCAGTTCATCAAGACTAAATGATCCGTCTTCTTATTATAGTGATCTTTTCCTAGCCAGTTCATTTGCCACATTATTGGCGTAGTTTCTGGAGTAACCTTAACCATGTTAACTCAAGGTTAAAATGTCCCGTCATCTTGTTGAGAGTTATCCTGCATTTACGAAATATTTCGGATGTGGAACAGATATCCTAAAGAGATCTTGACGCTGGCAGAGTATCAGTTAAAAATTGAATGTTCCAATAGAATATTCTATAGTAATCACCTAGAAGCTCTGACCGAAATCTTTGATTTGAGAATAATACAGTGATGTGGCACGTTGAAGAAAGTATGATTCCATAAATAATATTTAATATTTAAAAATTGTTTCTTAAATTCTAACAAAAAAAACATCTCTTGAAAAAATAAAGAACAAAAATTGAACATTTTTTTCACTTGACACGCAAATATGAATAAATAGATATGAATATTCATGAGCGTTGTATAGCGAAAACCACTTCTTTAGCTTTTACAAAAAAACCTCCAGAAGAATCCTTATAACAGTTTGTTTTGCATTTTGCTGTTGTTGCTGAGTTCTAAAGATGAACCACAACAACAATAACAAGAGCAGCAACAAAAATATATGTGAATCCTTTGTAATATTTGTTTATTTACGTATTTTGTTTTCTGAGATTTTCTCCATCTACATTTTTTGTCTCCTATTTTTTTCTTTATCCTTCGAAAGCACACGATATTTTTTACAAATGAAATGCAATTCAAATGAGTTTAGTTGAGTGTTCCTGTATTTTTTTACTTTTATATTGAAGCTAAATTCTAAATATTCGTTGTATATTTGAATTTTGTTTATTTTTTACACAATCACAATGTTTATTAAGCTCTCAGGTGTTGCAAATTTCTGTTTTTTAGCAGAAAAAAAACTTTTCCTAAAACCTTAAGGCATCCTGGTTTGGTTGTGATGAAAGCGACGGTAGGTGACCTAAGTTGTTGGCAATTTTCACAGCTCATCATTTTTTGTTTGTGAATATGAAGGAGAAATCTTTTTTGAGGGATCTTAAGTTAATCTGAGAGTTGGCAACTTATAATAGAAGGTCTGAGATATGTTTCATATTATTTGTTGTTTAATATTTGCATCTGTTATGTTATTGAGATAATCGAACGCGGAAAACGATTTTTTGGTTACGTAATGGAAATCCCGAATAACATCAATCCGGTTTACGAAAAGGGATCCTGTTTACGAAAAAAGATCCAGTATGTTGTTTGTTGAAACATCAAATAAAGCTGAACTAATTAACATCATGAGTTAAAGTTGGCTTACCCATTTAAAATATTTTCAGGTATGGTATGTACACAGATCATTCCGAAAATTCTTCAAAAATTCGTTGAGTGATTTCTTAACTAACAAGGCATTACAGCTAAAGATATGGAAGGAACTCTTAACCCGTCTATTCTTGCACAGGTCTTCAAATATATACACATCAATAGCTAATCTTAATGACGATCGAGTATCGGATCACAAGAGCGACAAATTAATTGGTATCGATGTAAACTCTGCATTGTTTGGAATTTTTGGCCAAAACACTACGGTTGAGATAATTATCAAATACGTTCGTTAAAGGAATGAATAATCAGGATATTTTGGCAATCACAAAAACACATAAACTTTCACGAACTGGAAGGATTTCATAAATCACAGGATCACACAGAAGTTCTCAACTGCTCCAAAGTATTCCCTTACGGAACTAAACGTCATTTGGAAGGGCAAGAAGTCTTTGCAACGGATCTGTTAAAGCTCCATTGTAGTCTGTTTTTTGAAATAAAATGGGCAAAGAGAGGATGAACCAATATTCTGGCAGCCTGTTATCGAAACTGGTAGACATCCTTCAAAGTTTCAGCAGAGACTAAAGTATTGCAGCACGGGAAACTGTAGTTCGACTGGCTATTAAAGAGGACCTTCGGAGAGTTTCGTGTTGCCTGTGATTTAAACTAAGCAGGAGGAAATCCTGCTTAGTGACAAGAGTCATGTCATATATTTGAAATATAATGCTGGCAACGCAACCATACGACTTTAGAATTAAATCGAGTACTGCTCGCATAGAATTTATTTGAAAATTTCAAATTTTTACCATGTTAGTTTTGGCCAATTTTAAAAAGTTTTTAACCGGTCTTGCAACATGTGGTCAACCGATGTTATGATCAAATATCTAGTCGAAAATTCCGATTCTTTTTTCGATGATTAATATTTTCAGGGGAATAAATCATTGATATCTATTTCTGTGCCTTTAACACGTTACCGAGTACTGTCATGATAAAATATCAAGCGGAAAACGAATCAATTCCCTTCGATACAGGCTTCCGATTTCAGCAGCCCATAATACAAAACACAACTAGCTTTGGTGCTAATTTAGCAGGATCTTCAGTATCTCATGTATGTTTTTTTTACGCTTTTTACCATAAAAAAGCAGCCGTTCATATATTGATTGCAAGTTTTTTTTTATTGCACGATCACTTCTTACGGAAACTTGAATTAAGTGATAAAGCATTCAAAACAACAGTGGCAGAAAATGAAAATCAAGCTTAGCAATAATATAGTGTCCTGATTTTGAAAAAGTTCATCCTTCCTTTGTACTTTCTTTGTCCATGTAGTGCACTTTAATAATTCTTTCCTGCCTTCAAATTTACAAATCCATTTATGTTCTTTTTTTTCCTCCATTTCGATTTCTTGCTGTAATTCATTTTTCAGAATTTTTGCATTTAAATTTTGTTTGTTTTATTTTTTTCTTCTCCTTTTTTTCCAAACATCTTTTAGATGTCTCTTTGACTTCGTTTCATTATATTTCTGCTCAGTTTTTTTCTCTTATTTCTTTTTATTCTTTGTTTTTTTACTTCTATTTGTTCACTTTTATATTCTTTTGAGTTGATTTCCTTTTATATTGACAAGTGCTGACGTTGACACTTTAACACCATCAGCATACAAAACATATGAAAACAAAGTAGATCCTTTTGTCAGCCAACCAGCCAGGCAACCACCCCTTCGAGTCAGTGAGTGAGTAAATATTTCAGTTTGTTTACTTAAATGGTGTGTCTTATCAAAACGCAGAGATGCATTTATTCATTTGAGTCTATTTGCTTTGCATTTGGTTGTAATGAATGAATGAATGAGTGAATGAATGTGAGTGATGTGAATTATAAACTCCTTTGGAAAGAAATAAAAAATGAGGTCATTCACTTTATTCCATCATAAATATGCAAAAGAAAAGTTTATTTATTTACGTAGTAGAAAAGAAATATTAAAGCTAAATATATTGCATATATTGTAGGCTAATGAATAGACTGGTATTTTGTTGCCTATTTTTAGGTGTTTAACATTTTTTTATTTGCTTTTGAAATTGCTTTACATCACATTTAGGTTTTGCATGCTTTCTGTTGATTTTTTGAATAATAAAACACATATTTTTGAAAAAAAATGACATTTATAAGCAGAAATAGCCACAAATAAATATGTCTAGCCGAGATTAAAATTTTACATGTTCTCATGAAATTTGTCAACATTTTTAAATATTATAACTTTCTCATTGTGTGCTAAGTGAGCAATTTTAATAGTTATTTGAATTAACATTAAATATAAAAAATTTATAGATGTTAATTTATTCATATTTTAGAAAAATAACATATAGTTTTTACAAGAGTAATATTTTGAAACCTCCACTTTTTTGAAATAGTTGTTTTTTTTTTTTTTTTTGTATATCAAAATTTCGTTTCATATGATTCTCCACATGTGTCAGAGTATAACAAATAATATAAATAATGAAAATGTTGGAACCCGCCATAAGAAACTTTCTTCTACATGATGCGCGAATTTATATACCACTTTGAGAAAAATTAATGTCCCATATCGACGTCATTAAAGGCAGTTACTAATTTTGTTTACAACTTGGATTGTATTCAATAATTATTATCCAGAGCGGAAGGAGAATTATAACAGTTTAAAGTTTCTGAACAATATAAATTAGTTAATCCAAGCTAGTCCACTATGGTCAGGGATCTGACTTGAAATAGCACTGAACTCGTAATAGCATGATTTGAATCCAAAAAAGAGAATCTAAAACAGAATCTGTGCTATGACCTGGACTGGAATTATAACTAAAGAAGAAATGAATCTGATTAACAATCTGAAGTGGAATCTGAACTGGAATCTGAACTAGAACCTAATTAGATCTGAAATAAAACTAAACTAGAATTAAATTATACCTGAACTAGAACTGAACTAAAACTGAACTAGACCTAAAGTTGACCTTAACTAGAACTGAACTAGAAATCAACTAGATCAAAAGTACTTAACTGTAAGTGAACTAAAACTAAATTAGAACTAAACTAGAGCCAGAACTGAAATAAAAGTGTACTAAAGTTAATTTTAAGTAAAATATGATCTAAACTAGATGAAATCTGAAGCAAAACGAATAACATTTATTTCGATGTTATGTTAATCGACCATTGTCTGAATGCCTTAAACTTGAATAAGCGATAAATGGTGAGACATTTTAGGAATCACAATTTAATTAAAAGTATCGTATGTAATGGAACTATGAGAAATATTTCAAGATCTGTATTATTGCACTTCACACTATATACTATAATTTTTGGAGTTTGAATCAAGACAAAAATTGTCGAAGTTATAAAATAATTACTTAATATAACCTTAACCTATTTACATACAGATTAATTAATTCAAACACACAAGTATGTCTAATTTCAAAAAGTATCTAAACTAAACAAGTCAAAACTCTAAATTATAAATTTTAATTACAATGCGGTTTGTTAAACACCTTTGATGTTGTTATTTTATTTCCAGATTTTGTCTCATGTGACAGCCTCTCTATATTCACTTGTTGTTGCAACATTTAATTGCTCTGTTCGTATTTTAAGCAACACCTTCGCAAGACAACAAAGTGATTTTGTATTTTTAATATGCAACATAAATGCAACAAACTATATTGAAAACATAAATTTTGAAAAACTCTCATACGAGCTGAAAGGAGAACATTTAAAAGGTATTTAAGAAAAGAGGACTTCCAAAGAAGTTGAAAGATATACAACAGACGTATAGAATGGTTAATGGAATCTTAAAAATGATTTAGATCCACTTAAATAATGAAAGTGTTAAAAAGGCCGCACACCGTGAATGTAAAAACAAAACAAGTTCAAATTGTGGCCAATAACAATAAAAAACCAATAAAAACAAAAAACTGTCAGCATTTAAAGTTTTTTGTTCGAAACATCGCTTCCCCACAAATGTGGTGGGGAAGTGAAGGGAAGGATGAATAAATAAATGGTTGGTATAATGTCACCTTTTAACCGCACATATAATCAGCGAACAAAATCCAAAGATGCAACTAGAATTTGAGCATCAAATATAACAGCAACAAAATCATTTTGCGGTCATACCTGGGTTTCGGTTTCATTAACGACTTTTTTGGTGACTTTGTGTTCTTTTGGCATTTTTATGTTCGCCGACAAATGTTTTGAATAGAAGTTGTGAGGGAACATGTAATCATATTTAAACCACAAAAAGAAATTAAATTTTTTATACTTTATTCGAAAAAAAAAGCTTTTTTTACTTTAATGCTTATTTTGAAGTTGTTTTTGTTAAATGTTGCATTAAGAATTGGTTTGCTACTGTATGGTTAGTTTTGTGGTTCGTGCTAAACACTACAAAGGTGTCATATCAATAAAATACAATGTTTTATGTTCTGATTGAAGGGATTAAGAAAATAATTAATTTCAGAAAAATATATTGAATATTTATATTTTTTAGTCATGTTAAAGTTCACTAATCATTATAAAATACTATGAAATTGAGGTTCACCTCATCAGGAACTTGGTGATTCCAAGTCGAATTCTCTTATACGGAGTGACGAAATCGATTTTTTTAATAATTCTGTAGCTTTTGAACCAACAAAGGTATTTTGTAGAAATATCATAGAAATTTATGAAAATAGCAGAATTTGGCTAGACGAAGCCTAATTTAGATTGGATTTTTAGCCGTGGTACAAATTTCTTAAACAAGCTTTTTGGTATCTTTGAAAACACTAGAACTTCGAATTCGTACTCATATATCTATTATGCAAAAATAACAACAAATTTATGTATATTTCCTTCCTACAATTAAAACAATACGAACTTAAAATAAGCTGTTCGAATCTTAAGCATCTGTTAACATTTCGTGTAATGTCCTAAGTATCTTTTGAACTGAGCGCATTTGTTTGGCATAAATTATTTAAGATTCGATAGAATTGTTATGGTCGCCGATCCAGACACTGAACTTAGACAGTTTATCCAGATTATTTCAGAAGCGCTTTACTCAATCTCTCCCTTTAAAACAAAATTAAATTAAAATGGTGCTCTCTCATACTCAAGACTTTGATAATATTAGCTGATAACTAATCTTTGATCAACTTTGATGACTGCTGGAACATCCATCGAAGTGGTATTTTTTTCACTCAGCAACGTAACATATTTGGGGATCAAAATGTTTTAAAAATAAAATGGTCTAGATTTGTTTGGATTTCTTTAAATGGACCAACAACTCTCCCTGAAAGACAGGTTAAAACTAAAACACTCCCACCCCTTGATTTTGTAGCACTCGGATGTAGTCATCATTACTATTTTTCTTTTTACTTGAAATACTTCATCAGACTTTAATTGCCTAAACTTAGATAAAATATTTATTCCGGATTTAATTAAAAAAAATCGATTCTGTTCCACTCTTTATTGGTTGTTGAAAATGATACAGAACTATTTTTTGATATAATACGTTAAGTCAAAGTAGAAGAAGTCATATATAAAACTTTGGTCATCTAACAAAATCAACTACTAACATTAATAACCATGACGCTAAGATAATAATCAATCTGAATCAACATCTTAACGTCTGTGATCTTTATTAGATGCTTCATTAAGATGGTGAAAACCAATCCACAGATTCGTAAACCTTTTACGAAAAGATGATAATACTTAACAGCCTGGCTCATCATCACTTTAATACATTATTTTGATTCAATCTGAAAGATAATTGACAATTTGCCATATATTAATATTTTATTCCAAGGACTACTATTATTGAATTTGGTGATAATGGGTCCATTATTTTATCTATTACCCATACTCCACCTTATTTTATAAATATAAAAGTCGTTTATATAAAATGATTTTATAGTAAGAATATCGTACTCGGGCTTAACCAACTATAACATTCTTAGTTGTTTTCTAAATGTCCTTGTTCTAATACACATTCGGAATACCTCACAATAATTTTAATCTTGTTATTTCTTTAAATACAATTTTCGGTCTTCGATCTTTTTCGCTATCGACCTTCCGTTTCACAATTTATTTTTTCTCTTCCTACTGTAAGATTGGAATGCACGAGATCTTGAAGTATTAAATGTGTCCAGTTGTCGGCCCTTGCATCTTAAGGCCTTTAAACCGACTTCGTCTGTAAACTATCAAGAGGATATCTTCTATAGAGAGTTGAAAAATTTCATCCATAAAATCTAGATCCTCAAGAAGCCAAAAGTTTCAATAAATCTTATTTTATTATTCAGCACGATGGAGTTTTATTTCGAAAATTGGGGGCATCCTTGTATTATACCAACAATTGTTTGAAATGATTCACTAATATTCCCATTGAGAACTCATATTTTTAATTCATGCTTCATAAAGGCCATATGCAGCTTCGTTTAGCAATCTAATGTTTTAAATGATTCTTACTTATAATATGATTGATAATTTTATGCCTTCAGAATCGCTGCCCTTACTATTTCAATGATTAAATTAGACTCTAAACGAAAGACCGACCGGCAGGCCGAATATAACTTTTCGATCATAAATTTGTTTCATCTTTTGAAATGAAGTTATTAGGATCAAATTTTGATCACTTCCACATAGTGACAAGAATCTAGATTCTCTAGTTGGTCACATTTTTCTTTTAAAGTTTATAAATTTTTACGCATCACGTCCGTAAAAAGGAAGTATACATATACAAGTCTTATTGTTATTGTTACTATATATTCTTCTGATGGGTTCTAAATCATCACAATGTTGACAGGTTACAAACAATTTTTATTTTCTTAAATAAAAAAGAATGCACAACAACAACAACAACAAAATTAAAAAAGAACACATTTGAACAAAAGTGTTGCAACGCATCGTTTGAGAACAAAGTAGATGATGACGAGAAATTGTGCAACAAACATGTTGCAGCATCATACTCCTGATACGTTTTGCCAACAAATTAATGTTGTCGAAACACGTGAAACTCATGTTAAATGTCTATGAAAAGAATCGTTGAAATCAATTCCCTGTTTTATTTTATTTCTCTCAATTCTCAGTTTTTTTTACTTAAACTGAGAATTGTATTTGAAGTCTTTTTCACTCCATACTAAGTTTAAGTTTAGTTTTTTAGGTTTTAATGTTCGGGTTCTTTAAGTCGCAGTCTACACGCAATCGAATTTAGTTTCATGCCCATTACTTTCGATATTTTCAGTTCAATTTTAGTTTCTTTATAAATATTATTATTTGTATTTTGTGAATAATGATTTAATCGGTTATTTTATAGTCATTTTAAATGGCGTAAATTTTAAATTATTATATTTAATGTCTGTTATTTTGCTTTTGAATACAAAATGCTACAAATTCTTATTTTTATGGATTAGCATCTTTTTTTGTTTTTGTTTTTCTGGTCTGAATCTCTTTTATCTGTCTCTGGCTGATGGTTATTATTACGTATGCAGATTTTTGCATGAGTTAAATATTTTTTTGTTTTAATTTTTTGCTACAAAATTATTTAAATCTAAATTGCTCTTGAAATGTTTTTAACACGCAATTGAATTATGTATTTGAATATATTTAATTTAGAGTTAAATGATCATGACATTAATATTACAGTAGAATGTCCATAAATGTTAAATTAAAGTTTAAAGAAACATTCATCCATAAAACGTTCATTTGCTGCAACAATGTAATAAGTCGAAAATCACATTATAAATACAATTCTTTAAATATGTAAATAAAAATAGTTGTCATTAAAATTTATCATATTTATAAGGGAACAAATAATAGTGATTTATGAGTTTGAAAGTGATATTTTTATGGAACTTTTTGAAGAATTGAATGGAAACAAAAAAGGCCTGTTGGAGAAAATTGTGAAGTAACGTAATCCAATCTCAAAATAGCTCGAAATTGTAGTGATTAACGTCTTTTGTATCACAAAGCATAATAAAACTTTAGCCCCAATGATATACCCCTGAAAACCCCGACATCACAAAGTCTCCTGTAAAAATCAAGAAACAATCCTTGAGTTGTCATTGTGAACTAGTTTTTTCGTGTAAAATTTCAACACAGAAGTGTAAACATTTTGAATTGAAACTTTCTTGTCTCTTAAAATTTTACCAAAAATTTCTTAAAGTAGACAAACCTTAAATATTTCATCAAAAAAAGTACCTTTAATTTTAATGACTTTATTACTCCCAAAAAACCAATAAGAAAAACTTTAAAATACAAAAACTTCCAACCCACGTTAAAAAATTGTACATTAGAATACTTAAATCAGACGAAGTAAAAATAAGAAAAAACAACAACAACAACATAAATATTATGAAAAATGAGTTCTTAAATGCATTAAAACACAGTTATTGGAAAAATTTACATAATTTTTCATATTTTAACCACAAAAAAAAAAGAATAAGAAAATTTCAGACTATTGCCATACAAGACATACAAGACATTAAATTACTTTAAAAAAACATTGAAGTAAAATATTTTATCCTTATAAAGAAAAAGGGAATAAAATAAAAAGAAATGAAGAAATTGGCCAAAAAACAAAACCTCTAAAATAAAAAAGAAACATTAAACATGAAATACAAGACGAAGTACAAGACAATAACTGTGATGACGACGACAATGAAAGATTATTGCCATATGAATGTGAGGAAAAATATTACACTTGGAGAAAAGTTCCACTCCAGATACCAAAAGGAGATTTTCACCTAGTGATAAAACGTCTTTTATCCAAGAATATTTTAAATATTGCGGTCTACTACATAGACCATAGACTGGTCTATTACATAGACCATAGACTGGTCTATTACATAGATCATAGACTGGTCTATTACATAGATCATAGACTGGTCTATTACATAGACCATAGACTGGTCTATTACATAGACCATAGACTGGTCTATTACATAGACCATAGACTGGTCTATTACATAGACCATAGACTGGTCTATTACATAGACCATAGACTGGTCTATTACATAGACCATAGACTGGTCTATTACATAGACCATAGACTGGTCTATTACATAAAGCATAGACTGGTCTATTACATAAAGCATATTATATGAACCATAGTCTGGTCTATTATATAGAATATTGTCTGGTCTATGAAACAAAGAAAGTCTGTTCTAATGCATAGACCACAGTTTGGTCTATTGCATAAACCATAGTCTATAGACTAAAGACCAGGCTATTAAATAGATCATAGAACTTTCAAATAGACCATTGTCTTCTTTATTAAATAGGCCGTAGATTGGCTTATTAAAAAGACCATAGTCTGGTCTATGAAATGGACAAAACACCAGCCTATGAAATAGAGAAAGTTTCACTATGAAATAGAATATAATTTAGTCTGTGAAATAGACAATAGTCCGGTCTATGAAATAGCTCATATTCTGGTCATTTTCTAATACCTCTTCTACTTTGGAAAGAAAGTTCTCCGTCTCACCTTATCTTTACTTATTGCCTCAGCTCAGGAAATTGGTCAAATTAGATTTGGATAAGGAATCTTAGAACTTTTTTACAATCACAGTGTACTCCAAAATGAGTACAGCAACTACAATATTGACGACAATTACATTTAAAACTGTAGCATAGATGTTGCCATTGATGGCCACCCACTGTCACGACAAAAAAATCAACTATAATTCCAACATAAAGAATTGTAAATACAACAAAAAACAAACTAAATTATCCCTTTCCAACGATTACGTTTTTTTTCTCTCTAAAATTTCCTTTTAATGTGAACAACATTTTTTGTGATTTTTCTTGTATTTACAATGTTTTTTATTCATATTTTCCTTTCGTTTGTTTTCCTGCTCTTTTCCTTTTAATAAACGATATTTGTTTTTCCTTCAAATTTACCTATTGCATTTTAATTCAGCTTATATTTTTATTATTTGCTGTTAAAAGAAAATTTCCATTAAATCGTAACAAGAAAATAAGGAACAAAAGGGGGAAATGGAGAGCTAATTGCAATAATCCATTTATAACGTACAATTTAAGTTGCCACACAATGCCACATTTGTATCGGGATTATTTCCTGATTTTTTTTATTTTTCTTGTTTTTTGCTTTTGCTATTGTATTGAATTCTTATTTGACCGTAAGGCATATTAGCAACCCCCAGTTCCGTTGAACGCTCTTTATTGTAATAAATATTAAGATTTTCTTTCAGAAATTTATGAAAATTGTAAAAAAAAATAAACGAAAAAGTAAGGAATTTTTTGTATTTCGAGGTTTTTTTTATTAGTTTATGATGATATTTCCTAAAGCTAACTTTTTTGTAATAGGGAAACAGTGAAGGGAAAAATAATAGCATTAGTTTTTTGTTGTACCATTTTATTGGAAACTTAGCTGTAGTATGGCAGAAATTGAGTATCTTTTTTGTTTTTTGACTCAAAAGAAAAATCTATCTAACCGATCTTGAAAAATTATATATGGATTTTTCGGAGGATATTTTAGTACTATTTGACATCTTGTTGAAACTCGGTACATTTTAAATTGGCTAGACAATTTTCAGTAATATGTTTCCACTTGTGTAAAGTCTTTAATATCTGTATTAGAATATAATATGAAAATTATTTCAAAATCTTATTGAGAGTATAACCTTTAAGGCCACCGATGTGGTCCATTGAATTCTTTCTTATGGTTACATCAATAGCCCAAATGTAATTTACCTTAATTATTTTATATTAACAAGTAAGGATGATATATTTGGCTGTGCCGTATCCTTAATACCCTTCACTACTTACATTATGCAAAACTTAGCGCCAGAAAACTTAACTTAACGCCGATTACGGGGAAAGGCACCTTTTGAAAACTACAGTTAAATATGGTAACATTTTCTTGAAATAACCTATAAATATTTATATCAAACAATATATTTTAATGGCCGATTTTATGAAAAAAATAATGTAAAAGACAGTATAATCTCGGAAGTGGGTTAATAAAGAATTAATAACCAAATATGGCCCGATGATTGTCAAACTAGATGACAGTTAACAAATTTGATCAAATTTAAACGCCTTTCTGGAACGGGGTCTTAAATCGAAACTATAGAAAAATATGGCCCGATATTTGTCAAATTAGTAACATATATTTTATTTGTAAATAGAAGTGTATCAAGTTTAAAAGTTTTATTCGTTTAAGGCTTTTTTCCGGGAGCGAGTTTTAAATGGCAGCTGTAGCTAAATATGGATCGATATTCATCAAGAAAGTACGACATATTCAAATCAGTTAGAAAAATAATCTTTACAATTTTGAATTAAATTGGTTCATATTCATATAAGAGAATTATAAGTTCAAACACTGTTTTACGGGAATGGTCATTACTTGAGAGCTATAGGAAAATATTCACCGATATTAATCAAATTAATTTATAAGCTATAAACCATATTTAGGGAAAGAACCTTATGTGAGGGATAGATGAAATAATGATCCCAGCGTAATCAAGTTTCTTTGGGTTTATTATTATATCTAAATAGTTATATGTGGCAACAGATTTTTGAGTATATCAAAATTTTGCATATTTCGGCGTATATCTTTTTTCTATCGATCATATTTTAAGGATTTTTTATACGATGATAAAGTGGATATAATATCCGAAAAATAATACTATCACCACAAATGGTTTTCATAGCTAACAAAAATGTGTGATTCAATTAAAAATGTAAAATAATCGATCCTCCAAAATTTCTCAAAAATCCTTCCAAAATCTCAATATAAAACTTCCTGGAAAAATTAGTTTAAAATACAAAACTCTTACATAATTCCCATGTTCGTATTTTAATAATGACTAGCATATTTTAGCATCTATAGTTTGTATACCCTCGAATGTGGTGTGGGATATTGATATCGTCGATCCTGATTCACCAAAGTTTGTTTATTTTACTAAATATCAATGAACAACAGCAACATTCCCACATCTGGAAACAACAAAAGGTTGCGGAGTTATGAAGAATCACAAGGAACAAAGAATCAACTAGGTTAATTTAGAAGGATCACAGATTGTACCTCTGTCGAGATGGGGATCGGCAAAAAATTAAAATTAAATCATCTCAACCTTAAACGTTTGAAAATTTTTAAAACGGTTTAAAAGTTACAAAATTATTTCAGAAACTGAAAATTCTGATTACAGACAATTATTTTTTTAGTCTGAAGAGTACTGCAAATGCAGGGTACTCAACGTATACATGGAAGTAGCCAGTATTCGTAAGAGATGGAGAAAGGGATGAGCGGTTCAAAGGCTACATAGAATAAACCATTTAAAAAAGTAGAATATTTCCCGGCATTACACTGTTCAATCTTTAGCAAATATTAAAGCGATATCCCATTGCTCTTAACATTACAAAAACAATATTTGAAATTGAAATAATCGAATAATTTCTTCTCTAAACATTCCAAAATGCTAATTTTAATGTACTTAAAAAAGCTAACAATTTGAAATTTGATTTATCAAATCCCATTTGTGATACTGTTAATCTAAATACACACACACATACACAAACAAATACAAATAAACTTAAAAATTTATATTTTAATAAGATTTTGTGGCATTTTTTCTTTTCATTCTCTAAAAAAAAAATCCCTTAAAAAATCACGAAAATATTTTCCTTTCAAACATTTTTAATAACCAGTGAATTTATTGAAAAAAGCTGCGTTTTGTTTCATAAACAGCACGTGTTTTCTGTGTGGCAGGATTAATAAGTCATTAGAAAAGGGGGAGGAAGTTGGAAAAAAGTATCATTTTCAGTTATAATTTTTACCCCAAAAATAATTCATATTTTTTTACAATTTTTTATACCCATAAATGGTGAAGAGGGTATATGAACTTTGTCATTTCATTTGTAACGCTAAGAAAAAATCATTAAATTAAAATCTGAGTCGATTTACTATGTCTGTTTATTTGTCCGTTTGTCTGTTCTTGGCACAAATTCAAATTCACAATAATTAAGAGACCTCAATGACATTTGCTCCGAGAAGTTTCCTATTTAAAATTAACAAAATCGATTAAGTATATTAAAAGATATAGACTGATATCTGAGACAACTCCAAAGAATTTTCATAAAACTGTCAATTAGAAATCGATAAA
The DNA here is from genome assembly GCA_004302925.2 of Cochliomyia hominivorax. Lineage (NCBI taxonomy): Eukaryota > Metazoa > Arthropoda > Insecta > Diptera > Calliphoridae > Cochliomyia > Cochliomyia hominivorax. The sequence continues at coordinate 32,691,114 of PYHX02000158.1, forward strand.
TAAGATTTTGTCGCAATATAAAGTTACATGTACTTCATTATCATTCCAAAAATTATCAAAATCGGTTCAGTTAAGAAAAACGTTATAGCCAAAAATATAACCAATTTTATGACTCATTAAGTGTTCCTGTGTTGCATTAATGAAAAACGTTTATATATTGTATACGTCTATGAGTGTGTCTGTGATGGAGGGTATTAAAGGTTCGACATAGCCGAATATAGCATTCTTACTTGTTTTGTTTATCTTTTGAATTTTTTATTAGTAAATATTATTATAAATGTTTGTTATTGTTGTTGTTCAATATCAAATATTGTTGTTGGTATTTAAAAGCGAATTTTTAGCTTTAAAACTTAAAATAAGCGGAAATTGTGTATTTTTTCCAATTTTTTCCTAAATGACTTTAAAAAAGAGAGGACAAAATATTACAAAATAAATAAATCTTTTCGAGATTAATTTAACATGTTTTCCATTCAATAAAACAGCAGTTGCTTTTTCAGGTCAATTTATGGAAATAAAAAATTTTATGCTAAATTAAACGAAATAAATAATTTTTTTCATTTCCCGCTTTTTTTCAATATTTTTTTGGATAAATAATACAATATTGGATTTACACTATTATTATGTGTAACATTTATCTAAATACAATTTATTTAATTCACACCTGCTGTTCATTTTTGCTACTATTTAAATGGACTTATTTTACTGAAGTGCTACTATTTGCTGATAACGCTGTAAATAGTTGAAATTATTTTATCACAGACTTATTTAGGTTATTTAACAAAATATTTATTTGCTGGTACAACTTACAAACTAAGATTATAGATTTACCGGTGCGCTTTGTTGCATAAAAATTCTCTTCAAATCACGACGTGTATTAAAAAGAGATTCATACACCAGAATTTTGCTAAATCCCTCCGACCTTGTAGTTATTAAATTTTCGAATAAAACCGTTTTTTTGCAAAGTGAGAAAAGTTTATAAACTCTAGCTGAAATATTTCTCTAAATATTCGATAATTAATTATTGGCATACACAGCGCCAGTTTTCCTTCATTTTTGCATGACCACATCCCTAATTAAAAAATGGCTCTTACGGGAAAATTTTTTGGCGCTAAATTTATGAATTCTAACTGCAAAAGTTGTATGCACGATGCCCTATCTACTCTTTAGTTTCTTCACCATAGCAATTCTTTCACAAAGTGATTGGGACTTAGTTCTTTAACTCTTCATTGCTACCCCTTCCTTTGATTCTATCTGTCCCACATTTTGACCAGTGAAACAGTTGCAAGAAAAAATAATTCAGATAGAATCTTAATACTCTCACTTCAATAGTTCTTTCCATATCCGGTAATCAAAATTAACTTTGTCAGGGGGCTACTTCTACACCTGATTCTATCTGTCATACATTAAAACAGTTTCTTTAGAAAGTAATTGAGACCAAATTTGAAAATTCTCGATGTAGTAGTTCAATAATCATGAGGGCTATCTCTCTCCCTGATCCTATCCTTGCGTGGTTTTGTCCAATAAAACAGATCCTTGTGGATGTAATTGAGGCCAAATATAAAAGTTCTTGATATTTCATAATCAATACTTCATCCCAGCAGTCCTACATTATGTCGTGTAATAATTCTGTGAAAATTTCATCAAGATCGGACCAGTTGTTTAGCTGTCTTTGAGTCAGAAACAAACAATTCAAAAACTTATTCGACAAGCCACTATTAGGTGGCCTCCGATCTCCTAAGACAAGCACATATTAAAGTCAACAATGCAAAAAACGATTAGTGGTTTCGGAGGCCACCTAACAGTGGCTTGTCGAATAACCGGTTTGTCAGAAGGTTAATATTTTTCAGATAGTACCTTTACTGATTTCCTGATTATTCGCTAATCACTACTTGGGAGCACTAGGTTACTCGGTGAAAAAGCACATATTAAACAATTATAAATGTTATAGTCGATCAAGCCTGACTGTGTAATACCCTACACTATAGTGTTGATTGTAAATGACTGCTACGAAATATTTATGAACAGCTCTCGTATTTCTTTTCTTATTTATGCTTAAGTTTGAAATAGATTATTATGATCCTTACATTTATGTGAAATTTAAGCGTTTTAAATTATGTTTTTCTGGAGGGTAACACGGGAGTTAGACAAAATTATGGACCAACCTTCGTATAATTTCGCACATCTATTATTGCTTATAATTGTCTTTATTTGATCAAACATTGTTGCAATACCCACGTATATGTGAGATTTATGGGTTACAAAGTGATTTGTTGTTAGAAATTATGTAGAAATTATTCACATGAACTTAGGAAGTGGTTCTGAGTCGATCGGTATACTTAAAAGTGATTAATTCTCAGAGAAACAGGTGTTTTTATACCCTCCACCACAACAAATAATGATGAAAAGGGTGTATTCACTTTGTCATTCCGATTGATTTTCTTGCAACAAATCAAAATCTAAGTCGATTTAGCTATGTCCCTCTGTCCGTCTGTCTGTTGTTGGCACAAATGTTTTCATTACCTTCAGTAGGGTATAATAAAAGTTGGCTTGTTCCTAAATACATCAATACATTTCTATTTATTTTATAAATGTATTAAATGTATATTTTTGTAATATAATTCACTTATGTCTACAATCAAATTTAACATGTGTTTTATTTTTATTTTATTTTTTGTGTTGTTTTTCCAATAAACAAATATTTATTTATCATGAACGAATTGTACATTAGAAATGTAGAACACGTTCTAGATGTCTAAATTATCTGTTCTGTTGGTTGTTGACGTCATAAATCCTTTTTATCACATTTTTATTGAATTGAATTCATTTCATTTCAATTAACATTGATATCTCTAAATATGGATTGGAAGTATAACTGAGCACTAAGTTATCGAATGTTTTGTTACATTTTAATAAAAATACTAAAATATGAAATTGAAATTTATTTCTTTTTATTTTCTATAAAAAAAATTCAATTTGTTCAATTGTTATAAAAGATAATAATTTTTGTTTCAACGTTAATAAATACGATTTCTAACGTCAATATAAAAAACAAGTAAGAATGGTATAATCGGCTAGGCCGAATCTTCAATACGCTCCATCACAAATGCATGTTAACCAAATACGTTATATTTCGTTCATACTCAGTCACACAAGCAACCACAAACGTATACAAAATATAAAAGTTTTTCTTGAATATAACGCGGGACGATTTATTGAGTCATAAAATTAGTTATATTTTTGGATGTTTTTTTTTGAGTGGTAAAGAAGTACATAAAACCAAAACCTAATATTAGGCCTGGAATTTATTACGAAAGTTTTTCGCTCGAATTAAGAGGATGCCTCAGATATCGGTATATATATTTAAATGTTCTAAACCAATTTTGCTGGTTTTAATTTCTGTAGACTATAGCAAATACTTAGGACAAATTCCATTAAACGCTATCAATTATTTCGAGTGTGAACTTGCCACGGAATGACAAAATTAGTGTCCTTATTTCACCACTAGTGGTGGAGGTATAATAAGTGTTTAAATTTTATTGAGCTCTGTCAGACAGATGGACATCGCTTAATCTTTTAATCTTATATTTTTATTTGATGCATAAATTCTGGTCTGATATGATTTCTTCTTAGCGTTACACACGGAATGACAAAGTTAATAAATCCTTGAAAATATATACATTATGGGGTTTAATTATTTATATTATGAATGTAACGCGTTAAAGGTATTTGAGTTTGTGTGACATAAAAGATACAAAAAATATTTTTTAGAATATTTGTAGATATTAAAATTGAAATGTTATGCAACATGTAGCACAAATGCTTTTAATTGGTTTTTATATCAGTGACTTTCATATGACATAAACCAGAAATTATTGGAATTTAAACTAAATTTATTTACAAAATATTTTTATTCAACGATAAATAATAAATATTTTTTATTATGTTGTTTATTAAAAAATTTGCAGATATAAAGTTAAATTTTGTTATTGTAAAAATAGTTTTATGTGTGTGGCACCAGTTAAGTTATTTTCTTAACCGGATGAATTTCTTAAGAAATATATTTGTAGATATTTTATAATATTTGTTGTTTTTTATTATTAAATTAATTTTCAATTATTTCTTTCCTTAAAATATAGAATGGAAGGAGATAAATCGCGCAAAGTGGTATATAAAATCACTTTTCTTATAAAAAGTCCAATTGTTTTCCAGGATATCCGCTTCTTAGCGTGTCTAGTCAATATTTGTTGTTGTAGTTAGATCCATAGGAATCCATAGAGACATTATGGTCTATTATGACCAAAATGTCTTTATTGTTTTGTCCTCTCATCCTCTTTGTCACTTAAATTGTCTATGTTCTCCAATTAGCTGCGTTGATAAAGTTCAGTAATAAACATGGATTACATTAGCTGATGTCAGCGAATGTCTGAAAAAGTTAGATCCAAATATTTAAAATCTTCTAAAAGACAGTGCGGGACATTCAAAAAAAAACTTTCCTCCCCGCACCAACTACATGTATGGTCTTTTAAATATATTCAATAAAGTTCTCAGAAGAAGATGCAGTTCATCTGATTTTTAGTTTCCTAAAATGTACAGGCACCTATGATGTTCCCGAATAAAAGACGTTAAGCGATATCAACAAATTTGTATTCATTTAATAGACTTTTCACTGAAGTACATATTTTTATTACAAAAAAATTTAAAAAAGATATTCAAAGAATACACCTGCACTCATTTTCATATATATTGTTCCATCATGAACTAGTTCCTAGTAAGTGTCCTGCAGACAACTCACATGGTTTTATATGTAGCTGATTCCGACGTGCTACCATTAAATACTGATACTACTGCTATTCAGCTGTGTGCATGATAGCTTCTCCAAACCAACTGGAAAGAAATTAAGTAGCGGCCTCAGTGAAAACTGTATTTTTCTCTAACTCGCCAAAACAACTGTGACGGAAGCTATTCCTTCTTGCATGGGCTGCCATAACACTATATTCAGTTATTATCAACATTAGAAGCCTTATCTGCTTTGAAAATTTAAAGAGCCTGGTCCTTTTAATGCCGTAACCGAATGACACGTCAACTCACCAATATAATTTGTGCTATTTCACTTAGCTTATTATCAAAGCGCCTCCTAAAGTATACCAGTGATAGTTCAACCAACCGGTTGATGCACTCATCACCAATCATCGCATCAATAACCGTAACTATTTTAAGTATATATTTTATTTTTAATCATTACAATAATTGTTAACTTTTTTTAAATATTTGTTTAAGGATGATTATCGTAAAAGGCGACGTAACATTGAGTTTAAAAGCGACGTGGAAATATGAAATTTGGTAAATGGATTTAAAATTATATGAATATTTATAACTTAAAGTACTTATCGATATACAACGTACATTAAAAGGGTCATAACTAGTGACAGCTGCTTCGTACAGATTAGATAGACCCGCTTCCGAAAATCATCTACAAAAAGTATTTTGATATTTTTGTTTATACAATCAAAAAAACTACTGCCATATTTTTTCAATAATATCCTATCGCATACAAAGCTAAACATACTACAATTCTCGGGTGATGAAAGAAGGAACCCATTAAAAGGGTTGTAATTACTTTGGCATAACTTCATCAAAATCTTTGCCAAATATTTTCATTGGAATTCGTAAAAATCAATTCCAAAGTCTAATTTCCATGATGCGAGAGCAATATCCTTTACTTGGTGCGCTCAAATAAAGTGAATATGTGTTTGGGGTATTATGTGTTTGAGCTGATGTTTGTCACATATACAAAAATTGTGTTACACTTTTAAGTATATCGTTAGGTTCAGAACCACTTTTTCAACCGATTGTTCTTTTGTCTCTGTCCGTCAGTTTGTCCGTCTGTCTGTAAACGTTGTAAACATACTATAGATATTTTATAAAAATTTAGAGGTCTATTGAATGTTCTCATGTTCGGTCCAAAATGATGAAGTTTCCATATAAATGTCTTCCTGAAATTGGATTTCAAGCTCATTAAATTCATAGATAAAAAAATATTTTCATTTAAATGTATAAGTCCAGAATAACCTTACTAGAATACGCTTCAGAGATGATTCATTAAGAATAATATTTAAATTAAACGTTTTTTTCTGTAATAAACAGCAAAAATGTTGTTTTACATTCAAACAAACACTCTGCTGCAAATTAAATTCATATTTCGTTTTCGTTTTAACCCTTTTTTTATTTAGTGAATGTAATTCAATGTGAGAGTTGAATGCATTTTTTGATTATTCATTTCACAATGCTCGATCAAAATGTTTATACAATTGAATGTTTTACAAACATTAACAACAACAGATATAACAACAACACCGATAATTATAATGACGATAACAAACATAAGAAGAAGTGATCGCATACCAAAAAGGTGCAAAATGATAAATTACACAAATGTCATAACAAATACTAAAGGAACAACAAACAGCAATTGCAACAAGTTCATATAATTGTAACCACAACAATGTAACAACAACAATTTCATATATTACCAACAACAATAAAAATTGCTTATATTCATTCACATTGAAAGACGATTTAAAACCCGGAATGTGGCAGACAACAAAACTATTCGTACAATAACAAACAGTAAAACATCAACACAATTCAAAAAGTTATATATGAGCTTCTTGCATAAAGTATGGGCAAAAAGTTCAGGATTGATTTATCCTCTCACATCAAATCTGTTAGTGTAATCTATGGCGTAAAGGAACTATTTTGAACCAAAAAAATGTTTATAACTTTTTCAATATCTTTACCAAAAAAAAAACTATCTTTTGTTTTGCCCATACCTTTAATATAGAGGAAAATTATAATTCGTTTTGTAAAACTTCTTTTGAATCGATATGAAAACCCCACAATTATATCGACCAACTCTCGTGCACTTATACACCAAACAATTGGCCTTAAGTTAATTCAGAGTTGTTGGAACTTGGAGTATTTTTATTGTGGAATTGTATAGAGAATTTATGTTGTTATTGTTGTGGTGGTGATGATGTGTACTCGGGTATTGCATTGCATTTTTATAAGTGGCAATTATGCATTTTGGTTGCAAGTGCACCACAAGTAGCAACAGCAACAACACAAAAACGAAATAATATTATAAAGTTTATAAACAACTGCAAAGTGCAGTAGAAGAGCAATTTAATAATTGTTAATTCATTGTTGTTTTATTTCATTTTCGTTATTTTTGTCTTGTACTTCACATTCAACTACACACAATTAAACTTGGGCAATTTTGTTCACTTTTTGATGAATTTATGAGGCAGCTCAAACTGACAAACAAGTTGGTATTTATTTCTTTGTAATTTCTGTTGTATATTGCACTTCTTTTGATCAGGAAAGGGCAATAAGTGATAGTGGGGTTAAATGGAAAAAACTATAAGTTCAAGTCAAAACATAGAGTTGTTTGAAAGGTGTGAAGTGGACTTCTGTATTTTCATATTTTAGAGATTTTACAATTATTTCCCCAACATTTTTTGCTACAGTATATATCAACACTGAGTCTAGATATGCACAATTTAGAGGATTGAACTGTCATTCAAGCTAAATCAAGTTAAGAAGACCTAGAAACGTTTGGCCTTCTTATTGAACGAATAGTACAAATATATCCTTTCAGTTTTTCGGTCACGATTCATTTGATATTGATTAAAAAAATCCATCCCTCTATTCCAATCCCCCTCCACTTTTGTTTTGAAAATATATTCGAAATGACAAGTCGGTTCTCTGTCGAAGTTCTTTAAATTATTGTTTTGTATAGATTAAAATTTCTCCCCTGAATCACAAATTTAATTTACAAGGCTGGTGCTTTACGGAAAGTGAAGTTGGCAAGACGATTCTAAAAATTCAGATTCTAGTTCAAATTCCAGTTAGATTTTATTTCAAATTCTGATTCAAATTCCAGTTCAAGTTAAGATTAAAATTAAAGTTACATTTTATATCTGTTTCAGATTTCAGTTTTGACTCTGTTATAGATTCTATTTCTGCCTCAGACTGTAGATAAGATTTAAGTTCAGTCTCTGGTTTCAATTATAATTCAGACTCAAGTTAAGATTTTAATTCAGGTTTCAGTCTATACTCAAGTTTATATTTTAATTTAGACTGTAGTTATACGCTACGCGATTGTAAGTTTGCAGGTCGCAATTAAGATAATTTGATAAAACTTAGCATGTGTCACTATTGATATCGGTGATGATGGGTCTCTTATTCCACCTAGCCCCCATACAAAAATTCCTCTCGGAATGGAGTTTTAGAGTCATAAAAGTTATATGAAAAGCGAATTAAACAAATGAGTTTTATAATATTCTATAACCATATGCTGAATTAAATGAGGGTCGGTTCAATATTTTTCACAGGTCCCCTTCAAAATATCACTTTGTGGACTTAATCTCACATATACTTTGATATTGTAAAAAGAATTGTTCAAAATATCTCAAACAACAAATTGATTGCGTTATTTTTCGAGGGTCGGTCCGTAATTTTCACTAGCTTCCATATGGAAATGGTTCCCAGGAAATCATTATAACTATAATACCCACTGACCCACAATTGACTAGTGACAATAAGTAATGAGTTGTATTTTTTTTTTTTGCAAGCTGAATAGCTTTGTGCAATGATAACGGACCTCTCATGACCGTTTGGACTTAACTGATATATTGGCAAAATAAAATATAATTTAGAAAAATGATTTTGAATTTAAAGTAAACCACTGAAATTCGAGGTCTAATTTCCAGAAGTTATTTTTTCCAATAATTTATTCGCTAGACATCACTATTAATTCTCTGTTACCTTTGTTATATAAATCATAGATCAAACGCCAACCAATAATTTACCATCCATTTATAAAAGAAAACAGTTATTAAATGTGTTAAAAGCATATAAAATTCAGTCATTATACAGTTAACTATCTTCACCTTAACCCAAACTAAAGGTTTACCCACCCTGACACCTGTAAATTTTCACAAATTCCTTAGTTTTGTAAAAGAATTTCTTAACATTCACAATTCACTATTCCCTATCAAGAAAAAAATTATTATATTTCACCTTCTTCAACTCCCTTCAACCAAAAAAAAATAAAAAAAAAACATTTGTAATGAATATTTTGAATGTTTTCGTTCTTTCCGTCGAACTTAAAAAAAATTATATAGAAATCGGTATTCAAGCCACAGAGAGACATTTATATAGTTATACAGATGTATGTATGTATGTTTGTTATAAACAATTGATAATAATTTCCTTCAATAACTTTATAAAAATTACAAACGAATGAATTTTCAATATAAAATAATTGTTTAAATGACTAACTGACACTCACATGACTGTTGTTTTGTCGTCGGTTACCTCTTTTTTGTGATTGTGGTTTTGGTTAAAAATGGAATGAATGTTTGGTTGCCACCAAAATGCCACTTGACTAATCGAAATTAAATGACGTGTGAATACTGGCAGCTGGCAGTTTTCTGTGTGTGTGTATGAGCATAAAGTATTAGTTTTGTCCATTGATCTGGTTACGATTTCGATACCGCCTATAATTCTATATTTTTTCATAATGTTACTTTTTTATTGTTTTGCCATATAATTTTAGTTATTGTTATTAATATTATTTGGCTTTTATTCGATTGAATTGATAGCAAAAATAAAAATAAAAATAAATAACTTTTACAAGTTAATAAATTAAATGTTATTTTAGCTTTTTAACAAAATATTGGATTATCAAAAGTGTCTGGTGTTAGACATTTAGCCAGACTATTTTTTGTCTGGTTGTGATTGATTAAGTGACTCTCCACAAGTGGGGTGTATAAAGGATTTGTGGATAAGCTGTTGGTAACAAAGAATTTCAGCAAAAATTTATATATTGAGTTATATTGGAGGAAAATTTTACAGACATGTGAATCTATAATATTTTTGCTAATTTCTCTTCATAATCAAATTATTGTTTAGATTCAAGCTAAAAAAATCATATTACTGCCTGCGCATACAGATTCTATTTAAAATTATATTCCAGATTCTAGACATCAGTTCTAGTTGCGATTCCAGTTCAGATTGCAGCTTAGACTCTAATTCAGATTCTAGTTCAGATAGTTACGATGCCGTTTCAGTCCTAATTCAGATTCTATTTTATATACAAGTTTTGATAATATTTCAGATTCAAGTTAAAATTATGACATAAATATTAGTTCAGATTGCAGCTTAGATACTAGTCTAGATACTAGTTCAGATATCATTTAAGAATTCCGCTCAGATTCCGTTTTAAGCATTTTCTCAGAGACTATTTTAAATTCTGGTTTAAATACGCGTTTAGATTTAAATTTAAATTTTAATATAAATGTTAGTTCATAGTCCAATTGAGATTTTAATTCAAATAACATTCCAGATTGCAGTTTAAATACTACTTAAGACTCTTGTTCAGATTATAGTTCAAATTCTAGTTCAGGTACTATTCTATTTCAAATACTATTTTAGTGCAGATTCTACTTAAGAATTTTTATTTCTACTTCAAGCTAAAATTCTTTTTTATATTCTAGTTTAGATACTAATTTAGATACTAGTTCAGATTACGGTTTCGATTTTAGTTCAGAATCTATTTTAGTTTTAGTTTAAATTCTTTCTCAGATTTTAATACAGATCCCATTTTACTTTCTGTTTCAGAATTTTAGTTCATTTCTAAATCATTCAATTCTGTTATAGTTCAGTTCTAATTCAGTTCTAGCACAATTCCAGTTTAATTCTAGTTCAGTTCTAATTCAGTTATAGTTCAGTTTTAGTACAGTTCCAGTTCAGTTCTAATTCAGTTCCAGTTCGGTTCTAGTTCAGTTCTAATTCAGTTTTAGTTCAATTTTAGTTCAGTTTTAGTTCAGTTCTAGTTCTGTTCTGGTTCAGTTTTAATTCAGTTCTGATTCAGTTATAGTTCAATTCTGGGTCAATTCTAGTTCAGTTCTAATTCAGTTCCAGTTCGGTTCTAGTTCAGTTCTAATTCAGTTTTAGTTCAATTTTAGTTCAGTTTTAGTACAGTTCTAGTTCAGTTCTAGTTCTGTTCTGGTTCAGTTTTGATTCAGTTCTGATTCAGTTCTAGTTCAGTTCTGATTCAGTTATAGTTCAATTCTGGGTCAATTCTAGTTCAGTTCTAATTCAGTTCCAGTTCGGTTCTAGTTCAGTTCTAATTCAGTTTTAGTTCAATTTTAGTTCAGTTTTAGTTCAGTTCTAGTTCTGTTCTGGTTCAGTTTTAATTCAGTTCTGATTCAGTTATAGTTCAATTCTGGGTCAATTCTGGGTCAATTCTAGTTCAGTTCCAGTTCAGTTCTAGTTCAGTTATAGTTCAGTTTTTGTTCAGATATTATTCAGTTTAAATAATAACAAATATTTTTACATGTTTTTTTTTAAATAATTTTTATTCGTAAAATTAATAATTTAAAAAAAAATATTTCCATAATTGAGCAATTTGTAAAACAAATCCTTCACACTTTATCTAAATCTGTACTTATGTTGCTCTCAATTTTTCTTAACATGATTAATGACATGTCTTTTTAGTTTTCTCGAACAGTAATCAAATGTCTAATCCACTAAGGTGGCCCTTTAGAATACACATGATCATCTATCTGCCTACTTTCTAAATCTCTTGTTCGTTTAAGATCAACACACACTCATGCGTTCATTGATGATGCCGTCATATGCGCCGGCGCATAAACTAAAAAAAGAAATAAAATTATGTTGTTTCATCTTATGATGATTATGATGAATATCATCAATACTCAAGAACGTTGCTTCTTGCCTCAACATTTATGCTTACAATTTCTTCCAAATATAAACAGCAGCAAGAGTGAGTGAATGAGTAGCAGCAGCAGCAAATTACAACACAACAGCTACGAACAGTTGTGCTCAGAATGATTTTAAATTAACGTCATGTTAATGATCTTTGATTTTTATTAGTTTTTTTTTTTCAGAAAACATTTAGACACAAATAAAACATTAATTTATCTAAAGTGTCAGTGTCAGTCAATCCCCCCTTTTCCAATCAGTAATTTTATGTATTTTTTCTTTTCTTTTGGCTGTAGCCTGTCTTAAGTGTTAATTTGTTATTTTCTTATAACTTTTTTTGAATATTTAACTAAATATTGTTTAAAATTTGTTATGCTATTTTTTTCTAATATTAATTCTAACACTCTTTTTCGATTTCTTTTAATAATGATCATTCAATATTTATGTATTTAGTTTTATATCATTTATTAAAAAATTATTTAGTTAATTTATTTATAGTTTTCTATTTTAGTCTTTTTACTGTTGTTTTAAGAGGTCAATTTAATGCTTTAAAATTTTTGGCCTAAAGCTGTATTTTATTTGAAAATGTGTATTTATGAAGTGATCAAATAAGATTGACATGGGAATATATTTCTTTATTTTTTTTTAATTTCTGATTTTAGTATTAAATATTAGTTTTTAATTGGTTTAAGTTTAATCAAATCAAATTAATATATTCAAGTAATAATTGAGAAACTAATAATCGGACGTCTAGGAATCGACTTAAAGATAATACGACACAAATTTTTCGGCAATGAATAGACTTGCATTTATTTTGAAACAGTAACAACTTATTATACAAAAACTTTTAAAAATTAGTAAAGAGACTAAAAAGCCAACTTTGCGAAACCCTACACCACAGATGTGAAAAGTTGTCAAACAATCCTTGCAAAATTTTATTTTATGTTTTTCACATTCATTTACTTAAAATATCATAATAATTACAATAATAATAATAATAATAATTATTATTATTATTATTATTATTATTATTATTATTATTATTATTATTATTATTATTATTATTATTATTATTATTATTATAGATTTATGCAGTTTAAGGTGATCTCTTGAAGGAGAGTTAAAGAGGAAATTATGGTCTTCCGTAAAAGAGGTTTAAGCTTATATGACGAGGATTTTAGGTTAATAGTTTCTTTAATATGGACCAATAACTATTTAGTTTAGTTTCTATATGAAGCTTTTTTACCTCACGCTACGTCTCCGCTAGATTGTCGTCGGGTATAATTTTTGAGCCTTATTCTTGGACTTTGAATATATTGTGGCAGATATTAATTTAATGGTAGAATATATATACATTCTATATAATAAAAACAGACTCCGTCCATACAAATCGTAAGAAGTTAGCACCTCAGTGTAAACTCATCGCTAGTTCTGGACACAAGACGTAATCACAGTGAAAGATATAGTGTAAGAGTCTAACATATATGGAGATAGGCATTCGAAAAGGAAATAAAAAAGGTTTCAACCTACATTATATCTAAAACTCTGGCAAAGAATATTTGTATTCTGTTTGTATTTTTTCTTATCCCTTGATTTCTGAGGCAATTTCATTTTATCCTTGCAGATATTATTGAAGTGTGTTCTGGAATGCGCAACAAAAGAGTTGCAGAAAATATTTCTAATAAATACAAGTGGATTTACAATTGAATCTGTGTTGGTTATATCCGATTTAGAAACTTCATTGACTAGATTATCAGCCTGTCCATTACCAAAGTATTCCTTATGGTCAGGGATCCAAAGTTATGAAATTTCAGAAGTTTGAGGCAGTCTTTAACTTGTAAGCCTTAGAGTGGCTCTAAGAGGCAGTTGTAGAAAAACATTATAATGTTTTTAAAAATGTTTATATCGATGTGAAAAGACTTTTTCCTCTTGTTATGGATCTCGAAAGAAGTGGAATTATTCCGCACATATGTGAGAGTTATTAGAACTTTAAAAAATATTTATTAAAACTCGTATAAGTTGCAATATAATTCGATGATTGCTTAAAATTTGATGACAGTGTTTTCAAATTTTTAAAAATTTTCTTCTTCAGTAATGAGTGCCGTTTTGTAATGCACCAATATTTCTATAAGATCTGTCTTTTTTCTTTATATATTTGATATAAAACATATTCCATTTGGTTTACCGTTTTAAATCTCGAATTTAAGTTTTTTGCGTGTTCAATTCCAAGAGGGATATTTCACAGTTCCTTAATCACGGTAGTCGAAAGCAAGGTATCTTATTATAAAATCTACTAGTAAAGTTTTCTTTAGGCCACAATATGTCCGCTTAAGCTACGATACCCCATTGTCCAGATACCCAAGAATCCAGTTAACTAAGAGTTAAAGTTTAAATCACGCATTAAGTCGTAATCTTGCTGTGCATTCAGTAGCTAAATAGATCTTTCACAGTTCTTTAACCATTGTAGTCAAAAAGTAGGTGTCTTGGTCTCTGTTGTGAGCACTACTCTAGCAGTGTTCTTTTTACTAACTTCTAGGCTACAGTCTGTCACTTAAGCTATCATAATTTTTTCTCCAGGTGCACAAGAATCGAGTTAACTAGAATAAGCCAGAAGAGGAATAAGTAGAAGAGCATACTTTATAGTGAATGGTCACCTACATTAAAGATTGTTACTTAACCTAAAAACGATTGAGCAAAAATATTTTTTTTTGGAAATTCAATCACGAGAAACCCGTGCCTTGTGTGACGAGGCATTGTGTTGAAAAATTACCAAGAATTATTTTTGTAATGAAGAATTTTAAGAAATAATTTTATAAAAACATCCACCTAAACATTATGATTTGCAGGAATTCACATCAGTTGTAGGGATTCCTTAAAGACAAAATATACTATTTTTTAAAATGTGGAACCATTATTAAACATTGACATATACAATGTATACAATATGTCTAATATCGGGAGAACTGTCAGCATAACTTCAGCAATTAAGGTCTAACATGTGTTTACTTGACCAGTTCATTCTTTGGTAAATAATGGTGTGTATGGTGGTAAAATGTTTCTAATAGCATTTCTTGTTGTTTTAGGGAAGTTGCTATTTCGAACTGAACTTTGAGTAGAAGAGTAAATCTAAAAATTAGAGTAGAATTCTAAATAGTTTCTCAAATCTTATCAAATTCCCTGTTATTAAAAAACCTTCTTTTAAATCAATAAAATTTGAAGATGATTAATTAAAACTCACCGCAAAAGCTTCAGATTACTTTTTACTGAAATTAAAAAAAACTGGTAAGAATATATGGTAGATCAAGCCCGACTATCTAATACCCTACACCTTTTTGTTGGTTAAGATAGCACATTATTGTGATTTTAAGATTTATGTTAAATTTATGCCTTTAAAAATTAATTTTTCTGAGAGAGTTATATGAAAGCTACAAGTAATTATGAACTGACCCTCGAAAAATTTGACCAATTAATATTACAATATCAAGGTATTTGTGGGATTTTTGCCCTTAAAAGTGTTATTTGGAAGGGGGTTTGTATGGGATCTATGAGAAATAATGGACCGATCTTCTTACATTCTGGCACATTGTTTTTTATTAAAAAACTAAAACCGGCAAAAACATTTGTATGAAAGGTACCTGAAATATTGGACCGAATATGACATCGAGATATTTCGAAAATTGCGACCCGCATACTGTTCATAATGTTTACATCGACTTAAATGTGCATACAACACCAGTTTTTTATGTTACAAACATCTACACAAACGTATAATACCAAAACCAAACCTTCGCTGGTGTAGGGTATATAAACAAAAACATCTCCAATTTAAACAACAATCATTAATCTATGATTTAAAGTAAATTTATATAAAAATTAACAAATTAAATAAAAAATGGAATAAAATCTAAGAAGAAAAAACACTAACTTTTTTTCAAATTAAAACCACATGAGTAGCAAAACGGATTTTGTAAACGATGATGAGTTTACAAATAAAAATATTCTAAAATCTTAAAAAAAGAACTGAAAACCAAAAAAAAAAAAAGAAAACAAATTCAATTCACACCGTGAAATTGAACAAATACAAATTGGAAGATTTTAAATGTTGAAATCGAACAAGAAAAAAAGTTAAGAAAATTGTAAAAAGAGGTGGCGCCGTTGCCAATAAAAGAAATGAGAAATAAAGTTATAGAGACACAATAATTAATGATCTTTGAGGGATAAATCATTAACATGTGAATTTATTTTTAATTTAAAACTTATAAAAATTTATTTAAAAAATCTGATTAAAGTTGGGAGTAAAAATGTTAAACTAAATAAAGAAATTAAAAATAAATTAAAGCGTTAACGTTTGAGATTTATTTTATTAAAAATAAGTGTGAGAATTTATTTGTTAAAAATCATAATAAAAAATTAAGAGAAATTAAGATTCTGGCATAAATGTTACTACAGTTGTTGAATCAAACTTCAACAGATTGTAAGTTAACTTCAGCCTCATTTTTTTTTTCAAATTATCTATTAAATGAAAAAAAGACGGGATTTTAAATCGATTCCTTATATATATTTTTAAAGTCTAAAAATAATGCACGATAAAAACAATTGTCTATGTTATTGTCGGTAAAGCCTTACTATATTACGAAAAATTAATAAACTGCCCTCGTGTAATTAGATTTTCTAATGTACACAAAAGTGTGCAGTACATTCATGTTAACACTAACATTCATGTAAAATTAATGCATTCTAAAATCAATTTTTCGGGAGGTGGTATAATGGACCCGTCATCACCAGTATCAATAAGAATTGCCTTTATTTCAAAAATAAGACATCTTTAAAACTATGACCTTTATTTTCGTCACAAGGTTCCTATGGACAGCTAGGCTGCCAGCAGCTAGCCAGATGGACGGATGGATAAAATTAAATCGGCTCAGAAAATTACTCTGAGTTGGTATACTTAAAAGCGATGAAAGTTCTAGGATATTTAGCTAGATATGAGGCACAATCTTCCATCGCCCTTATAATGAAGAACTTGTAGTACATGAACTGATTTGTATCTGATAACATCAAAAAGATGTTTAACGATATATAAAATCGATTTAGAGCCTCTTAATTTCTTTTCTTGAAATTTTCACATCATGATAGGACAATGTTGCGAGGAAGAGAAGGTTTTAAAATTTATACTCTTTTCTTATAAGTATTAGGTGGGATAAGTACGAACAATTACGAATGCCGCAATCTCAGAACTCATAGACTATTGCATAGCTTCCCCTCTTCTGCACAAGGCATTTACTCACTACATGACAGATGCTCGGAAGAGAAGTAATAAACTGACATGTTTGATGGAATAATGGACTGTTGTTTGATTACCAGGATAATATACCTAAGACTGGATGGGGTCAGGACATCATACTTACTCAACATCTCAAGAACTCTTTAAAAAAACTTAAAGGTAACGACAATAAGTCTTATTTCGAATTAATTTTGCAGGATTTGCGAAATGACGATGAGAACACAGACACAGTCCTTCTTTCATGTATTTCACATGCCGATACGCTTCTATGGATGCATTTCGTTCCAATCTTCCACTGAATTAGAAATAATGTATGCGATCAACGAAGTGATCGAACTTTAGCCATTTTCACAGTATCTGTGATACGATAGGCTGGAAAAATTGCAGTAATAATCTACCTTTCTTATCTCTTCTTCTTTAACCTTTACATCATCTTAGCCAATTACTTCTCCTCTACCCAATTCCTTAGTTTCTTAATTCTTTGCATGTAACACCAAAGTGATTCACTTCAATCTTGTCTTGCCAATTTGTTTTATATCCTCCAGTGTTGTTATGGGTATATTTACTTTGTCATTCCGTATATAACGCTAATAAGGAAATATCACAGGTCCCATGATGTATATACACATTCTTGCTTCAAATAAAAATCTAAGTCGATTTAACTATGTCCGTCCGTCTGTTTGACTGTCTGTATGTGGGGGACATGGTCACATCCACAAAAATGAAGAGAGCTCAATGAAATTTAGCTCTAGTATTCACAAAAGTCCTGATAAGTTCCTTATTTAAAACCAACAAAATCGGTTTAGTATTTAAAAAGATAAAGACCGATATCTGATGCAACTTTTAAGTTAAAGCGATAAACTTCCGTAATATAAGTCGCTGGGTTGGTTTGATACTTTGCCATAATATTAAGTTATCTGAACTTCCAAAAATTACAAAAATTGTCAAAATCGGTTCAATAAAAAAATTATAGTTAAAAATATTAATAATTTTATGACTCATGTTAAATTAGAAAAAAACGTTATATATTGTATACGTTTTGAAGTGTATGTGTGTAAATGTACGGATCCTAATGTATTAACTTCACACGAATTTGTTGTGGTACTTGTTTTTTTCATATTAAGTTTCTGCATTCGTTAATCGAAAAAGGAGCCATAGGGCGATCTGAACTTCCGTAATCTCTTAACAAAATTTAATTTGATATCTTGTAAGGAAATATGTCTTGACTAATTTTCATGAAAATTTTGTTGTATACATTTGTCCTTAAAATCCTTAATTATTATACAAATGCAATATATCATTTTCCCTTCATCTAGTTCCGCTTCAACAACAATAAAAAAACTACAAAACTATTTTCATTCTCAAAAGAATTAGAAAAACTATTTAAAATATTCAAAATTCTAAAGTAAAAACTATAAAACTAATATTTTCATATAATATTTCAGTTAAATATTCCAACCACAAAATAGCAACTTTGATCTTTTCTTCGTTCATGTTGTTGTTGATGCCACAACAACGACAAAAGAATGAACAAAGAATGTAAACGTGCTGAAATTATCAGGTATATAGAAAAACTAGACGGGCGGGTGTAACACAGAATCTACTTCTACAGTCTAAAACTATAATTTATTATGAAAACTACTGAAAATATTGGTCTCTTTTACTTTTGTTCAAATAAAATAAAAAAATAATCTTCTAAAGAAATTGTAGTCAGACACATATTTGTAGTTATTTATTTATGTAGTTTGTATGTGTATGTGTATTTCGTTTGGAACAACATGTGTCATCAAATACTTTTGTTGCATGAACCTGAACGGTAGCAAAAACATTTAAATATTTTGTGGTTACAACATTTTCTATAGTAGAAAAAAGGTAAGAAAAGTTTATTTTTTTATTTTGGTCTCATGCCGAAACGAGAATGTCATTTCTCATCAACTTTCATAGAAAATGTACAGTGGGACAGGTTCTTATAGTTGGGAAACGAAACTTTATCTTTTGAACTAATTATACTTCGAATAACTTCACCATCGTATAGTATGAAAATTTTAGTAGTTAATTCCAAAAACTAACCCCACTGTGTTTTGAGAAAGAATATGACTTGCAATCGTTGTCAAAGAACGTAACATTGCTATGGAAGGGGTTGGAATTGTAAGGTAAAACAAAACTATTTTAACATACCAAAATAAGATTCAGTTTAAGGACAGTTTAGGATAAGTGGTGAAGTGGATATATTAACTTTGTCATTCCGCTTGTAACGCTAAGAAGAATTCATCTCAAAATCCATAATTTACATATATTTTTGAATCAAATCAAAATCTGAGACGATTTAGCTATGACCATGTGTCTGTCCGTTCATCCGTCTGTTTGTCTGTCTGTCTATTGTTGGCAAGCCCACATCAAAAATAATGGATTTGGCCTGAGTATTTTCTGTAGTCTTGAAAAGTTCCTTATTTAAAATCAAAAAATCGATTTTATATATCAAAAGATATAGGCCGATATCTGAGGGTTTTAGAATTTTCATAAAACTGTTCAAAATCGGTTCAGTAGATAAAAGTTACACCTAAAAACGTAACTAATTTAATAACTCTTTAAGTGTTCCGTGCTATGTGTGAGTGTGTATGTACGAAACATAACGTATTTACTTACACACATTTGTGGTGGAGGGTATTGAAGATTCGGCATAGCCGAATATATGATTCTTACTTGTTTTTGTATTCAATATTAATTTTTTGTTTTAACATAAAAATATTTTTAATTTTAAAGTGAAACAAAAAACGTAACAACTTACGTTGGGCTATATTTACAAATCGTATGCGGATTTCAATATCTGAAAACTTTTGGAAAAAACATGAATTATTTTTGGAATGTTTACAAATGACATCTTTGTTTGTAGTAGTTTTATTTTAAAAGTTGGCAGTTATAATTTGAAATTATAATATTTTGTTTGTAGCGGACAGAAAAAAATAGGCTATCATCACGGTATATATAATCTTTCGACGCAGAATCACTTCTTGAGTCGATTTAACCATGTCCAAAGGTCAAAGTTATTGCCAGTAGTTTCATATTGGTATAGTAGGACGAATAATATTCAAACAAGTAAAAATGCTACATCATGATCAATTAAAAAATATTTCAAGAAAGTTTTTAATAATGGGTTTACACTGGTGCCTATTTCTACAAACGCACATAATATTTTAATTTTAAGAAACATTGAACTAGAAGATATTTAGTGAAAAAATTATGAATGCTTTATCGAATCTTTAAGCCTAAGAAATGAATACATTATGTTTCGTACATGTACATTATTTCCACATACACACTCACATATATAATCACAAACGCATACATTATATGAAAGTTTATTAATTAATTATTTTTTATAACTTGTTTCTACTGAACCGATTTTGATCATTTTTGGACTATTAATGAGATATATATTTACTAATATTATGTAACAATTTTATTCTAATTTGTCGATTTATAATTGATAATTTTTCAAAAGTTTTTCGCTTTAATTTATGGGTTTTCTCAGAAATCGGTCTATAACATACTAAACCGATTTTGCTGAACTGGTTTTGTTGGTTTAAAATAAGAAACTTTTCAGGACCATATCAAATACTTAGACAGACGGACAGACAAACATATCTAAATTGACTCATATTAAGATATGTTGCAAAAATGTATATTCATTATGGAGTTCTAGATGATTCCTTTTTTTTAGAAATTACAAAGTTAATACACGCTCTTCTCCACTTATGGTGGTGGAGGGTATAAAAATAATCAATTTAGACTTAAATTAAAATATTTTTAACTAAAAATTTATTTGTATTAACCGCCATTTTTCTATAACGCACTTAAGTTTATTAGTTTCTATAATATTATTAATAATGAATGGAATTTTTGAAATCAATTTCGCCGCAAACTTGCTTTATTTTTAGTTTACGCTCTGTTAAGGTTATTATACTTCATTTTGGACACTATATGAATAAATATTACGATCCACGTATCTCTTAAATGCCTCTATAAGGTTAAAGTCCTGACTGCAATCCATCCAGTCCAACAGAGGAATGTTGTGTTCGTTAAATTATGATTTATACTGCTTGGAAACTTAACCGCAGCATTTTTTCCATCCTTAAAGTAGACAAGAGCAGCTTCCAGCAGTTCGTTATAAATTATGATTAACTTAATTTTGCCAACTTCAAAAAATGCTGACCAAACCATAATACTACCATCTCGAAACTACGTCTTGACATCCGAACATTGTGTGTTTTCAAATAGTGACAATAAAAAGAGTTTAAGTCAAGACCGTCTAAATTTTTATTATTTTTTTTTTTCGTCGGAAAAAATTTCATTAATTTCACTCCTCTGCACATTTTATGTTTATTCGTGTGAATTTTACAGGAATTTCTTTATGCTGTTTTAAAAAAGCACTAAGAACATTCAATCACATGATCAAATAACAAAAATTAACGTCTCTTTAAATTTAAACTTTACGTTTAGATGAGAACTACAAATATAAAACTAAAATAAAAAAGTATCTGCGTTTAAAGGAATATGCATCAGTGTATATTAAATTATGTTAGAAATGTTGCTTGTAAAAGGGTACCACCGTTTTGTATATGTACATTTCTCTCCATGGTCTTAACCAACCATATTTTAGATAAAGTTAAAAGTTTCGGTTCTTTTGTGTTTTGGCCAAAATTTGGGGTCTCATACATACATACGATAGTATTTTTTTGCCTTAAAAGTTATTTCTGAGAAAGGTTCTCTTATAGAAGCTATAGCCAAATATGAACCGATATTCATCTATTCAAGGTGATAACAAGAATACTTGTACCGAATTTCAGTGGAATTAATAAATACACTTTAAACGGAATTGAACCAATATTTTCCATTTAGTGCTGAATTTCTAGAGATTTTGGTTATATAATCTTAAAAATTTTCTTAAGAAAACAGCAACAACTTTGTATTAAATATTATTGAACATTTCTTGAAGTTTTCTCAGATATATGTCCACAACTTATCTGAACCAATATTGCTGGCTTTTGGAAGGAAACTACATAGAATGACAAACAATTCGGTTAAAATTCCTTGAATTTGAATAATTAGTATTTGCGTTAGAATGTTTTCAATAGACAAACAGATGAACCGAATTTGAGTTGGGGCACACGAAATGACCTTCTATGTAACCTCCTTCACTATTTGTGTTAGTGGAAAATATAAAAAATAATAATTTTGAACAACCAACACTTTTGCAGAATTCGTACTTTTTTATTAGGATGAATTCAAATGTTGCCAATAGACGGAAATCCAGAAGGACATAACTAAATCTATTTAGATCCTGATACAGTCCGATATTATATGTGCGTACTTGTACACGTTTTATGATTTAACATGATTCTTTAATACACTTTCACTTTCACCGCTTGTAGTGGTGACAAATCCTTGTAAATTTGAAGAGCGTTAGTTCAGTTTCTATTTTTTGCGACTTGTAAAAATCATCAGAAATATTTAATGAAATATCAATCGATCATTTCGTGTTTTCATGTATTATTTTATTTTTTATTTTTTATATTCAGTCATGCAACATTATTTTTAATTTATATGCAAATTAGCTTCTATTTCACTTTTTTTAAAAATACATCTATGAGTTTATAAACGATTTGTCATTAAATTGAAATTATAGTTTTTATCAAATTTATTTTTATCCAAAAGGGGTGGTAACAATGTGCATCATTAGAGTAAAGTGAATATTTTTTTTTTCAAATTAATAATTTATTTGATTGAAACAAATTTCAAATGACATTTTGCAAATTAAAAACTAAAATTAAACGAGTTAGAATTTTATATTCGACTGCGAAGAAACTTAAATTCCCTCTACCATTAACTTTGGCGAAATTCAATAAAACTGTTTCAAGTTTAAAAATAAGTTTATTTTTAAACTTGTTTTTTATAAGTTTAATAATTTTTCCGAGATCAAGACTTAAATGGCAATTATAGCATAATATTTATCGATATTCGTCTAAAAAGACAGTAATAAAAAAATAAAAATTTTAAGGTCGGTTAAGCCCGACTATGCATAACATTTTTGGTTTTTGTCTGCTACGAAAAATTTACGAACGACCCTCGTATGGTTTTCTTTCCCTATTGTGTGCAATATATTATTATTATTATTATTATTATTATTATTATTATTATTATTATTAATCTAATATTTATGTGAAATTTATGAGTTTTAAAGGGAATTTTTTCTGGCTGATCATATAGGAATTATAAAAAATTATGGACCGATGCTCGTATAATTTCGCACAGTGATTTTGGCTTAAATATATCTTAATTTGAGTAAATATTTTCCAATATCCACGTATGTGCGCGATTTAGAACTTTATAAGTTGTATGGAACCTATGAGAAATAATAGGAATTTTATGGATTAAAAGTCCCATTTCGAGCGAACATTTGTATGGGGTCTATGTGAAATAATAAGCCGATCGTAACTAATTTCGATAGACATCGTCCTTAGTCCAAAAAAATAGCACACGCGAAATTTCATTAAGATATCTTCAGAACTGCAACCTGTACTTTGCGAACAAGTTTTATATGTACAGCCAGCCGGACGCGTATGCCAAAATCGGCTCAGGAACTGATTCTGAGGGACTATATTTTCTTTCCGTTACAAACATCTGCACAAACACATAATATCCCCAACACCTATGGTGATATAGGGTTATACGCTACAATTTTAAATAAAATTAATTCAAATTCATATAATAGTTTTATAAGCTCAAATCTATTTACCGAGAAAAGCTATAGCAAAAAGCCGAATTTCAACATTTATTATTTACTAGTTTTGTATAAAAAATACAGCAAAGTATGGACCGAGATCGTTCATTTTATAATTATTAATTAAAGATATTTAGAAAAATCATCGTGTCGAACTCCAACAAAATTGATCTTTATTTAAGAGTTTTATAAGCTCAAGCTCGTTTTCCGGGAAAGGGCGTTCTATGGGAGCTATATCAATATATGGATCGATATTAAAAAAAAGTAATAACATATATTTAGAACAGTTTATTGTGCCAAATTTCAATAAAATTGGTTCGTATTCAAGAGTTTTATAAGCTATAAACCATATTCCATGAAGGGTCGTTATATGGAAGCTAGGTCAAATGATAACTCCAGGACAATCATTTTTGCGTTTATTACTGTATCAATTTAAATATTTATGGTAAATTTCAGTAAATTATCTTAAAAATTGCAACCTATATGATACTCAGATTTTGGAGTCTATCAACATTTTGCATATTTCATTCTATAACTTTTTTTAATTAATCCGATTTTTATGACTTTTTGCACGGCGATAGCTATATAAACATATATGTTTTGTTGAAAACATTAGAAAAGATATTTTTAGGAATTTTTAAGTTGTTTTAGATATCGGTCTATAAATTTTTCTGTTATTAACCGATATAGCTGATTATGTATTTGTGCCTATAAACTACCCGGAGTTAAGGTCGGTGGAGAGATATTGGGCTTTTATAAAAGGAGAATTGATGAGCACAATAAAGGTGTTCATAAGTGTGGTAGATATTAAACTCAGATGGACTACCTGTTCGAGCAAAGTGACAGAAAGCACTTTAAAAATCACTAGTGACTAAAACTTTAAAAATATATTTTTTTGTAAATTGTAATAATAATTTCTATCAAATAAACAAAGAATTTTATTTGGAGATATATAAAAAACAATATTCTTCAAATTAGTAATGATTGTTTTAACACAATTATATCTGGGAATATGGTTGTAAAACCACAAAATTTTAAAATTTTAAATTATTGTGCTGTAAACATATATGTTTTACAACAAAACGTAGTTGTTTTATGGCAATATCATGGTTGAGGACAATGACATATCCTGGTTGTTAACGATAATATGGTTTCGGTACCTAAAAGATATATTTATGGTTTAACAATATTATGGTTGCACTTACTGCTATCATTTCTATACTAAAATTCTAATGAGCCAACTATTAAAATTGACTACATAAAGTCCAAGATAATTCACCATAACCTCTTTTTTATTAAAACTGAAAATAGTTTCAATTAAATATTCAATGCTGGCAAAACAAAGAATTTCAATAATAACACCTCACAATTAAATTAAAATAAGGAAAATTAAGCTCATTATCATGTATGAATGCAGGCAAAATAAGCAGCAGGCAGGTGCTTGAGTGTGTTAAAATCAAATTCCTTAACAACACCTTTAAATACTGCATAAGTATTCATTCGTCCATGTATTGAACAGAATAGAAGAGAACAAAACAAAATAAATTAACCACACATTATCAGAATAGTTACACGCATGGACAGCGCACACACACATATACTCACACGCACACATTACCATCCATCATTTACAAGTATTCAGCCACTGATACGTATGAATAACAAAATGACCACCATAACAATCTTTAGCCGGTCAGTCAGTCATTCACTCACTCACTTATACATTTGGTCCGTCAATCATTCGCTCATTCATTCAGAATAATAAAACGCACCTCATCTAATAATAATAATGAAATCATTAACCAAGTAGGTGTAAAATTCTTTATATGAACTGAACTCTTCCTTTCCTTTAACTCCTTTCACTCATCCCACATCTCCTTTCCACTCAGACTCCTTCCTCTAAATAGAATTTAATATTTACGCATAAATAGCTGCCGGGCAAAATTTTACACTTGAATAAATGCCAAAACATTTCAACTATTCAATCCACAGGATGTTGTGGTGGGTTCATACGTATAAAGTAATCAGTATTCGAAAAGACAAGCAGCTTGAGAAGGACACTCACTTCCCTTGAATGATTCCCTATTTGCTGAGAGTTTTTTCTTGTTCACCATTTCAGGCATAAAACAGCTTAACATTATTGTGATATTGTTCGCTTTCCTTAACACGACAAGCGAGTTGGCATTACAATGCATCCCGTATTTACGGTATTTCTGCTAGTACAACTACAATTATGCTGATAAATTTTAACTGATTATTGTGTTAATTACGTGCATGAATGTTAAGAGCCAACCGCTATTTTCAAACAATCAATACAATGAACGCATCCTGTAAAAGGATTTCTTTATTTATGTATGTATTATTTATCCCTTTACTAACTTAGTTCACTCAATACAATATTAATATTAGCAACTACGGTGGTCTACTTCAAAAGGAATTTAAAATATTTGTTGTACTGTATTTGTTTTAATAACACAAAAGGATATAAAGGATTCGAGTAGTTTGGTTAATACAAATATTTTATGATCATTTTCATAAACGTGGTTTAATATGTGTACTAAAGCATTAATAATTTTAATTTAGTTTAAATTAATAATTATAATATTTATTAAAAAAACTATGTTAACAACTGAAGTGTAAATACGGTCATTTATGTTTGTCAATAAAAACTTAGGGGTGTACCAAAATAGAGTTATCCCTATTTGTGTTATTTCCAACCCACACAGTGTTCAAGTGAAAATTATTTCAAAACATCAGATTTATTAAAAAAAAACGAAGTAAACCAATAACCGGTTCATATAAACTTGGACCTTCTCTAAAAAAATTTAGAAGTCAAGTTTGTGCAACTCATATAAGTGATTCAAAACGGTCCATCCAAATTTGGATCAAACGATTTTAAAGACATGAAATTGAAAAAACTTACATGATCTCACAACACGTCATATCCTACTTACAAATGTGTTAGAACATATTTACAAGTGAGGAAATTAGGTCTTATATGAACTAAAGCTGAAAGACGTTAAAAGACGATATTTGATATCGCAAATGAAACAACGTTTATTTTCGGCATGTGAATTTTGCATCGCGTTATTGCTGGTGATTAAAACGGTTTACATAACGACAAATTCATACTTAGTAACTCATATACAAAGCCCGCAAACGTAACAAGTTAACTCCGAAGCGGAATATCCATGACCCAAAATTTAAATAATGCCTGTAGACTTAAGCCAAAATATTCCACCACATTATCATACGCTGTGAATAATTTTATGTCGCCCATCTTATAGCCTGAACCTATTCTCCTTTCTCTACCACTAGTTCGATTCTAGTTTAGTTCTAGTTCAGATTTTAGCTCATATTCTAGGTCAAATTCCAGTACAGATTCTAGTTTACATTCTAGTTCAGTTACAGTTCAGTTCTAAGTCAGTTCTAGTTCATAATCTAGTTTAGATTCTAGTTCAGATTTTAATTAAAATTATAGTTTAGATTCTACTTCGAAATAACTTTGAAAAGCTTCTAATGCTCTAGACGAAAAGCTTTTAATACCATAAATTTCCCATTGCAATTAGCACGACTTTGTTCTCATACTCCAGACGGATTTTATATTAATTTGCTTTTATGCGTTGAATTCCCATAAGTAGAACATCTAAATTGATAGTTTAACAAATCAGATTTTTATATTTTTTTCATTGATTTTATTATTTAACAATTTCAAAAAACATCGTTTCCTTAAAATAGCTATTAACTCCGAAATTACTTCAATTTAACCCAGATCAATTCACAACAAAATCTAAAATTTGTTAACTCACATATTCTTTCAGCAATTACTATATTTTTACAACTGTCTAACAATTTATCAGAATTACAACAACATTTCTAAATAAAATAACTTTTTCTCTACCAAAAAAAAATAGAAAAACAGTTTTTAATGAAAAAAAAAACTTGAACTTCAAACTCCATGTACCACAAAAGAAATAAAAGATGCTGGCACGAATTTGCCACAAATCGACAGCAGCTAAGAAAATAAAACATTTCATTTGTATCTCTAACTCGAAATTGCACTCGAATGCAATATGAATTATACTTAAATTTACAATGTTATTGTGTAAATTTACAAAAGGAAAGGGAGAGGAAAATTTAAAAGGAACTGCGTGGTTGGTAAAATTGTAGGCAGTTGTAAGTTGTTATTTTCCTATTTTTTTCCTGACAAAATATAAAAGAAAAAATAAAGGTACAGCAAATTTTATAATAATTTTGGGCTTGGAATCAAAATTAAATTGTTTTGCATTGGATTGAATTGAATTGGTAATGGTTTTACAATATTCCCGACTATGGATTTGTCTGTGAGAATTGAAAAGAAAATTATTGTTCAATTTAGTTACAAATACATATGCAGGTATAGAGAATAAACAACACTTAGAGAAATTTAGAAATGAATGTAAACAAAAGAACCTATCAAAGAACCCTTTGATGTATGTTTAAAAAAATCACTTGTATGAGGAATAGAACTCTTCCGTGTCGCATCCAAAAAATTGATAGTACAAAATTTTTTTCTACTTGTTAAATTTCACTTAAATTAAATTAAATTAAATTAAATTAAATTAAATTTCATTCAAATATTTCAGTTTAAAGAGCTTATTTTAGATTTCGGCATATAACTTTTATTCAGCAGATCCAATTTTTACAGTTAAAAATAAAAACTTTTCATAACAACTGCGAACTTATTGAGAAAAATTTCATTGGGCTTTACCAAGTAGTTTGGATATAAATGGAACAACAACCGACAGGTAGACAGACAGACATATAGGCATAGCTAACTCAACTCAGATTTGAATTGGATGCAAGACTTCCAGTCGAAATTACAATTAATAGTAGTAGAGGGTATAAACACATCGAGACGTTCCCCTTGTTAACGCATCTTCTAAGGATATATGTAGAAAGTCAACAATATAACTCTTGAAGATGACCGCCACAATTAGCAAAGTTCTCAACCACTATAACACAAGTATAGGGCATAATGCTTGGCAACGATATAGATGAGAATCCATTATCCTACCAATTAGTTGCTGCATATCAAGCGTCTAGTTAACTGTTGCTTAAAGTCAATAATTATTAAAGAAATCAAAATAAAGTTAAATAATAAACATCAACAGAAAGGACCTACGATCCTTTTCTGAGCAGTGGGATGAATGTGGACGTGATATTTATCACATCAAATCTCACCGATCTTATAACCTGTCGGAGCATTGCACTTTTAAGTTAAATAAACAGACTGAAAACTTAAGTAGATGCGAGAGGTATATAATATAAGATAACACCGAATTCAAGATAGAATAAAAATATGTTAAATTAAATGTCGTGTGACAATTTGTCTCCTAAACTCTAACGTCTAACAATATTCTGTACCGAAATTCTTTTAGGATAGAATATGATACACTGACTAGTGAAGTGAAGTGAGCAGTATATGTTTCGACGGACTGTGTTATGTCCAAAATATTTGTGAGAGTGTTATATTATGGAAGAAAGATAGCATGATGATTTTAGAGTCGTCCAAATCATCTGAATTAGTCAGATGATATTTTTCTATTGGTATAAATTATATATAAAGCAGCATTCCCGAATTTATTTGTAATTGCCTGAAGGAGGTAGAAAATGTCGGAAAACTTTTCCATCGTGGGAGCGTAGCATTATAACGACGAGATTCGATTATGACGATTTATCACTCAGATATTTGCTTTAAATATTTGAGCACCTAAACGCCAACCAATTATGCGGCCCCTCCTTAGAGTTTTCAAATCGATTTTTTTGAAAATAATTCGGTATCTGTTGAACCGTTAGATATGATTTATTGAAATCTCACATGGCTTAAGTTGAAGTGGTTTTGAGCTGATTTGACTATTTGGTACCAAAAAGCTGACTCAAAAAGTTTCATACACAAACACTATAAAGCACTATAAAAATGTTATTAAAAGGGTTTCAAAAATTTCATCACAAGGGAATTAAAGTATAAAAATATTTCTTTTATAAAATATAATAATAATTATAATAATAATTTCAATCAAATAGAACTGCAATTTTAGTGGTTTTGATATATGTAAGTTAAGAATTTTTCGATCACACTCCTTATATCGAAAAATACTTTTAAACCATTTTTACTCTTGTCTACTCAGGGGTTATTCCGCATGTAACGCTAAGAAGGAATCATGAATATATGTATATATTTTTGCATCAAAACAAAATCTGAGTCAGTTATGTTATATAACCATTTGTCTGTCTGTCTGTCTGCCTGTCTGTCTGCATATCTTTTTTTGCAACATATGTCACACAAAAATTTTACAGAGTTCAATGACCTTAGTATTTGCTTTGTCTTGGAATTTTTTTAATTTAAAACAGAAAATATGTTTTGTATATTAAAAGATATAGACCGCTATCTGAGGAAACCTATAAGTTCAAGAGAAAATCGTTATCATTACATTCCAAAAAATATCAAAATCTAATGTAGCATTTTCAGTTATATTTAATTAACGAGCATAATACAGATCCCAAAATTTTTAAAAATGTGTATCAGATTGCTGACAAAACTCTTAAGAAATCCGTTTAAAAATAATTTTTTGGATTATTTTCAGGAAAGTGGTCACATTTATTCGTTTACACATCCATTTCATTTGTTCTGAACACTCAGAATTATCTTTCAATTGGCCTTATGTATGTGTAAGGTAAATACTTATAATGTATTTTCCGCCGTACAGCTCTTATCACTTCATGAAAATAGTCGCAATTTTTAAACGCATGTTTTTTTCGGCTTGAGAATTTTGATGTGAAAAGGTGAGCTTTTTCACTAGGGTTCACCAAGTTAAATTTATTTATTTCCATATATTTCTATGTCATTTTCAAAATTTCCATAATGTTCATAATTTGATGATTTTTCTCTGTAAAATTTTTAATTTTACAAAACCTACAACTGGAGATTCGATGTATTGAACATGTCTGTAATAAAATATTTTACTTATAGGAAATTTTTGTTCAGTGTAAAATTTTGAAAATTGTGAAGGAGTAAAAAAGTTCATAACAATAACAATAACGATGATGATGTTGATGATGAGTACCAGTATGATCTTCAATTATTTTCAATGCAAACAGACTAAATCGTGTTTATAGATTTTAAATTTCAACAGATACAAACTCAACGACATAAGATATGTCTGGATTACAAGATATCTTACAAAGTTACATGCAGGTTTGTATAACAAAAAAAAAAAAGATAAAAAACACAATTTAATAATTTATATTTATTTGCCAATATTCATTGTTAACAAATAAAACCTAAACTACATAATGGTTTCATACTCATACAAAGCGTCACCTGCAATGTAAAAGGGCCAAAGTGATCACTTTTGTATAAACAACTCCATAGATTAAAATACAGGTCTTTTGTATTTCAGTTAACCATATGTTTTTTGTTGTTATTAGAGTTCATAAGTTGTATTTTAGTATGAGTATTTTACTTAACATTAAGATAAACATTTTAAATGTATTAAACACACACATACATACATTCTCATCGATATATTTTAAAGTGTTGACGTGTAGATTTGTAATATTTTGTTTACGAGCATCATGTTATTTTCAATGGATTTAATAATAAAACATTTAATTTAGTTTAAACCTTACAAAAACCATATTAAAATAGACTGAAGTTTTTTTAAAAATTAAAGTTTGAATAAGTTTTTTTTTATTGGAATTGTATTTTTTTAAATTTTCATTATCTAAGATCCTATAAAGCGTTCAATCAAAATCTGACTCAATTCTCACACCTATAGGGTTCAATGAAAGGTGGTCAGAATGTTTCCCATTCTTAATATCAGTCCATTAATAAAAATTTTACAGAGCGATATCTGCGATAATCTCAAAATTACAAAAAAACTAGTAAGAATGCTATATTCAGCTATGCCTCCACCACAAAGCCCTGAGAAGTAAATACGTTATGTTTTGTACATATTCATACTTTCTGTAAATTATTCTGGCTTTGAGACAGACGGACAAAGTGAAATCGAATCAGATTTTGATTGTGAAAATTCAAAATTTTTTAAAGAACTTTAACTTTAGAATTTTTTTAATAATTAAAGAGTGAAATCAAAAAATTCTTAACATACATATATGTTAATAACAATGAAACCACTAAACTTCCACTTATAATTTTTTATTTGATTTTAGATTTTGATTCTTTTTCCGTAAACCCTTCCATTGACATTTTTATGGTGCTTCATGTCTCTTTGCTCTCCATTCAAAATTCACCACACAATTGGGAAAAAATTTTATGCTCTTCCATTCTCTTTTTACAAGAGTCCAATATTTCTGCACTGATCTTAGCTCCACATTATTGTTCTTATACCACTTAAGGACAGGTATACCTTAGTGACTGGATGCAGGTAAATTAAATGGCTGAATTTTTTTCATGGTTCCTGTAAAGAGTCCGAGCACTGAGCTTACCCGGCTGCTCTCCTACCGGATGTGTTGGGAGCTCCTTTGAAAATGTTTTCTTTTTTTAATTTAGAAGCATCACGTGTATTATTTATTCCACCTGAGCCAGGATTTCTATCAACGGACAGGTTCTCGCGGTACTGCAGATTAGCATTGAAAACAGTTTTACAACAGACCTTTCGATTATTGAACAATTTTGTTGAAAACATTCCATAAGAACTTTATTCTTTTTAATAAATTTGAATAAAATTGTTTCAAATTTAAAAGTCTTATTAGCTTAAAGCGATACTCCGCGAAGGCACCTTAAACATTTAAAATAGTTAGTGAAATAATTGTGCCGAATTTCATGTTAATTGCTTCAAGTTTAAAATTCTTAAAAGCTTAAAGTTTTAAGAGACCTAAATGGGAGACAAATATTGAACAATATTCCAATGTTTTGGTGTCGATAACAATACTTTAAATAGCGATAACAATAACTATTGTTATCAATGCAAAATTATAGAGCGAATAAACAAACATTTTATTACAATAAACATGTTTTTAGTGGTAATAACCAAATACTAAACCATTTTTTTTTTTTGGAATACCAATATTTATAGTGGCGACGGCAATAACTAAACAAAAAAATTTTGAAGCAAGTAGAGAGTTGAGATTTTTAAAATTTTATATTATTCCGATTTATTCGTTGAAATCTTGAGTTTAAATATGAAATAGTTGAAATATTTTATACCAAATTTACAATCTCAACTTTTTTATTTTTATTTTTCAATATTTTTGAAAAAAAAAAACAGGAAAGAATTCCTGGAAAAAAGAAAATACGAAATTTGTATCCAAGAATCTGCGTTTAAGTTTAAAATGTATTCTCAAATTTAAAATGACGATTTAATAATTTTTTTTTATTAATTTTCTTTAAAACTGAATTTATATATAAATTTTAAAGTTTCTTTTAAACTTTCTTAGATATTTACTTTTTATAAAAAAAAAATATCCAAAGGAATACATTTTTCTGATAATTCATTTAATATTTATTTAAATTTTTCCATATACAAATATTCCATCTAAAAAAATATATATCAAAATAAACACCAACACTTATACATACAGACAAATCTAAAAAAAAAATAAATCATTTCCACTGCTTTCTTTCCTTTCCTTGTTATATACCAAAATAATATATATAATTTTTTTTAGAGGAAAACTTTTTATAATTTTTTTTCTATATAAAAACAGAACATTTTCATTTATATTCGTATATTAAACAATACGAATGTAAAAACAAAGTATATAAAATATTTGAGTATAATGAAAAAAAAGATACAATCCGTAAGATACGTAAGAGCCGCGCAACTGTTTGTTATGCGGCAACACCCATACAAATACACAACATTCGTATAAATAAATTTACTTTTATATTTATTGTCATTCCATTTCAACTTCAACTTTCAATTGAAATTTGTGTTTATTGTGTGTTCCTTTGTATCTATGGCTGAGTGTAAGAGTATCTGTGAGTTACAATACAACAAATACACTAATACAACTCTCTCGCTTGCTCTGCTAGCTCTCTGTGTTTTAATACATAGAAACAAGAAAATAATTTGTACTCAATTTTGTGTTTCATTTTCATTACGTTTCAATGATTTTGTGAACTCCGCCCCTGGGGGGAAGTCATTCTCTCTTTATTTTCTTTCAGGTTTGAGATGTTCAATTCCTTTGTGTTTCGTTGTAGGGAAAAAAATAGAGAATTTTGCTCTCTAAACTGCGCCTGCTCTTAATAATTGTTGTGTAAGTAGGTTGTTGTCCTGACTCCCTACAATTTCTTTTATTTGAATTTTTTGTTTTTTTCTTCGTTGTTGTATTAAATTATTCGATTCTTTTTTTGTCGGTTTATTTGTATAATTCGTATTGTTGGTGTTGTTGTTGTCGCTTTTTATATCCTTATTCATATTCAATTTTAGTTCCTTCCTCTCTCACTACCATTCAGCTACATTTATTCTTTTCTTCATTTATTTGTATTTTTATCTGTATCTTTATATGTATTCGGGTATTTGTATCTATATACTTATATGTTTATATATGTATGTACGTCTGTAGTTTATGAGTAAATACGAATACGTATTTTTTATATTTATATGCAATACAAACACTCATACATACATACGTACATATTTCTTATATATACAAATATTATTTTTATTTGTATATAAAATTTATATACATTTTATTTGTAGATGTATAGGTAACTGGTTTTATATATGTATAAGATTTAATTTAAAACATCCTGCAGGATATTGAATTATCAATTTTTAAATAAATATTTTTGTTTTTTTTCCAAAAAAAGAGAAAAACACTGAGCAGAATATGAAAAACAACTTCAAGGTAAAAATAATATTTTCATAATTTTATCCATATTTTAGGCAAAATAATTTTATTTAATAAATTTCTGCAGATTGAAGAGTAAATATGGATTTGAATATTTGAATTAACTAACTTGACATTATGTTTCTTTCAAATAGTTAATGAATGCAAAAGAAGGATTAACTGTTAAGTTTAAATAAGAGACAATTTAAAGATTTTGCTAAAAGTTTAATAAATTTAATATTTATAGTGGAAAGAATATAGTTTTCATGTAGTTATTCGTTCTATAAGATACAAATGATAATTATTACACCCTCCATTACCACAAGTGGTGATGAGGGTATATTATCTTTGTTATTCCGTGTATAGCGCTAAGAAGGAATTATCTTAGACCTCATAAAGTATATATATGTTTTTGCATCAAATCAAAATCTATGTCAATTAAGCTGTTTCGTTGGCACATCTAAGCAGTTTCCTATTTAAAACCAATTATATCGGGTCATCAGCTGTTATAGAGTCCGATATCTGAGACAACCTCGAAATTTCGAAAAATAAATTTCTAATTTGTTTAACCAAACATAAATGGATTTAAACAAATATATAACTATAAGATACAGTTATATGTTCTTTATCATGGTGAAAAAAATGATCGAAATTGGAATAATAGAAAAAGAGCTATGGGCGGAAATATGCGAAATTTTGATACACCCCAAAATAAAACTTAGTGAATTTTACCACATACACATATTTTTTTACAATAATAAATCACAAAAAAAAAAACAAAATTGGAACCATTTTTTAACCTAGCGTTCATATAGCGCCCCTTAGTTTATAAAACTCTTATATGCAGAGAAACGTCATTTCGTAATATGTTCGTCACAAACACTTATATACTCGCGACAAACAAAATTATTGTTATCACCAACATGTTTATAAAAAACTTGTTTTGTTTTCACATTATTATTTTGCATTAATAATAATTATTGTTATTTCCCCCAAAAATCTTGTTATCGCCACTAAATTATTGTTATCGCCACAAAACAATATTGTTAGTCCAACAAAAAATTTGTTTATTCACATTTTCACTTGTTTTCATTTTATAGTGGACTGTTTAACAACAACAATTTTTCATATAATACAAATAATTTTATTATGGCAACAAAATTGTTGTCAAAATAACATTTCAGATATATTACTATTTTGGAGAAGCCTTCTGAAGTTGGTACTAAAGGGTCAAAAGTATTTTAATAAAATTGAGCATAAGTTTAGTTCATAAATTAGTTTATACGAACTTGGCCAAAAATTAGGGATATCGCTCGAAAAATTATGTTAGCGTTTTGCAAAACTAACTTAAGAAAATCTAAATCGCAATTTTTAAAAATCGGCCCAAAACAAAAATTCACAAGGTTTACGAAAACGGAAAATTCAGTTTCAAATGAAGATGGAGGCCTCATATAAATCCTAATTTTGAAAATCACTTTAAATGACATAGATCTCTCAGAATTTTGTGTGTATTGTGAGAGTATAAAATAAGCTGTTTTAAAGAAGAATAAAAAATTATGGTTACAAATCTCGGAATTAAGGGAATTAAGTAGACATAAATCTGCTTTTTTGAGGTCTTTTCCATACGTCAGACAGTGTTTTAAGTAAAATTTAAAGTGCTTTATTGAATTCAGTGAAATTTCTCACAGTGACAGTAAAGTGCAGATGAGTTTAAGTTTATAATTTAGTCACAAATTAGATGAAACACTCCAATAATTTTTTATGAAAAAAATGTTTTTATTTTATAAATCTTAGTTATTATTAGATATGATTATAAATCGATCCTCTTCAGATCAAGGAGGCAATATAATTACTATGTTCAATTGTATTTATTTTAATGGAAAGTATCACTGATTCTTTATAGGATCTGGTGTTTGAATATATGAATATAAAGTTCATTTTAAAGAAAATTTATAATTGGAATCAATGTATTTGTACAATACACAGAAAAGAATAAGAATCAAATTCAATTCCGAAATTCCTTATATTAATTAATTTTTTGTTTGCTTTTGCTCGTATCATCAAAATGATAATATTAATTAAATTAAAAATTCTATTTATTATATCAATTAATTTTTATAATTATTTTAATTAACTTTTTGAATTATTACTTTTAATTGTTTTAATTATTTCTCATCATTGGTTCAATAAAAGTTGCTATTGAAATTTTCTAAAATAATAATTAAAATTTTAGTTTATTGTTTGTATTTTTTTATTGCAAACTTTCATAAAAGTTCGATACATAA
This sequence comes from Cochliomyia hominivorax, assembly GCA_004302925.2. Lineage (NCBI taxonomy): Eukaryota > Metazoa > Arthropoda > Insecta > Diptera > Calliphoridae > Cochliomyia > Cochliomyia hominivorax. The sequence continues at coordinate 32,728,093 of PYHX02000158.1, forward strand.
ATGTATATACATTATTATGCATTAATACATTTATATTTAAAACCATGGAGAATCAGTTCCATTACAATCCAATAAATAAGACCTTTAAGTTCACAAAAAAAGCAAGAATTTTATTTATCTGTTAATGTTCAAGCCCTTTAAGAAATAACATTTTTACGCATCCTTGAAAATTGAAAATTTGCCTTACTTTTGCATTCCCAATTCTTTGAATCATCACAGTGATTCAGAGGACTTAGTTGTACAAACGACCCGACTAGCATTATTTCCTGCCAGAGGTGTAGATGCACATTTCGATGCATGCGAAAACACATTGACGAAATATCGATTTGATAGCAGTTGGTTTTGTGTGGAATATTGTCTCTAACAGCTTTGTAAAGGAGAGGAGCTTTGAGAGGAGTCCACAAGCAAGGTTGTCATTAACTATAAAACTAAATTCCTGATTTTGGGTATGTAGAAATAACCTCTTTAAATTCATCTTCATTGACAGGTCTATAATAACAACGACAACAAAATGACCGACAGCCCTCATTAACCTCAATAATACCGTTTCTATTCGCCACCCAGCAATGTTTTAGAATCGAAAGGATTTTCCTTAAAAATATGGAAAACAATAACAATAATAATTCAATAAAACAGATTATTCATATTATTTTTAAAATTATGTAAAAATTTAATTGAAAGATTTCCTTAAATATTATTTTCTGTTTAGTTCCGTTAGTTTATTTAGTTTAGGATCATGGTTACTTTCAGAAACCAGATCAAGACTCGCATATGATTACTTCAACAGTGTATGGGAATTTTTCTAGCATTTTTTTAAATCGAAATAGAAAATCTATCCTGGAAAGCCTCTTTTTATATAAGTAAATATGTAAAAATATCCTTTATTATAAGTAATTGCACCTTAATATCTCATTCTAAATCACTTTTTATAACATAAAAATTCTGTTATCTTCTTTTTATTATTTTTATTCAAAATTCTTTCTATTGTTAACAAAGGAAAGGAAAAACTTTGGAGTAGAAAATAACTCACTTCGTTCTTCTTTTTTTAATAACCAAAACATCCTGTTTTAATATCACAAAAATATTTTATGTGAAAATTTGACCATAATTCAAGAGTCAAATATTCTTGGCTTTTTGTGTGTGTATGTGTCTGTTGGTGATTTTGTGAGTTTTTGTTATTTTTTAAAAATTTTACCTTTATTGAAATTGTAAATGACACATGTTATAATCCACATTATAGAAACAGCAGCTATAAAAAAGAAGGATAATTCTTTTTTTATTTAAACTTTAGTTTTTATAACATACGATTTTTCAATTTATGTTCATAATTTTTTTCAACTTCCAATGGGGCCACATAAAAGAATTCCTTTTGGTAGATTGTTAGAGATTGTTTCTCAATGTGTCTGTGTGTGCGAGTATGAGTAAGTGTTTTTTTGTGCTCGTCCTGTAAAACCATAAAGAATACTAAGAAGTACTTAACCTGGACATAAATTTTGTCGATAATATTTTTTAATGTTTTTGTATAGAAAATTTACGAAAAAGACGAAAAAAAAGATGAATAAATGTAAAATAAAGTTATCTGCAACAATATTCTATAAAATATTTTATATTCCTCTTTTTGTTGTTACGAATATTAGTTTTAGAAATATGTGTATTTTTATAGTTTCCTAAAATTTATAATAACAAGTAAGAAGTTATAGTCGGTCAAGCCCGAATATTAAATAACCTACACCAACTTGTTGTTTATAAGTGTTAGCTACCTGAAATTATTGAACCACCCTCGTATAAAAATATTTTTTTTAATTTTATGCTTAAGAATGCAGTATGTTATACTGGTACTCACATCCATGTGGAATTAGTGCGTTCTAAAAGGATTTTTCCTGTGGGAGCTAGAAGAAATTGTGGACCGACCATCACAAAATTTCGTACATTTGATTTGACCAATCATTTTTACAATACCAACGAATCTGTGAGAACTAAGTCCTATGAAGTGACACTTGAAAAAGAGTTGGAATGGGACCTATGGGAAATTATGGATCGATCCTTGTATAATTTTGCACATTTTCATTAAATTCCCCTTATATTTCGGACTTTTACGAACTTAAACCCCATTTCCGGGAGCAACATTTGTGTGGGGATTAGGTTAAATAATGAACCCATCATCATCAATTTCAATAGCCATCGTTCTTGGACATGAAAAATTTCATTAAGATATCAATTCAACAAGGTTAACATGGACAGCCAGCCACTCGTCCAGACGGAAGGACGAACATCGTTAAATCGACTCGGAGTGTTATCTCCAGTTATACGTTATACTCAGTGGTAGTAACACATTTTTTTCTGCCCGATACACAACCATCTATGATGGTGTAGGGTATAAAAATGGAAAAAATGTCCAACCATTAGCAGGATGTTATACAATTTTTTTTTTGCGTATTAGAAAAAATATAACCTTTTTCTCTATAGAATAACTATATTTGAAAAAGGAAACATTTACATATTAAAATGTTGAGGAAAAAACTGAAATGAAATTTTTTCCAATGCAAAACTTTTCATATGAGTTTTTTTGTTGAATGTTCGCATTCGTTGTTAACAGACAAAAGGTTTTGACACTTTCTATGATGGATGATGTTGAATATTTTATGTTTTTTTATAAAAAAAGAATTAAATATATTATATTTTACTTGTAGTTAAACGATAATTAGCAAAAATGTTGCAAAATGTATTCGTTTTTTGTTTTCAATTGTTTAAAAACTATGAGTTGGGTAACGGTTGTTTGGCATCTGATGCCTAGTTTTGGGATGAAGTTAAGTGATAAAGTTGTTGCATACTTTTGGGTGTTGTAATTAAATTATATATAATTGAAAAATAATATATATTTAAGCAAATGCAATATCAATATGTTTAGAATATGTATTTTTGTATGTGTTAATATGAAGTATGAAAAGGAGTCAGTTGGAACACGTGAAAAATAGGTTTTATCTAAAATCACCATCAAATAATGAACCAAGGACACAAACCTCACATAAGATGTTATCAGTGCAATATTTAACAAGGCTCGAAAAGTGGCAATATCGGTTTAGTAGAAAACACCATGTGAACTGATACCTTATCCAACTTCAAAATTCAGATTTTTTTTACAATTTGCAATGAAAACTATTTTATACTTCGTTATCGACCAAAAACTCGACAAAATCAGTTCAGCAAAGTGGGTTTTTAAATGTGCCATAAAAGTGACAATTTTACAGATAATTTCTGAACACGTAGACTTTTTTGATAAAATAATAGACCCAGAAAAATTAAATAGTGCAATTTTTTGAACATGATATTTAATTTAATTGATGCGAATGATTTAACGGAGATCAACACTATTGCAAGGGTTCCCAAAAAGGATAATAATATTTTGGACAATTTAGCCTAGAACAAAAATATTCTGGACTGACCCCATAAGAGAAACAGCGACGAATCTTTCAAACAACAAGACACACTACAGCGTAATTGAATTGATGTCACCAATGGCAACGCTACTGCCCAATTGAATTCATTTCCAAGGACCTATTTTTTTTTCTTTTTTGCAACTGCTATAACAAATTTCCCTTTAGTTTATTACTGCCACAAATTCTTCCGGGAATTGGGAGAATATAGAGTGTCTTTATAATTAAAACTTTTACTTTAGAATCTGATGTTAGCGATACTTTATTTGAATATCGATGAATGTAAGCCAATGTAAACATTAAGGGAGGTCTAATAAGTACATTCTCTGGTCTTAAAGTTGAAAATAACGGTATTCCATAGCCACTTCCTTTTGCTATTATTCTGGTAATTTTAGTTTAAGTATGAACCAATTCCATTTCTGATATTCTGTTTGAAAGTCAAAATTATTTTATAATCGACTGAAGCATATGATATTCTGAGAAGGAAAGTTTAGGCTGTTACAAATGTGAGCCAGAACTTCGTAACTAATAATTTCAAACTGGCTTCTGATCAGTCTAACAATAATGATCAAAAAATTTTCTTAACGGCTTTGGCTGAAATTTAAACTGGACTTATTCTGTTTGAATTTATATTAATGTATTAATTCACCACCAATTGCAATACTGTGCCAAAAGGACAGAATTTTGTAGAATTCAAGTAACATATTTCCCAATTTCAATCTTACTAAACCTTTTCTTGTCTTCCGTATTGAAAGTAACCGCCGAAAGGACTTTGAGTTGCTGCATATTTAACTTTAAACACATGATCGTTATAAACAGTCGTTTTCTTCAAATAGAACTTTCTGATCGATTTAAATTAAATCCCCAATTTCATAGGTCGCTTGGAAACTCCTTTGATTTTAGAAAGTTTTAGCATATAAAATTGTTTTAACAATGACTATAGTTCGATCTGGTTAAAGTCGTCACAATTTAGAAATCCAAAAAAATTGATTAATGTTGCCTACCTTAAGGCTGATCTTCTCAAAATTAAACAACAATTAATTTTTAGATCTAAAAATATACAAAACTGATAAAGCAATTTGTATTTAAACAATTTAAACGACAACACAAACAATCCAACATAAAAATAATAACAAAAAACACTGACAAATAAAAACAAAATCCACAATAATCCTTCAATTGGAAACAACTCAAAAATAAAGTCCAATGACAAGAGAAAAAAAGTGAAACGAACGAACCGAACTAAACTAAACTGAACAATCAAAACAAATGATTTCAGGTTCAGTGAATCCTGTAAGTAACTTAAGTATTGTTGCTGTTATTGTTATTCATTGTTTTGCAACAGATAGCGATACCAAAACTAAGCTCTAAAGCTAAAACCATAAAACTCAAACTCCCACTTAAAGGGAACAAAAAACTCAATTTTTTCGTTTGGGATAACAAAGTCCGTTTAGCAAAAACAAAAAAGTTTTTAGATGTTAAATTGTCAAAAAATGGAGAAAAAAACTTAGAACTCTACGCTGGTTGGAAGAGAATTTTTTTTACTGACCACCTCATCATTCATTCATACATTCAATCACAGTCATTGCATTGCACAATGTTTAACATACACATGAAAGGAAAAACAATAAATTTACATCAGGAAAATATATTCAGAGATATTGAACGAAAGTCAGGAGGGGATGGGGAAATTTTAACATAATTCCTCTCTTTTATTTACCTTTTTCGTCTCAAAAGAATCAAACAAAAACGATTTGTATTTATAAGGGAACAGTGTCGCGTATTGTTATTGCGAATACACTAGAGTACAGTGATTTTTCTGTCAGCATAATCGATAAAATCTGTCATCTAACGGAAGAAGTATTAACAAATTTTAGTAATCAGGGTCTCTAATACATATAAAAAACGTCTGTGAAAACTCCAACTATGTGTTCTGATTCATGCCGTTAGTTATTTATGTTGATTGAAAAAAAGCCAAATAACCGTTAAAAGTCGTATTCTGATGTCTTCATTATATAAGGAATTGAAGATCCTACTTGCTAAGAAGCACAACGCAATGATGTAATGACATCGTATACCTAAGTCATTCTGATTTCAATATCAAATAGCTGAAGGGCTAATTTTCTTTTCCTTGATCCCAACTCGTATAAGACATCTTTTCAAAAAGCAACTACAAATTAAATGCAAATGTTATGATAACTGTCGGATCTATTCTATCCAATGGATTTTTGGATCCATCTAGTTGAGGTTGTTCTACATTTTGTTCTCTAACTTAAACATAACCTTCAACAGTATTCTATCATCAACTCATTGTCACACTCAACAATTAAAAACTATTGATGCTATATTGGAATAACGATTTTAATTTATATTTTTATCTGGCCCCATCAAACTAAAAGCAGAAAAATACTGAAACAGGAACCTTAATAGATATCGTGAATTGTTATTGATTCACCCTACCTTTTAAGGACATTCTCTTGAATGTTTTCTCACCATTACTTACTGTTCATAAATTTCATAATTAGGCGAAGTGCAATATGGAAAGCGTGGAGGAGAAAGGGAGTACCTCAGAAGATAATGCGTAACATCAAAGCTTTGTACGAGGATGCTGAACTATCAGTTCATCACAACAGCAAAATCAGCCAATGTTAAATCAGCTTTTCACCATCTTGTTCGATGGTATATGATTCGAACTCTGTTCAGGTAGAAGAGGAATCATAGACGTAGCAACAGGTTCAATAATGCAAAAGTGGTATTTTGGCGATTAGAAGCAATATGCAGATTCTTACAAATATTAAGACTCACAAAGCTCAGAATATTAAATGCATGAATGAAATCTATTCTGTTGAAAAGAAGTGAACAATATTGAACACCATTACGCAATACCTAAAAGTTTTCATCAACAAGGGTCTCCAAATTGTATAGAGAACATTCTGGCCTTTTACCATAAATCCGTTAATCTCTGTAACATTGAAATGGATCGACACTACTATCAGAAAATACCTAAAATGACCTCTAGAATAACGCTTGAGTGAAACCTTGAATGTTTAAGAGGAGAAACAGCTGGTGATGGAAAAAATATATCATAATCAATCAAATTCTTAACGTACCTTTATTTTGGGATAACACCTTCACTATCAACTTATTTCAATCTTCAAATCAAGAGAGCACAAAGGGAACTATGAAAATTAATAGTAACGACAGAACACATCCATTGAACGCTACCCAAAATCGCTTCGTTCAGTAATTAAATTTAGATATAACTCTTTCGACCCAAAAAAGAATATTAATAGTGCAAAAAAAAAAAAAAAAGCACGCCTACTTTGGAAAACTTATGTATTTTAACAGAAAGCCTGTCCCAAATATTAGAATGGTTTATCTTAAAAAACTAATGATTTCGTGACATCATTAAACTTTCATATAATTTTTATTAGGAACATTTTCCGAAGCATTCATAGGCTAAACAAAGTAATTGCGGTACTACTGTGTCTATCCCTTTTAGCAAAACCCCACTTTGATAGACCCTTGAAATTGGTCACTTTTTTGCCTAAAGAAACAAAAAGGCAACACAAAATCCTATCAAAAAAATTCGCTTATATTTAAAGTGAAATACAATAACAAATATACAATACTAAAAACTCCAACTTGGGGAGTCGGTCTATCAAAGATAGGTGTTCTAGCGCTTTTATATTTAAATCATATATAAACTTATATAAGTGTGATTGAGTGTTGTATATATGTATTTTAGCCTTTTTGAATGTTGGGTAACATGTGTCTATATTACACAATCATTTTGTAGTACTTCATTAACTGTAAACAAACAAAATATCGCACAGATTTCAATTTTTTTTGCATTTATGGTAATTTTACATTGTTGTTGTTTTAATTTTAAGTTTATAGGTGAAACAACAATAAATAACAATTAAAATCCAGGTATATAAAATTCTCAACTTTAACCCGAAGAAAATGTTGGAATGTAACAAAAATAGTCGTCTCCTAAAATTTTATCAAAAATTTTCATATAAACTTTCTATATATATTTTGATACTCACTGTATTTTATATGTCTGTCCTTTGAGTCGATATGTTGAAATATCCTCATATTTCATCCATTATTCTATATGTTTCCATTTAGTAAAATATTCGTTGTTGTATTTATTTGGGGGATATTTAATATATGGGTAAAATAATATTAAAATTGAAGCAACCAATAAAGTCCAAAAATTTTGGAATTTTTATAGGGAGAATTATCTGTACTTTTGAGCGTTTTAACTTGTCAGGCCTTTTTCGTTTACCATTACTAAAGTATTTGTCTTTGCGTCATGAGTATTCATTGATAGGTCCGACATAATTTAGGTTTCTGAAGCACACTTTGATAAAGTTCCCTTCTTCCATTAGGTAAAGGATTAAAGCTTTAACGCCGTCTAGACATTTATTTGGTTTTTATTATCATCAGATTACTGTGTCAACTTCAGTATTAAGAACTGATAGAACCGGTACAAAAATGTTCTTTTGTAGTCTCAGTAGCTTCCATGGCACCATTATTGCCATTAATAAAGTCTGTGTACTTTCGTACTGAGTCTCCATTTATGGGTCTATCAACGTTTCAACAACCTAGACCGTCACCTAGATAGTTATCACTGACGCCTTCTTATTCCGTTTGTTCCACTTTCAAAACCTTTTTGGTGATTTCAAAACCTGTGATAAACCTGATTACACTTTAAGTTTATTATGAAAAACAGATGGACACTAAATTTGTATTGTTCCTTGGTTTTACATAAACCAATGCGATCTTAGTGTACAGCTGCCTCTAACACCGGTTGATGTGCTGCTGGAAAACCTCAGACACTGCCAACAAACTCTGAGTACCGACTATAGTTGTTTAAACCCAATCACCCATGTTTGGTGAATCTTGAAAAATAAATCAATCTCAATTCCAAAATTTTTGGTCTCATTCGTTTTAGAAACAAAATGCCTTAATTACCAATTTTTTATACCTTCAACATTTCGCCCATACATTATTTCTCATGTGTGCCCATTCGTACCGGTATCACAATCTCCAAACGTTAGAATGGGGATTTTTTTCTATACTTTTTTATTTATTTTTGTTTTTGGTATTTCGCATTTTATTTTATAGCAGACATTAATAGACATGACGAAAAAATAACATTTAAGAGTCAATAAAACTTGTTAACGCAGTAATTGCCAGCAATTTATTTATTTCACTTCATACACGTATTTATTGTCTAAACATGGATACAAAGATACACACACACACATACATAAAACAAAAATAAAAACTCATATATTAAACGGTCTAGGTTTCGTAACGTGGCCCACCAAACAACCGAAAAATATGTAGACACAATCAACCATTCAAACATTTATTCATTCACTCATTCTTCATCCATTTATCCGTTGTTTCATCGTATATTTATTTCCAAAAAATATTTTTGCTTCTTTCCTGTTCATTTCTCCATACTAGACATGTATGTGTGTGTGTGTATGCTCTTTTGGTCAGTATTTATTTATATGGCAAAAACTTTTGTTTGGTGTCCATTTAGCTTAGAGGCGTTTAAAAAGGGATTTTTTCCTTCAATGTGTTTGGAAATGTTTTTCCTCTTTTTTGTTTAAATGTGGCTTTTTTGTGTTTTCTTATTTTTGTCAGAATTGTTTTTCCATGTCTATTAATGCGGCTGACATCAATGCGAAAGTCTATTAATTGTACGATGGGGCTGTAGTATGAATGTGATAAGAGTCAGGGGGAGTCAGGGTGGGTTAGTGTGAATAAACATATAGATTTTTGTTGGTTAATTTATGTGTGAAAATTATATTTATTAATGAATTTCTTTAGGATTTAAGTTAATGTTCTGGTATTTGATTGCGTTTTAATTGTATTCCTTTATTAAGTCCATAAATTATTTAGCAGTCTGTACGAGAATTATATTTCTTTGAGGGGGAAATATTTATATGAAATGTTCTTAATTTAATAGAGAGGATAAATCTGTGATACTTGTCTTGGTGACATAGTTGGACAGCATTCGTGTAGCTCTAGGTTTGACATCTTATGCAACAGGAGTAATCCCATAGGTAGATATAACAACATAAGCTATACTGTCTTCCAAATATGTACAGAGTCTGCTTTAAACATGAATAGAAAAAGGCAATTTTTCAGCCACAGTACAGTTCAGATCCTTTTAGGTCGATTTAATGAGTTGATTGATTCCAAATCAGAAGATTCTGTATTTAACGCACTTGGTGTGAAAACAAGTAGAAATTCGGCAAGTAGACTTGGTCGAAAGAATTTCTAAAGCACATTTCTCGTGTTATCAAATACCATGAGAATCCGACAATTTGATATGCTGTAAAGATCGTTTAGGCTTTTTCAGTTCATCACTATCATTAACGAAGTCTGTGTCCTTTTATCCTGAATTGCCATTGACGAATCCTGAAGGACACATTGGTGTCCTCTTCGACAATGATATAAAGTTTTAATTTTTTACAGACAGTAGTTTGAACTTATAAAATGTCATCGAATTTATATGTCTATTCCAGTAGCTCCATCACAGTGGTTCCATCAGGATACTCTCTTTCGTCTCTGAAAATTCAAAAACCATTGCTCTGCGACATAACAATAGGGGTATATTGTACAGCTGTCATTAATATAGGATTGATGTTATTGGAAAGCATCAAAAAAAGTGCGCAGATATTAATTGCAGACTGCGACTGCAACAAGCCATGTAATGGAGAGATAATCCTTTTTCTGGCTGATTTCGAAAAAAATTGTCTCTCTGAAGAGCTGTGACTCTGAAGAGCTTTGCATTTGCGCTATTTTTCTTGGACACTGAAGGTGCATACATTAGTGCAGTGATCTCTTGTTATTGAGATCATATAAGTCTTTCAATATATAATGTATATCGAAAAATCTCTTAAGGGAATCCAATCGCGCATATACAATCGCTGAATTATTAAAGTTTTGTAGTCGCTTCTTTTTAATATCATAATTGATATGAGTGGACTAAATTGTTAGATAACTCCAATACATTATTATAAAACCAAATTATAGAATCCGATACTAGAAAGGCCGGTACACAATTTTCATGCCTACTATTCTGGACGATGGCTATTGAAATGGTCGACAATGGATCCTTTATTTCACCTAACTCCCATACAAATGTTCCTCGCGGAATGAGGATTTGAAATCAAAAAAATTCTAAACATAAAGCGATTTTAATGAAAATGTACTCTTAAGCATAAATTTAAAATACCTTTATACGAGGGTGATTCATTAATTTTTGGTAGCTATCACTTACAACTAACAATGTAGTGAAGGGTATTAAATTTTCGGGCTTGACCGACTATAACTTCTTATTTGTTTTTATTTATTTGTAATAGTAATTTTTTTTCTTATATTGATTTCATCATTTAAAATTTTTGATTATCAATTTGCCGTTTCTGAATCCAAATATCTACTTTTCACACTTTTTTATTTTAAAACTCTTTCTCACCACAATTTTATAGAAAAAATTTGCATTTCTTTTTTGTTTCAGCGATTAAAATTTAAAAACTTATTTAATGGATTTCAATGAAACAAAAGTAATTCATCATTTTTTCTCTTCACGAAACCCACAAAATAAAAAAAAAAATAAAACAAATTATAATTTATAATAATTTTGTCACCCTTTTGTCCAAAATAAAGAAAATTCAAAATTTTCTGAAATGAAAAAAGAAAAACAACACACATAATGACAAATACAAACATTTGTTGAAAAGTTATGCTCATTAGATATGCAACAAATGTTGCATAACGCACACGCCTAAACATATGCAAAAACAATACAATTCAAAAAAAAAGAGAAGAACATAAAAGAAAAGAAAACAAAGAAAAACCCAGACAATGTCATCTACAGCCAAATCACTCACAAAGATGGAAAAAAGAAGGAATATAATTTTAGCGCCAAGTGATGATGAATTATGATTGATCAGCCTCCTAATTACTGGGCAAACATCAGCTCATCACGCACAAACAAACCTATAAACAAACACATATTCATATATAGACAAATACGACAAAGGAAAATTCTATAAACAAAAAAACACAAATGTTTTCCAAAAACAACAAATTACAGCCAGCAGGAGAGTAAGATCAAAAAAGGACTAGTGTCCTTTTTAATACCACAAATACTCCATAAGTCATAAGCGGCATGCTTTATTTGTTATCAAATATGTGTGTATGTGTGTTTGGGTTTTATTGTGTGTGTCTATTTTCTCTGGTGACAATTAAACAAAAGACTAAATAACCTTAATCTACATACACATAGATACATTAATATATACATTTTGCATTCGTATGTGTTGATATATCTATTCAAATATCTCTATTATAATTTCATTAATAACTCAACCTTTGAAATACAATATCTTTTAGTGTGTTTTTCTATTTTTCTATGGATTATTAATTTATATTCTTTTATTGTTGTTGTTGTTATTATTGTTAATTTTTGATAATTTTCAAATTTACATCTGGATTAATAGTGTGAATAAAAAAATGCGATAAGTTCGTCCATTGTCCTTTACTTAACACAATTTCTGACCTGAAACTACTAGAGGCGTGAATATGGAATAAATTCTATAGGTGATGGTTACACTTAAGTAGATTCATTAATCTGTTTGTTACCATTTAAGAGGATTTTCCGATTTGAAGATACTGAGATAGAAAAATTATTTTACGTTACTTTTTCAAATTTAAGCACGATTTCGGAAGATCTTGTATGGAAGCTATATTCAAAGATGACCTAATTTTTATAAATAGTCTATGGCAAATTTGACATTTACAGAACCTGTGATTTTCAAAAGTTATGGACCGGTTCTTGATTTATAACTTCTAAAGGAAAATAGTTTTCTTTCTTTTCATTTATCACGAGTAAAGAAAAATACCTGTCACTTTTTCATAGCCATTTGAGTATCAACCCGTCTAAAAGTTCTATTTATAGAAAACCAAAATTCCTTAATTTATTGATCACAGTATTTTAATACAAATGGCAACACAAACTCCTTTTGTCAGCATTCAAACGATATAATATGATTAGGAATTGGACTCACATCTCTATAGTTTTTGCATTATGTTTTGAAGTCCCACCTGCAAACCTCTCAAAAATATATCATATGTAAGTTTGTGGCTAAATAGAAACAGTGCAATATTTCCCTCTTTAAAATGAAAAATTATTTGCGGTTATTAGGGTCCTACACCAAATACAAAGTCATGAATAGAGATACTTCTCAAAGCGGGTGATTTTTCGACTCCTTGACAATGTGAATGTCATGCTCAGAGAATTCGATTCACTGAGATGACGGTTTGGATACTATATCACAATTAAGGGAACACTAAACTTGTTTTCTTCACTTGAAATCTGTTTCCTGGCCTACATGGCGTTGCAACTAAGATATCGAAATGTATGATATTGTAATTGACTTTAACTCTTGTGGTATTAGAATGTTGTGGATAGGGCGTCAATAGAAAGCATTGATCTGTACCTGAACACAATGGCCAAGTGGAAGTCAAAACACCCAATGGCTCTTCCACATGGTTGTTATGCTCGTACTTATATATTTATATTTTATAATGAATTTCACTAGAAAAGTCTACCAATTATAGGACCCTTAAAGGGGTCCTACCGAATTCGACACTTATGGTCATTGGCACCATAGTTACCGGATAAATTGATTACCAAGTACATAGCTGTACTTGTTAGCAATTAGTCTTAAGGGTATAGATGGACGAGTAGAGAAATAAGTGGTATGGAGAGCGAACCATATTTGAGCTTCTTTTATATAGCATTACATAACATTTGATCACTATGTGACTTTCATTCTGGATGTTTCGTTGATTACCTTTTCAAAGAATCAGTACAGATATCTTGTGATTGTCAGGCGGGCCAATATTCATTAAGCCTTTTAAATTACAGGGTCTAAGAAGATTGTAGGCGTTACAAATGTATTGTGGTGGATGATGGTTATAGCAATTAAGCATTGTTTATTATTTGCAAAACCGTATTACCACGTCTCTAGACTTCAATCAATATGGAATTTAAAATATTATATTACCCACGATTCACGAGTTTTTTTAAGTTGGTGTATATAGATCGGAAGCTTCTAACTACAATCGAAAGCTTAATGAGCCGTGTTCCGAAATAAAGTTAACACACTGGAATTCTCCTTGATGATCCAAATAAATGCTTTCAATATAAATTATTTTCCAAAGGTAAATAAATATGAAGTTATAATTGGTCAAGCGCGACTATTTAATACCCTACATCACATTGATGGTTATATTATTGAACCACCCTCGTATAAACTATATTTTAATTTATGCTTAAGTGTACAGTACATTATAGTGATACCAACTTGCATGTGGGATTATTTCTTGCTGAAAGGTTTTTTCTGTGGGCGTTACATGGGAGTTAGTAGAAATTATGGACCGACCCTCATAAAATTTAGCACATTGATTTTGGATTATATTTGTCTGTGTATTTGTAAGATTTAAGCCCTTTAAAGGGGGTTTTGTATTTGACCTATGAGAAACAATTATAAATCTAATTTGTGCAAAATTACATTAAAATTGGTTTATATTTAGGACTTTTGTGACCTTAAATACCCATTCCAGGATGAATATTTGTGTGGGAGTGAGGTGAAATAATGGACCCATCATCATCAATTTCAATATGCATCCTTCTTGGGGCAAATACCAGATTTCATTAAGATATCTTTAAAACTGCGGCCTGCATTTTGTTCACAAGGCAGCCAGCTAGACAGATGGACGGACATCGTAAAATCGACTCAGAAAGTGATTCTGAGTCGAACGGTATACTTAAAAGTGGTGGTATTTTCTGTGTCTTACAAACTTAAGCACAAACGCATTATACCCAACCCCCCTATATATGCTGAACATAAAATAACGAATATTAAAATCCGAAATCTAAAATCCTTTCGAATTTATTTGATCATAAAATCCGAAATCTAAGATCCTTTCGAATTTATTTCATCATCAATTTCAACAAATATATAATTTTTAATAATTTATTAAATTTTAAATTATTAACTATTTTGTTTAAATGTTTAAAGTTATGGAAAAAAGTGTGAAAGTAAAAGGTGTTAAACAATAAACCGAAATATTAAAATTAAAAAAAAATTATACATAGATTTTTATTAATAATTTTTATTAATAATTTTTATTAATAATTATATTTAATTAAATAATTATTTTCAATAAGAAAATTCAATTTTAACTAAATAAAATAGAAAAATTTAAACAACAAAACTAATTGAGAAAACCCATTTTAGTGAAAAAAACTATAATTATGAAAAAAAAAGCGTTTTCAGCTGAAATTGTATTAAATATATTTAATTATAACTAAAATGAGAAGAAAACAGCAAAAATACAAAACAAAATTGTAAAATTTTAATTTTAAATTTAAATTTAATAAGAAGAAAAAACATTCTTAATAACAAAATAACATGCAAATTAACAATTTGATTTCATTACTTTTGGCCACTTTTTATAAAATTAAATGGAAAATATTAATTTAAATAAACTCAAGTAACTCATTCGAGTACAATTACTAAGCGAGTGTAATCGCTAAAAAATTTTCCTAACAATTTATAAAGAAAAATTATTATTATATTTTTTTATAAATAAATTCATACACATACATTCAGCCATAATATTTATATGTTTATTCATTCTGTGTGTAACGTCAAGTAAAGTATGTCTGTGTGTCTGCTGGAAACATTCGTACATCAAGAATAATTGTCTGAATTCATTGAAATTTGGTCACACTATTTATTATCATAAACAATTTCCTATTTAAAACCAGCTATATCGCTCTATTAGCAGAAAAGTTATAGAACGATATCTGAGACAATCTCAAAATTCCAAAAAGAACTTTTTTAATTTATCAACAAAAAGTAACTGGATTTAAATAACAATTCAGCCATAACACAATTAACCATAACACACTGTTATATATGTCTCCTCGTGGAGACAATAATAAACCATATAATACCCCTTCCAGGTATACGGTTTATAACTTATACAACTCTTAAATATATAACCAAATCTATTGAAATTTGGCACAATGACATGTCTTGAATATATGTTTTTAAATTGACCAATCGTTCCACATTTTGTTATAGCTCTCATACAAGGCCCACTTCCGAAAAACGGATTTGAGCTTATTTAACTATTAAATAATATTGAATATCCGCATAATTATTTTAATATCTATCAATAATTTGACCAAACTCGGACCATATTTTGCTATGGTTCCTTCGCAGAAAAGGGTTATAAATTATATACAATTAAAAAGTATTGAAATTTGGTACAATTATATCTTTAAACTGACTCGAATGTGTAAATCTGATTCGACAATCATGGGATCATATTTGGTTATTTTCTTATAATCCCACTTCCTGCATCATAGTTTCAGATTAAAAAAGTTTTTAAATTAAAAGTTTATAAGTATTGAAGTTACATTATTAGTGGAGGGTAATTAAGATTCGGCACAGCCGAATATAGCATTCTTACTTGTTTATAAATACATTCAACCACATACATATATATTTATAGAGTTGTAGTTATTTTTTTAACTAAGAAGCGACTGCATAAGTTGTTGAGCACCTTAATTGTTTGCGTTTGTTGCAACAATATCATCATCAAACACTCACAATTGCTAACAACTATAGTTGTATAGCAGTAATAGCAATATTTTTATAAAGTCAGCAATTTTCACAAGAAACAAAACAGTTAAAATAAATGTGTTCAATTTCAGAAAATTATATTAACAGTCGCCCTTTCCATACTTAGGTGCGGCTAATAGCTGGACTTTTTACTTGGGGAAATTATTTATTTTAAAAGTAACGTACAGTTTTTGGAAAATAATTTCAAAAAAAGACCAATTTTGCAGTACTTATCGAAAGTCCTAGGAAACTTGCAAATCCCTTTGAAATTTAACATAATTATTTTTTCTCAAGAATCGTAATCTTCTGAAATTCGTCTATGATTGGTTCATACAAAATAATTTCTGAAATAAATTTTAGTAAAAATTGTTTTAAATATAAAATATTTAAAATTTACACTGGTGCATATTCCTACAAATGCATATAAAAAGAGTACATCATCTTCCAGCAATTCGTTACAAATTGTGCTATTCATTTTTGTTGCCCGTCCGAACATCGTTTGATCTTAATTCTTATATTTTATGTATTCATCTCTTCTTTAAATGTGAGCAACATGCTTGGAAGTTTAAGTTTGTTCGTTATTTGTGTAGAATTTAATTAGTTACTGACTGCATCACGTTTTATAAGGCTAATCTGTCTTGTTGTTATTTTTGTAATTTCCTTGAAAGGTTTTCTAACATCATAATTCAGAAAAATTCCAGTTTCTCAACGTTTTTCACTATGACGTTACAGGATACCAAAGTTCAAATTACGGAAAGCCAAAGACGACGTTATGATGAGTTTATTAGGAATATTATGGAAATCCACGGTAACATAACTACTGGTTATGTGAGATGGAATAAACAACCGCCATTGTTACTAATTGTATTGCGGCTCTAGACTCCGGATCCCTTACCGGATCCTTTATCCAACTAAATCAACAATGGCAGTTGACAACACTTATAACGAAGGAAGTTTCTCAAAACGGAGCACCTGGACGACGTCAACGCTATGATACTTCCCATAATGGAATTATTTACCATTGTTCATTCAAAACATGTCACGGTTTAAGCCGCAATATGTTTCAACTTCGTGGACAGATTATAAATGTCAGGCTACGGCTGTATGATACCATCCCCATTAATCCTGCTCCAAATTTATGAGTGAAAGATTTTTCTTAAATGCACAGGTATCAATACATCGGGCAGTGTCTGCACGGTGCTACAAAATCTATAGAAGACTTTGCCATGGTAGAACACTTTCTCAGGATTTGGAATCTCAAACAATCAAACTGAAACCACGATCTGTATACAACATCAAAATTGAATCTCGTAACGCATGTCGGGAAATTGAAATGATTCGGCTTGAGGAAGCCCGAACCGATGGCAAACAAACAAACTGCTTCCCAACCATAAGCAACATTCTCACCCAACGTCCCTATAATGCGACAAAACAATACCTTCTGTTATTGAGAAAGACAATTTAATAAACATCATCAGAGATAGCAGCTCGGAAACTACCTTCAATATATTCGCTTGGGGAGATATTTTCTTTATTATTATTTCTCAAACTGTCGTCAATGGTAACTGAGTTGATGAATATCCGTCTATATTTTACTATATCTTGAACATTAGTTAATAATTTCACAAATACGGCTCTGTATAGCTTCCTTTAGAACTCTCGCCGAAAATAGTTTTGAGCTTATTAAAAAAAATTAAATATGGACCATTTTTTTCTATTTGGAATAAGAATTTTATAGCTGTTTATAATGCACCCAGTTAAGTTAAGGCCCCGTCTCGGAAAAAGGGTTTTTGAAAGTCGTCAGTATTAAATTTCTATCAGTCTTTAATATATATTTTACTAATTTGATGAATATCGTTCCATATTTGGCTATAGGTTCCATTAAATGGTTTTTAATTTATAGGACTATAGAAATTGAATTTCCAAAAATATTGCCAGGATTTTTTCAATATTTAATGAACAGTTTAAAATCCATTAATCTGGTAGCTTTGCTATTAAATGATGTTCATTTCATACTTTTAATGTTTATTGTACATTTAATCACATAAGTTTATGCATTTTATTCCATTTAACTTTATTCACTATTTAACAATTCATGTCAAAAAGACGTTTCAATTCAATTAAAGTTTAAATGAGTGTTCAACATGTTGGATATGACCATAAAGGCTTCAATTCAAACAATTTCAAAGTAAAATTGTAAAAAATACATTTTTATTTTAATAAAATTTTCCACATACACACACAAACATATGAATATTTTGCAATGTATTTGTTTATTGTTTTACTGCTTCCCACAACTCAACTCCCTTCTCTGGTTAAGTCTCATTATAAAAAGTAATTTAAAGTTAAGAACTGAAACAAAACAAAAAAACATAAAACTACAAAATAATTATTAAATTAAATTTATGTTAATTGTTTTCTGAGACGTTTCAGATGGAGTTTTTTGTTTAGAATATTTATGAAACAGGTAAAGTTTTATATTAAATTTAATAAAATAAAATAAAAGTTTTATTGAAAATAAACATTAAAAAATATTTGTTATAGTCTGATAATATCAAAGGGCGATAATACGTGGACTTAAGTGGAATAATTGGTTAGTCGGAATTAATATAAACTAAGAATCTTGACTTAATGACAAGATTCGCGACCTATTTAATCTAATATACTTTTATAAGATTTCCAACAACAATAGAAAATTATATACAATAAAGCAGCGTGTCAGAGGCATAAAGTCTTTTACTAAGTCGGTGTTCAAATCAAAATGTTTGCGTCAGCTTCGATCCGTCCTCTTACCCAATAACTAAGCAACTTAAGAATTTCACCGATGCGAATTTTGAATAGTTTTGAATTTAAACGCTGACATGAATAAATTCGCAAAAAAAAAACGAATGCTAAGGACTTTAGAGCTTCTTAATACTTATAAATTTCCAGTTAATTAATGCATGGAGATATTGGTCAATTTAGGATTAGATTTTTGTAATTTCATAGTAGTAGGATACGTAAAAGGTCTTCTTGCCTATTTAATTCAGCAAGATCGGTTCTGTATATTAATAGATATAGACCGAAATCTGAGATAACCTCTAAATACATAAAGCGCAACTATTGTATGATATCACAGTTCTTTATTCCATCAAATAATAGTGATTGACAACGCTTTACTGTAGACTACAATAAATTTGCGGATATGACACAGGATTGGATTGCGCTTGGATTGGATTAAGCGATAATGGCAAAATATTATTAACAACGTAACTTAAGAATGGGGTACGAAGGAGTGGTATTCGCTTACAAACAGAATTTCCATTTCTAACTCGATCGTGGTGGAGGGTATTAAAGATTTGACATAGTCGAATACAACATTCATACTTGTTTTATTTGTACCTGATGACCTTTTTATAATAAAATCCTTTTTTATTAAAAAATTAAAATCATTTTTATGTAGAAAGGAAAAAAGGGACCTTCTCCAAAAAGTGAAGGAATTTCTCGTAGAATTTATTTGGCAACACGGGCGCCAATATAAAATCCCTTCCCGGAAATGTGTTTAAAGCATATAAAACTTATTAATATAAACCGATTTTATTGAAATTTTGTACAATTATTTTTATATAACACCCATAAAGCCTTTTCCCGAAAAAGAGTTTAAGGCTTAAAAGACTCTTAAATATGGATCAATTATATACAAATACTTTCTCATCATTAAGAGCTACATTTTTCAGTAATTAATTTGAAAATTATTTGTAATTTATTCCTCACTTCATGATGATTTAAAATAATTCAAAATACAAATCTCATCAATTTTTCTACTCTTCACCCCAGATTTTATTTCCGATTTTTTGAACTTTGCTTTTTAGCTTAAAAAAAATTGCGCCCCTTGGTTTTTTAAGGAAATTTTTATCTTTATTGACATCTCACTTGTGTTACCGCAATCGCAATCACAGCCAATTTCAGTACGTCTCATCCACTTACACACATAACACACACACACACATGTGGTGACATATCTCAATACCACAATAAACTTTCTAGACATTGTAAAATACACATTCACACCCATAACATCAGATACAAAAATACGTTTCATTTTCCCCAAAATAAAAGATTTAACTTTTTTGAACGTTTTTTTTTTTTTATTTACGCCACGATTTTCTTAACTTTTTTATTGTATTTGTTTTTTGGATGTTTTAAGGGATGCATCCATTAAATCTAAAAAAACAACCATTTATCGCGTTATATTGACATTTATTATGTGCGAAAACGTTTTTTTTTTCGCAAACGTTTAGTTGGGCATATGTTTGCGTATGTGTGTTTGTATGTGTGAATATGTGTGTGAATTTTATGGATGGTGGAGTGTGTGACATTTATCAATTGTCTAATGATTTGAAAACATATAAAAATCATTTGAATTATTTTCTTCGATTACATATGAATATTGTTGACTCTTCACATATGAATATGAAATGTATTTTATGTATGAAATCATTTCAACATACGTTTATGACAATAATCTGGGAAATGCACAATTTATCATTTATGAACAAAATAAAAGTATTTCTTTTATAGGAATTCCCTAGATAAAACTTTGAAAAAAAAAACGACTGATATTTATTTTTTTAATGGCAATTTTTTACATAAATCAAAATAATCAAATGTATTTGCAGACAAAGAAAATATGTTTAAAATAGGAATTTAAATCCCAAATGGAAAACATTTTGCCTGATTAGCGATAAGAGTCAAATAATTTTTAAGAATATTAAAACTATATATGGTAAGGAGACAGCAATGATTGTGTGTATGTCAGCAATGGTCTTCCAACGACCAAGAAATTGGTAATAAAGTGAATATATATAATGCGTTTAACCACTTCATTGCCACAATGCGAATCGCGGAGAGGCAGTTTGAGCAAGAGTCCCTGAACGCAGAGAAAAAATATGTTTGCGGTAACTATAAATTGTTATTAGATATTGTTACCATAATTAAAATATTTGTTTATTTGCATTGTCATTTTGAATTGATAACAATAATTATTGTTTTCGTCATTAAAAATATTGTTACCATCACTAAAAATATTGTTAGTTCATTGGAAAATATTTGTCCTAACATATTTCCAAACATATTGCGACCATAATATTTTTCTTTTAAATAAAAATAATTCTATTATAGCAATGCAATTATTATCAAAATAAAATAAATGCAACAGTTTCCATGTTGGTGAAAACAATATATTTAGGACAAGTCCATGTTAAAATGGTTGTTCAGAAACTTACTAAATTGAATAGAGATGTCCTTTTATAAAACTGTGATGTCTAGTTTAAGACTCCACAAGAAATCGCTGGGAAAGCATAATGTATAAATGATTCATTTGTGACTCATTACTTTCCGATAGATTTTATTTTAATATATTCTGAAGTCTGAATTATCTCACCAATTAACTTAATCACTTACAAATTAAAAAAAAAAAAACATCAGTGTCAAATCACACTTTCGTGTTTGACAATTAATATTTCCATTATTAGAGCTACTGAAATCGCTCGCACAAAAAAATAATAATTTTTTTTAATGGATAAATCGATTTTAAACAAACCACAGCTTTTTATAATAAATCTGGAACTTTTGATCGGCCGGATGGATTTTCATAAAAGATGCTTACATATGTTACTTATCTCTTATTGTTTTCGAGTTTTTTTTGCATATGAAAAAAAAACTCGAAAACAATAAGAGATATGAGTCAGTTCTTAATATATATACAAAAGTAATGCCACGATATTTTTAAACTTTGTTCATCTAGCTAAGAAACAAGATTATTTAACAAACAGAAAATACTCTACTGCCGGTATGTCAAATTTCATGAAAATCCATCTAACCGATCGAAGGTTTCAGATTTATTAAAAAATCGATTTCGCCCCACTGTACAATCACTGCTTTATTGCAAACAATTCTGATGATTGTGGATAAGTTCAAACTCCTTATATTTTGGATTCTGCTAATCAAGTCCCATAAAAACCTCGTCGCTGGTTGACTAGTTTTTTGTATATATAACTTTGAGAACGTAGTGTTTGCAGGCCGCAATTTTAAAGATAATTCAACGAAATTGGGTAAAAATCGCAAATAAATTTTTCATTAGTCCATATTCACAATTTAAAGAAAATTTCAAAAAAAAATTTCCCACGAAATTGGGGAAAAGTTAAAATTCAAGGGAATGAAAAGGTTTTACATAATTTTGGCACAAATAATTGTTCTTTGTCAAAATCTATATTTCCAAATTTCAAGAAGATAGATCAACAAGCGAACGTAGTTTCCATACAGATCCATTTCCGAATTTAGAGTACTCTAACTTTTTCTTGAAACATTTCAGTATTGTTTTGATTTATAGAACCTTTTTGGGGATTTTTCCATAACACCGAACTTTCTACAACCAATTTAAATGGCATAAATCTCTTATTTTTTGAGAGTCTCATGAAAATATTTCAAATAAGTCGAAATTACAAAATTTTGATCGCTGCTGGCAATTATGTGTATAAAATTCGAAAATTTGTGAAAAGTTCCATCTATATAAATATGAAATGAATTTGTATTTCTTTATTTAAAACTTTTAATTATTTTTCTAGACCGATTTTACTATAAAATGTTTGGTAAGACCAGTAGAAAGGGATCATTAATTGCCAGTATTAAAATTTCATACCAATTACATTTCAAGTTTCACTAGACAAGAAGTAGGAGAGGAAATGTAGCCCAGATTTGAAGAATATATTAATAAATCTACATATAAAAAAGCACTAAACTTAATAAGGTCGTTAAAGCTCATCGGGTCTCAGCTAATTTATATATAAATATTTATAAAGTGTTTATGAATTTCTTTATTTTCATTAATTTTAATTCATAATTTCTATATAAAAATATATATTTTTAATATCGCAATTTTTTTGTTTACGCCCCCATTTGGAAAGAAGTATAATTTCTTTAAAAATAATATTTTGTAAAAAATGTACTCAATTAAAAGTTTATGTACGTGACAAGAATTTCATCTTCGGGAAAAATAAAAAACGATTGAGAAGAAATATACAAAAGTAAAATGAACCTCAAAAAAATATTTTCTTTAATAATTTTATTTCATCATCACCACCACCATCATCATTTTGTGGTACCAAAACGTATGAGTGGATGATGGTTTCAGGTATTTAGGAAGGTGTAACCTATTGGTCGTTGTTTTATTTTTGTATCCAACAAAATAACATCAAATAAACATGTGGATGGAATAATTTCTTTGAATTTTGGTTTCGTATTGATGGACCTGCGTATTGACTGGTGAAAATAATATAAAGAACAACAACAACCACAAATAAAATTAACAATTTTATTGAGTTTCTTTCATCTTAAATAACAATTTTATTGTAAATGATTTTTTTAAGAAAAACTTTTTGACAGTTAGACAGAAAGACAGTCAGACATGCATTTATGTATGTTTTATATCAAAATTACCCTACAGCTTTTGTGGTGACTATAGACCCGGAAGAGATATTTATTTTTTATCGCTGCCAATGTCTTGTAGGGAGATAATAAATATCTACACAGTAAAGACTTTTTCTACACAGGAAATATCCCCCACCGATCTCAAAATAGTTGTTGTTGGGATGAAAGCCTATGCCCGATTCATCACCATGCAATGTTACAAAGTTTATCAACACAGAAAAATAATTTAAGGTGAATATCCATGCTGAAGAACTTTGAATGCAAATAAAGGACGATCTTACAGTCTAATTTTTCTATAATTGCCTGTTCCGAAGATTCTCGAGATCTTTCTTCTTCCCCAGTAAAATTATAATTTATCAAAATATGTTTTCCGCAAAATACACAGTACAGCAACACCAGCCCTCTAAGCTAACACATAAATTGAACCAGCAAAGACCATGTCAACATTGAGTTTCAAGACCAAAAACAAATTCAGCGTTTGTTGTTAATTCTGTCTCACGAATCTCCCAGCGCCTCCACCTGGTGTTGATTGTAATGTCACCAAATTCGATGGAGTATAAACTCCGAGTGTAAAATACCCGGTTCCATTGGATAGAATATTTATCTCTTCAGCTCATTCCACTGTAGTCATACGAAAATAGCGAAGTAGGACTAAACTCCCGACGTACTAGCCGATATGTAGTTGTCTATTTATAAAACGATTGGCCCATTAGTGATAATTAAGCTGCTGCAGCATGTTCGAGTTCGCAAGAGTGTCGCAATAGTGTATTGTGAAGTGACTATAAAACCAATGGTTACCACCTATGACAAGCTTAAATTAAAACAACTTGTCGGGAGCTTAGTAAAGTGAAAGAAGAGTGTCCTTTTAAAACTGTCGGATGACTATTTTGGAACATTCATCAACAACTGCTGGGTATTTAAAGATACACACACACAGTCTTACACATATGATCGAAGAGATCAATCAATATTATGCTTGAATTTTTAACAATCGCGTTCGTACAGTAGGTTGGACAGATAGTTAAAAGGACACGCTCGAAACACATATGATTTATTATTCTACACTGTGAAAAATTTTAACTACAAATGAAATAAAGTTATAATTTTATATAAAAACAAGTAAGAATGCTATATTCGGCTATGCCGAATCTTAAATACCCTCCACCACAAATTCGTGTAAAGTTAATACGTTAGGTTCCATAGACACACATATACTCACAAATGTATATAACACAGAAATACTTAATTAGTCATACAATTAGTTACAATTTAAGCTATAAAATTTTTCTATTAACTGCCTTTTTTCTACCAATTTTCATTGAGCTCTGTTAATTTTTGCGGATGTGAGCAGACAAAGAGATTGACGAAAATCGATTGAGATTTTGACTTGATGCAAGAATATATACATTATGGGGTCTGAAATAATTCATTCTTAGCGTTACACACAGAATGACAAAGTTAATATTCTCTCTCTACCACTTGTACTGTGGAGCGTATAAAAACAAAAAATATGCTTGTTATAAGCTCAAAACTATTTTCCGGGAAGGGGTCTTATATGTAGCTCCCATATAAGACCCCTTCCCGAAGTTTGGACCAAGATTATTCATATTTATAATATACTTTGATTATAATTAGAAAAATCATTGTGCTAAATTTTAATGGAATTGATCTTTATTTAAATATTTTATAAACTCTAATCCGTTTTCCGGAAAATCCCGTTATAAGGGAGCTATAGGAAAATTTGGACCGATACAGGGCAAATTAATATAATATCTTCAGAACAGTTAGCAAAATAATTGTGTCGACTTTCAGTAGAATTGGTCTTTATTTACTCGAGAAGGGGCGTTATAATGGAGCTATATCATAATATGGACCCATTTTAATAAAGTTTACAACATATATTTAAAATAGCTAGAAAATTAGTTGTGCCAAATTTCAATAGAATTGGTTCAAATCTAAAAGTGTTATAAGCTATAAATCATATTCCGGGAAGGGGCCTTATATGGGAGCTATAACAAAATATGGACCCATGTAAATAAAACTTAATACATATATTTAAAATAGCTAGAAAATCAATTGTGCTAAATTTCAAAAGAATTGGTTCAAATTTAAAAGTGTTATAAGCTGTAAATCATATTCCGGGAAGGGGCCTTATATGGGAGCTATATCAAAATATGGACCCATGTTAATAAATTTTATAGTATATATTTAAAATAGTTAAAACAATAATTGTGCCAAATTTCAAAAGAATTGGTTCAAATTTAAGAGTTTTATGAGCTATAAATCACATTCCGGGAAGGGGCCTTATATGGGAGCCATATCAAAATACGGACCCATATGAATAAAATTTATAGTATATATTTAAAATAATTAAGAGATTAATTGTGCCAAATTTCAAAAGAATTGGTTCAAATTTAAGAGTTTTATGAGCTATAAATCACATTCCGGGAAGGGGCCTTATATGGGAGCTATATCAAAATACGGACCCATGTGAATAAAATTTATAGTATATATTTAAAATGATTAAAAAATTATTTGTGCCAAATTTCCATAGAATTGGTTGCAATTTAAGAGTTTTATGAGCTATAAATCAAATTCCGGGAAGGGGCCTTATATGGGAGCTATATCAAAATATGGACCCATGTAAATAAAATTCACAATATATATTTAGAATAGTTGAAACAATAATTGTGCCAAATTTCAAAAGAATTAGTTCAAATTTAAAAGTTTTATAAGCTATAAATCACATTCCGGGAAGGGGCCTTATATGGGAGCTATATCAAAATACGGACCCATGTTAATATAATTTATAACATATATTTAAAATAGCTAGAAAATCAGTTGTGCCAAATTTCAAAAGAATTGGTTCAAATTTAAGAGTTTTATGAGCTATAAATCACATTCCGGGAAGGGGCCTTATATGGGAGCTATATCAAAATACGGACCCATGTGAATAAAATTTATAGTATATATTTAAAATAGTTAAACAATTATTTGTGCCAAATTTCAATAGAATTGGTTCCAATTTAAGAGTTTTATGAGCTATAAATCAAATTCCGGGAAGGGGCCTTATATGGGAGCTATATCAAAATACGGACCCATGTGAATAAAATTTATAGTATATATTTAAAATAGTTAAACAATTATTTGTGCCAAATTTCAAAAGAATTAGTTCAAATTTAAAAGTTTTATAAGCTATAAATCATATTCCGGGAAAGTCCTTATATGGGAGCTATATCAAAATATGGACCCATGTTAATATAATTTATAACATATATTTAAAATAGCTAGAAAATCAGTTGTGCCAAATTTCAAAAGAATTGGTTCAAATTTAAGAGTTTTATGAGCTATAAATCACATTCCGGGAAGGGGCCTTATATGGGAGCTATATCAAAATACGGACCCATGTGAATAAAATTTATAGTATATATTTAAAATAGTTAAACAATTATTTGTGCCAAATTTCAATAGAATTGGTTCCAATTTAAGAGTTTTATGAGCTATAAATCAAATTCCGGGAAGGGGCCTTATATGGGAGCTATATCAAAATATGGGTCCATATTAATAAAATTCACAATATGTATTTAAAATAGTTGAAACAATAATTGTGCCAAATTTCAAAAGAATTAGTTCAAATTTAAAAGTTTTATAAGCTATAAATCATATTCCGGGAAAGTCCTTATATGGGAGCTATATCAAAATGTGGACCCATCTTAATATAATTTATAACATATATTTAAAATGGCTAGGAAATAAGTTGTGCCAAATTTCAATAGAATTGGTTCAAATTTGAGAGTTTTATGAGCTATAAATCACATTCCGGGAAGGGGCTTTATATGGGAGCTATATCAAAATATGGACCCATGTAAATAAAATTTATAGTATATATTTAAAATAGTTAAATAATTATTTGTGCCAAATTTCAATAGAATTGGTTCCAATTTAAGAGTTTTATGAGCTATAAATCATATTCCGGGAAATGGCGTTATATGGGAGCTATATCAAAATATGGACCAATGTTAATAAAATTTATAACATATATTAAGAATGGTTTAAAAATTAGTTGTGACAAATTTCAGTAAATTATCTTAAAAATTGCGGTCCATATGACACAAAGAGTTTGGGGTGTATCAAAATTTTGCATATTATAGCCTATAACTTTTTTCCGGTTAATCAGATTTTGATAATTTTTGGCACGATGATGAAGCACGTGTAATTGTATGCTAAAATTAATTTTTTGTTTTAGTCCAATTACATTTTTAGAAGAAATTATAAGAGTTCATTTTTGAAATTTTGAGGTTGTTTCAGATATCGGTCTATAACTTCCTTGCTTATAAACCGATATAGCTGGTTTTAAATAGCAAACTGCTTAGGACAATAACAAATAATGTGGCCAAGTTTTATTGAATTCGGTCAATTATTCTAGGCGTGAGAATGTTTCCAACAGACAGACAGACGGACAGACGGACAGACGGACAGACGGACAGACGGACAGACGGACAGACGGACATAGCTAAATCGACTCAGTTTTTGATTTGATGCAATAATATATATACATTGTTGGGTCTGAGATGATTCCTTCTTGGCGTTACATACAGAATGACAAACTTAATATACCCTCACCACTTGTGGTGGTGGAGGGTATAAAAATTTTGCATACATATTAAGTTGTGTCTGATGATATAACCGAATATAAAATTTATTACAAATCTATATGATTTCTTTAACTTTTTTGTCAGTGTATGAATATCTTGTGTATTAAAGATGCTTTTTATATTTATTAAAAACAATAATAACAGAAGAGTGTGAGCAGTCGACAGAGTAAGTCAGTGACTGACTGTTTATTTGGATGAGCAGAGCAAGTGACTGAATTGTTGTTGTAGTTGATGTTTTTTATAAACATTTAAAATGATTATGACCTCATGAATACGAGTGCATTCTTCCATTATTGATGTATTTTTGGTTGCAATCAAAAGGCCAAATGGTTTGATTACAAACCATAAAAATAAAAAAAGATCTTTAGAAATAAAACTTTAATATGAAATTGAACGATCACTTAATCTACTGTAAAATTTGTCTATTTCGCAATAAAGTTAATGAAAATAGTTTTAGAAATTTTGAAGATTATTTTGCTCATCCACAAGTTAAAGTGCAAGAAATGCAATTTCTTTAATGGTCCATTGGTTAATGAATTTTTTAAAATTTATTTTTAATATAGAAATTAAATAAAAGTATGCGAAATCAAACGTGAGGTTGGAACGAGGGTTATTAGGAAACAATGTATTCAGTTTCGACATTTAATAATAATCTTAAGACACAAGGAAAACGCGTTATTTTCGTATAAATGGAAAGCTACAAATAAAGGCTGTATTTTCAGTTTTTTATCGGGTCAAATAATATTCTGATTTGAAAAAATTTAATAGTGTTAGAAGGGGTACGTATGGTCGTGATATTGGGTTTAGTAAGTAATATCGCGTTGAACAAAATATAATAAAACTATGTCATATAACAATAATGATAGTTTATTTTGTGTTTTAAGGGAAGTCTCCTAATAGTCCTTTATATGATGAAAACGGCTAACTGAACGGATAACTGAAAGTTATCAATTGAAAATGCATTTGGCATTGAGCATTTTAACGATTGTTATTGGATATTGAAGTCTGATCAGAGGTTTTTTGAGTTATGAGTTATTTAAGCCAGTTCAATGGATCACTGGGGATCTTCAGCAAAGACATCCTTCTAATCCCACCAAGTGGTTTTTAAGAAGGACGACACGTTTGCTATAACCTTATAGACGTCTCACGTTCGGTCACATATAGCAAGTCCAGACATTGTCCTATCTGACTAGCATTTGCTTCAAAAAATGCTAAATATCTGACTGACTAGAATCCTGTTTACGCGGAGCACAATGCTACCAGAAAGGTAGGAAAATAAACTATCTAACGATGGTCATTATTTTGAATTCTTAACGTTAATAGAGCTTGTCATTAGGGACTTTCGGAAATGGTGTGTAAAGATTTAAAATTTATCATGTTCTCGTGGAACGAAAGCAATAACGTCTTTTAGACTAAATTTCAAAGTTATGTTAATGTCCATTTTTATGCGCGTTTAAAGTAAGAACTTTTATTCAAGATTTACATCTGTGATGTTCGTCAGACGTTAAATTGATGATTTATCAAAATCAGGAAATGCGCAAAACTCGTATTTATTTGAATTTTTGTATTTGTGTGTAGCGAAAATGAAGTTTTTCACAGAAGGAACATAATCACATTCACAATCTATACAAATCTCTTTATCAGAAATCTGCATACTTTCTGCATCGTTCTTATTTTAGGGGGTTTGGATAGTTCGATTTTAACTATAGATTAGTAAAACTATTAGTTAAGCTCTAGGCAAAACTTATTTGTCACTAAACCTTCTCTTTCAAACTTATGCATATTTAAAAGATTGTCGCCATTTTATTTCATCACATGTCATACCCCTAATGTCATTGGTTAATTTGTTTATTAGAATGTGACGTTTTTACACATTTTCGTTGTAAAATTGTATTAAATGTAACTCATTTTTCATAGGCTCATACAAAATGAAGGGAATACCAATATTATGTAGTTGCAACTACATGAGAAGGAAATTACTTTCGTATCTAGAACGCGTTTCCTATATTAAAACAACACGAACAACCACAAAACAACAACACCAATAAAAATAACAGTAACAACAATAGCAGCAACAACAGAAATGAACACTTGAAAATAAACGACCAACACAACACTTTGGACAACTTAATTTTCTCCAAACATGCAACAAGAATATCTTAGAACCCTCCAAAAACCTAAAAAAGAAATTGCCCCACAACTCTATTGCAACTAAATATTTAATATTCGAACAACTCAACTTCAGCATTTTGGGAACAAAAATATGAAATGAATATAAATGAAACAATTTTAATATATTTAATGAAAATAAACTCCATTTATTAAACTCATTTTATTAGTATGTCTACTTTGTATAGGAAGACCTGGAGGCAGGGTCTAGGAACAATATAAAAATAATAATGCAGAAATATTACAAACCACCAAAAAGAAACAAAAGAACTTTAAAGTAATTTTTATTAAAAGCAGATTTTAAAGGAGTTAATTCTTGAAATGAGTTGATAAGCTGATAAGTTGTCATAATAACACTACTTGGAATTTAAATTGGCCTCCCTCTTACGCCTATAAGTGTAGGTTATCCCTTTTAGTTTCAGAAATATCCAATTCTTTGTTTAGTTTTTTTCTATTAGAGCATTGGAAACAATACTCTGAGTCCAGCCTATTGAAATTTATGAGTTACTATCGGAGAAAGAAACAATAGGGGAAACAAATCATAACATATATCAAATGTAACCCCTAAGATCTTCGGGTTTTTAACAGTCGGAATTTGGATTCCATCGACAACGATGCCTAAATTTATATTTACCCCTTTTGTCTCTGGTGAAAGTTTCAAGTTACATGCAATGAAGAAGTTATGGATTTCGGTGAGATAACCATTTAGCAAATCGCATAGGTCATGAACTCTATGGCCCGTTATTGACAGTCGTCGGCATATGTTATCACGTCAACTTCTGAAGGAGGCGCTGTGAGTAAACTACGTATAACTGACATCCACTTAAGTAATTCACGATCTATCTCTTCATGTTATTCGGCAAAGAGTACAGCAGGATGTCTTGGAAAAAAACTTTTTGGCCGTCTTTGCCACTAGGAACGTACACTCTCATGGCCTCTGGTAGTTCATGTCATGAGCTATTTGAGTGGATACGGCCGTAATGCTGTCGTGGTACTATGCATTTTGCGGAATCCATGCTGGTGACGAGCTGCTATGAGTTGGTGATTTAGCTGGGGGAGGAGAAGAGCCACAAGAGTCTTCACGACTGGTGATAGCAGGGAAATTGACCTATACGATTGTCCCTCATTCACATCTGTGTTGGGATGACTCTACCCGATTTTCAGGCATTGGGTATTATTGGCAGTTTTAATAAAGTGGTCCCCGCTCGTCAAGGTTTTTTACCATCAGCATGGAAATTCCATCGGGGCAGCGTTGTTGGCCTCTGCAACTTCATATTAAGTTAATTGTTGTTGCGTGTCCATGATAGGAAGGTTGTGAAGTATGTGATCAACATTTCGTATCGCTTTATCTCTTTCAGGATGCTCAATAAACTGCCAGCAAAATACTCGCAAGTAATCATTAGGATCGGATGTTATGATATTGGCAAACTTAATCGCAATCCTATCATTCTTCTTTTGAGGATTAGAAAGAGATCGGACAGTCGACCACAATTTATTCACCCCAGTGATTAGGTTGCACTTACTAAGTTTATCTAAATATTTTTCCCGCTTGTCCTCATTTATCAACCTGCTGATTTCAATGTTCAGCACAGAGATTTTTGGCTCGCTGGGGTCATTATTTCGGAACTAATTACGCTCATCTGTGGGTCTCGCCGCTTCGATGGGAATTGATAGATTACCAAAACTGCGTTTGGTAAATTCTCTGAAGCCGCGCCAATCTGCTTGCTTTTGGTTCATATATATGCGGTTCAGATAAAATCGTTAGGTCACTCCCACGACAGCCGGTACTTCGCACCGGAATGACCCCAAATTCATCGGCCAAGGGCTGTCACTCCAGCAAAAAAAAAAAAAACAGGTCTCCAATTGTGGATTAATTAAATTTTAAAAAATTTTCCCTTAGAGATCACACTCTCTTACAACACTGATCTTCAGTCAAACAGTAAATGCGTTTCTTATGAAAATTATTTATGTTTTATTTTTCAGAAGGAAAACTAAACATGAAATAATTACAATTTAAATTAATCAACACGAACAATGGCCGTGTTTTATATATGTATAAGTATTAATATGTATGTGATGGCCTGCCAGTCAGCCTGTTTGTCCCTATTGTATCTTAGATGGCCGTCTAAAGATAAATTTATTTTTTTATTAATATTATTTTTTAGTATTTTGTTAAACCAAAAAAATTAAAAGCCAGGATCCAATGTTTAGTATTTTGCTTGGACAACAAAATGATTCAAAAAAATTGCAAAAAAAAGGAAATAAAATTTAAGAGAACAACAAAATCATAAAGGAACTACTAGATTCACGTGACAATATATTCATGTTGCTGCTATTGGTTGCAATTTGCCAGCTACAATAGCAATTGTTATATAGCTATAGCTTCATTTGCAAAAGGGCTTAGCCTCTGGTGAAATTCCCTCAACATGTTGTTTTAATTGCAAAAATAAACACGCATTTTTTAGCAATTAATCGCACCCAGTTGAAATTTTTATTACTTTTAAATGGGAAAATTATGAAAAAAAATAATAATAATAATAATAATAAAATAAAATAAACAAAATAATAAAATTAAATGGAAAAATACAATAAAATATTATCAGCAACATTAACAGCTACAGCAGCAACATAATTCAACATCTAAAAGCTGAGAATGAAAATTAAGAAACACTCGGTCTCATGTTTGGACTTGAAAATACATTTTTAATTGTCGACTCAAATTTGATAAATATCGTACATGAAATTGGTGTAGATTGTTTTTATTTTATTCCTTATAATTTAAGTTGTTTTTTGTACATCATATATTGTTGTTGCCTTATTACATTTTAAACATGTTAATTAGAAAATTATCTTCGGTTTAGAATTGTTTCTATAATTCATAGAAATTAAGACGAATAACACTGAAGTGAATTAATTGAGACTTAGATTTTCATATTTGTACACCGTCCATCACCACAAGGGGTGATAGAGAGTATATTGAATTTATCATTCCATATTCAATGGCTATAAGGAATCATCTAAGGCCCCATTAAATATATACGTTTCTGTATCATATCAAAATCTACGTCGATTTAGTCATGTTCGTCTATCTGTTGGAAACATTCTCACGATCACAAATAAACCAGGTGCATGATTGAAATAACCAGTAATCCTTTTCGATTTTTTCACAATACTCACTTTTATGAAAGATTTATTCCATTTTCGGAAGTGGGAGTTATATAACAACTATAGAAAATTATAAAAACTGTCATTGAAGATACTATTCTTTATGACTTCTAGAAATGTGGATTGGAAGGAGTAAGTGAGTTTTGTGAGCTTGAAATGACATTCCAGGAAAATAATTTAATAGGAGCTACCTGAAATATTAAACCGAATAAAATTTGAAACCTGTTACAGTATGTTCTTTTCCATTACCCCTCTTGGGAGCATATAACTTCAATAAAACATCTCCATCTTATACGGTTTGCAGCAGATTGCGTTGTCCTAGATCTTGGAGTATCGAATGCCTCCAGGTGTTCGTTAGCCTTAGCTTTTGTGTGATGGTGTTCGATAGTAACCAGGTTTCACTTCCGTATAACAGTGTTGATTTTAAGCATGCGTTGACTATTCTCAACTTTGTTTGTCTGGATATTTGTGAGGAGCCTTTTGTTTACGTCAGCATCACTATTTGCGGTCATAATACTAATTTGACAGCAGAAGCTATCTACGAGTCCAACATGTTGCCGATTTAGCTACGTCCGTCTGTCCGTTTGTTGGAGATGCTCTCATACCTAGAATAATTGAACAATATTTGGACATGTTGTTTATATAGTTGTTTTAAATAGATCCGTATATAAAATTAGAAATATTGGACCATTAGCAAAAAAATATAGATCGATATCTGAGACATATCCCAAAGAAGAACTTTTCCAAATTTTCCAATAAAAATTAATGGATTAAGACAAAATTTAATCATTATATACAGCTTTATAAACTTCATCATCATACAAAAAGTCATTAAACTGGGATCAATAGAAAAAAGTTGTAGGTTAAAATGTACAGAAAAATATTAATTGCAGATATTAAAGCGAGAGTTTTAAAATTTGGTACTAAATAATTTTTCTGTTTTACTGGCAAAGTCCCCATACAAAGCTAATTTTAATTGTCGAATATTTAAAGAACTGAATTGAAAGTAATAATATTTAATCCCAATTACCTTCTCACAGAAGAACGGCCCATACATTGCTTATATTATCTTTTATCAGTTGATATATTACAGCACGAATATTAAAGAATTTAGTCCTTTTCATTTTCTTAAAGAATTCTTGCAGCGGAGAGTTAGGTCCATGGCAATGGACTTGAGAAAATATGGTTAAATAATTATTGTCGAATATTTACAGAATTATTTCATTGGCAAATTTTATTACTTTCCAATAAAGTTTGGACCAGACAGGGTCAGAAGGAGCGTACCTTCAAATCTTCACTGTATTAACTATTTCTTAAAACATGTCGCTATTTATAAATTTCTTCCTGAATGTAAGACCGAGGAGAATTTTTTTGTGGAGAAATTCGCACAGGGGAAAATCTGTTACGTTCAATATCAGTCCATATTTTGCTAAAGTACTCACATTCCCTCCTCGGAATATTTTTTAAACTTATAGAACTATTAAACACAGATTAATCTTATTAAAATTCGCGCAATTATTTCTCTAACTGTCTTGAATATATGTTACTTAACTGAGTTTTGATGAGATAGGTCCATATATTACTATGGCTTGCTCTTTCTTCGAAGACAGTGCTGATTTTATAAGAAATCGACTAAAATGCAAACACTCATCTAGATTTCTTATATAATAAATTCAGACAATTATCCGAATATATGTAACTTATTTCATGAATATTGTCTCTCATATAGGAACTTTATTAAAGTTCAATTTCTTAATAAAATCGAACATTATGATCTATAGCTGGGTGCAATATTGAGATAATGTTAATGATGTAGGGTATTTAAGATTTATCACAATGTCCCGATATTATATATGGTTGCCTTGCCCAAAAACATTCTGATTATTTTTGTATTTGTATTTGAGTCTCGCATATTCTACAGCAGAGGTTCACATTAATATAATAATGCTGCTAAATTTTACACTGCAAAAAAACTTATTGTAACGTAACCATTAATTTTTGTTGTTAACGAATACATTTTATTCTTAAAAATAAAGTACGAATTCCTGTCAAAAGGCAAATATTTATTGTTAACAATTTTTAAATTAAAATTTTTTATTAAATATTTCGTATAGTGTATATTCTGTTTTTCATATACTTAGCAGGATTTGTAGTCTTACCTCGCTTTTCGGGAAATCTGAATTGTGAGTTCCCCTGTTCTATATCCAAAGATATTAAATCTCTGATTAAAGTAATAATTTATTGATTGATTTTCATTTACAATTGATCGACTCCATAATAATACATTGACCTTTTGAACTTAACTTAAGCACGGAAGCTAAGATGGCAACGATGGAAATCATAAGGAACATCAACGTATTTCTAAAGTAGCATGAAGGACAGCTCTGATAGGAACAATGGAAACAATAAATTTTCTTCTTATATACGGGTTGAAAGAAATAAGTAAAAAATTGGACCTGTCAACATATGGGTAAAATATGTATTTTCCCGTACAATCTCTCGACACCAAGCTGCGAGATCATCTCATATCCACACAACGTTAAATTATTCAAGTTCATGCTAAATAAATCTATATAATCAGGTGCATAACTCAGATACCCGTGTAATAGGACTGAGACTTCTTAACAGTGAATTCAGGTCTTTAAATATTTACATCCTCAAAGCAAATTGTAACATAAACAATTTTGAATCATATCTGTTTTAGTAGATTTTAGGTCTGTAAAGAAAATTGTCGGTTATGATTCATATGTATTCGCTTTACTCGAAATCTGTTCAAGATCTAATTTTGCTTAAAATTCGCGTAATTAAAGGGTGACAAATTCTATATTTTATAATAAAACTTTCATCCCCCACCTTCATGAGGAAAACAAGAGGAATTAAAATGCCACAAACAATTTATTCGGTAAATGCATTCATTCAACGAATAAATGAGTGAATGAATAAATAAAAAAAAAAACATAAATCGATTAAATTTGCTGTCATTTTTTACACATAAAAATGAAATATTTTTTTGACACTTTCACAAAAACACGTACGTGAATTCATAATCATTGGAAAATGATGATGAGTTCTTCACTACAAAATATAAATTGGGTGGAGGGTGCAACTGCGTACTCTGTCTGTTAGAAAAAGTCTACGGAATTAAGAAAAACAACAAAAGTGTCAGTTGGTAAAATTTTCGTATGGCCGTGTCAATTGATGAGAACAATTATGTAAATTATATTTTGAAAAAAATTCAAATTTTTTATTCACGTTTATTTCCCTTTTAAATAGAAATTTTGTCATTTTATTGTATTTTAAGACTAAATATTCATGCTGTTTTTATTTTTAACGTTACAAGCTCTTTTAAGCCTTAACTGGCTACAATGAATTTTAAGTAGTTTTCTTCTTTTCATTCCTTTTCGTTGTGTTCCAATGATTTTTTTATGTTATTTTTATCATGTTTACAATATTTTACATTTATTACCGATTCGTATATTTCAAATAATTCATTCATTTTTAGTAAAAATTCAAAAATAAAATGGAGAAAGACTTGGGCGTCTGTTATTTTTGATAAAATTTATTCTGGCTTTTGGATAAAATTTTTGTAAGTTTTTATACCCTACACTACCGAAGGTGGTTGGGGTATTAAGCGTTTGTGCTGATATTTGTAACAAACAGAAAAAATGGGGTTACACCCACCTTTAAGTGTACCGTTCGAGTCAGAATCTTTTACTGTACTGACCATGGTCAATCTCAATAGACTTTGTCCTTGCGCTAAAATAATATCTCAAATCGACGATTTAACGATGTCCGTCCGTCTGTCTATCCGGCTGGCTGTCCATGTAAACGATGTGAACACTCTACAGGTAGCAATTTTTTATATATCATGATGAAATTTGGTACATATTATTTTTTTAGCCCAAGGACAAAGCCTATTTAATTTGGTCATGTTCGGTCCAATATTACATATAACTCCCATACAATTGTAAAGCGATTTAAATGAAATTCAACAAAAATAAGTCGTATAGTATTTTAAATCGATATGCCAAATTATGCGAGGATCGGTTCTCTTCAAAATAATACTTTCAAGGGCATAAATCTCACATATACGTTGATATTGTAATAACAACTGTTCAAATTTAGATAAATATGATCTAGAACTGATGTTCGGAATTATACAAGGGTCGGTCCAATATTTTTTCTAGCTTCGATATAACCTACCAAAAAATTCTTTCAAACGCATAAATTTAAAATAAAAAAATAATAAATAATAATAATATACATCACATTTAATGTTAAATTAGAAAATTAATTTATACGAGGGTCGTTCATTAATTTTTCACAGCTGTGATTTATATCCAACAATTGTTACGGATACTAAAAAGTCTAACTTGACCGACTATAACATTTTTACTTTTTATACTCGCGGTATTATGCAAATGAGTACATGTCTGCTACATGTTACTCTGTTTACCCCGGCTACCACAGTTGTTTCTTCAGTTTTGTTGTCGTCGTATTTAGTTTTGGATTTTATATTGGAAACATATACATACTTATGTATATAAATTATTATTTTTGATAAATTGTTGGCAAATCATTTAAAAATATGTTTGTAATATTGTAGTCAATATGGGCATCACAACCAGTATCAGACGTATTTTTATTGGTCAACATATTTTTTGATTGAGTCTCATCCAAAATATATGCAAAGCTTAAAGCAATGCAGAACATGTTTTAAAAATGAGTGCAATTTTAATGTCAATATATTTTTTAATACCGATAAATTCCATAAACTTAATTATATGAATATTTTGGTTTGGCAGAATGATATATGATTTATGGAAATTCTATGATCCTTTTTTAATAGATCAATGATTTTTTTATATCAATATAAGACATTTCGTTTTTCTCTTTTTATACTTTTGTTTAGGAAAAGTCCTTGATCTCCTACACTGAACGGATATATAATTGAGGTTATATAAGAAATTCAGGATTTGCTTCAAAAATACTGCTGATTTTTCTCTTCTATTCAAAGAATTGCACTGTTTAGAGGCAATATCCTTTATAAGATAATTATCACCAGAAAGAAAGCTATCAAATCGCTTATCAATTGTACGATATGGATTCTTTTAAGTTAAGCTTGTTTCAGCATTTGAAATAGTCTTAAAGTGTTTATAACAGCGTTATGTGACCGAATGATGAACATTGAGAAAAATTTATCCGATGCTTTATTATACCCTTTTAAATCAAACCAAAATGGGATACCTTCCTTATTTTACGTTCCAAATTATAATCAGAGCACAATAACGTTGTTGGCGCTACGTAAAATTTGCCGTCTAAAATTCAAACATGTTAACTGCCGATATTCTTGACAATTTTTAAAGATTTCATTTTAAGGGACTATTAAAGTGAGAATTTTCAAATTTGGTCCCAATAACAATTTTAATACACTAATAAGAATTTTGGTGCAGCAAAGCGCACCGTGAAAAGCTTGTTGTTTATAAAATATGTATATCAATAGATACCTCTTTATTTACTGTCAATATATAATAAAACTTATTTCTATTGTTCTTTAAATTATAAAATTCTCATCTTCCAGTGATCACAAATGTACATTTATATCTTTGAATCCTTAAATAAAGGGAAAATTGGAAAAGCATAAAATGAAATTATTGGTTGTTGTCATAAATAACCGTTGCATAAAACATAAATTTCATTTGTGAGATACACATCAAATAATTGCAAATATTTTGCAACAAAAGGATGCAATACATGTAAATATGGAATTGAGAAATCTTCACACAAAATGACACTACAATATGGATATGCAACACAACTTAAAATACCATTGTAACACATACATATAAGCAAACATATGCTCACATACACATACAATCTCACTCAATTGTCATCTATAATTTCATACCACCCATCAAGTGAAATTGCAACAAGAGCAACTAGAACAGAAGCATCATGATTATATACAAGGATTCGTGTTGAAGTTGCAATATAAACAGTAATGCAAAACATACTTACATACATATCTATAGATATATGAATATGTTTTATATGAAAAACTACAATACAATGAGCTTTCAATAAATTGAGTTGTACAGTTTTATTGGTATTTTTGTTGGTGTCGGAAAAAATACATGCATAACACAGTGGGGCAAAAACCAAAATGGAATGAAACTAACATAATATTAATAGGGTATCACAAACCACTATAAGAATGAAATATGTGAAACTGAAATTAGTATATATATTAAATACTTCCTTGATGTTGGTCTTTTTAGAATTAGATCTGTTAATATTCTTACTAATTCCCAATAGAATAAATAATACAAGTACATATATATTTTTACATTATATCATAATCTGAGCCATGTTCTCAACCTCAACTACTTAACCGAATTCAATTAAATCTGGTTATAATTATTTACCATCGTCCTTAACAGCAAAAATGTTGTTTGTAATCTTTTCTATAAAAAGGAACTGGATTTAAAATTTATTGAAATTCTGAAAAAATTTTCTCACTGTTCTTGATACATGTATCAAATTTGATGTCCCTTAACGGGCTTCCTGAATAAAGCACTCGTACTTGTTGTATATTCCAAATTTTCTTTTTTGTCCCACAGTACAAAATTCACATGTACATATGTAAGTGAATCTTTTGGAGGAGATAGTGTAAATATATACAGATACACACTTATATACCATGACAGATAGACAGATAGAAGCCAACATTTTATTTCACTTTACATGCAAAATATTGTCAAAATGCAGAAAAAACATCTGTAAACAAAATATCGCAGTATAAAGTGATTGCATTTGTTAGTCCTGCTGTTGTTGTTCTCTCTTTGTTGATGGTATTGGTTTGTTACTTTATGAAATCATAAATTTTTTCACCCCAAAAAGAGGGAGCTCCACATAAATATGCTGCATATAAGTTGAATTCCATAAAAGCCTTTTTCATCCAATGAATTCAAAACAATACATTTCGATGACCATGTTCATTAAGGTTTTGTTGCAAATGTGTATATGAAGTGTATCTTGTGTTTTTGTATGTGTGAATGTCCGACAAAACAACAACTACTAGTCTGATATGAATTCACATATACAAATAAACTTTTATAGATACAATTGTAGTGATATGAAAGAAATGCATTCATGAAACAATTGAGATTTAACCGAATAAAAAATGTTTTAAATGAATTGTAAGTTTTAGGTGAGTACCGACTTTATGTCACATTAAAATATTATAATGTACAGAAAATGATTATTGAACGTAAATTTATTTGAATGAATTGATTTAATGGCGATAAAGCAATAAAATCTATTAAAGTTACGATTCAGTTCCAGTTCAGTTCGTGTTTAGTTCAAGTTCATTTGAATTTCACAAAATTAACTTTACAGCACCAAAATTTCGGGGGATCAACATCTTAAATAGTTTTGGTAAAAAGTCTTTTCATACAATCTGGTTCAAAAAATCTTTTCAAAAGAATGTTGACAGACAGACACACGATGCTTAATCAACTCAGACTTCGATTTGTTGCAATAATATATATATGGAGTTTTAGGTGATTCTTTCTTAAAGATTGCTGGGCTATAAGTGCAGCGAGGAGTTAACAAGGCTGACTCATCCTCCGGAAATTATTTTAAAATTTATCCCTGAGGATAGAGACTGTTTTGGTAATTAACGGTCAGACGATTTTATATGACGAAAATTGCCCTTCAACTACTACGGATGGGATTAACATCCACCTTCTATATGAATGTACAGCTCTGGGAGGTAAAATTCTTAGGAAACTTCATACTAGACAAAGTGATTTTTCATGGATAAGACTTCAGGACCCACTGACATAATGTCAATTCATCAGCTGGGCGTGAAAAGACTATTTTTTTCGAGTGGAATGGAGTTATCAAAATGGAGTCATTGGACCTGATTATTAGGACGCAATTCTGCAGCCTGTTAACATTATCTAACACACGAAATAACAAACTTAATATAACTTTTTTCATCACTTGTAGTTGTGAAGGGTTTCAAAGCAGGCAAAACTGTAAAATTCGTACAAGCACAACTATGTAGTATGCTACAACATAATACAAGCCACTAAGAATTGGGGAATTATCTTTACATAATTTAATTTCTGATTTTTGTGGAAATTGTAAGATTTCTCAAGGAGGCTAAATATTGAAATTATGTTATAAATATAATGTTTATGTTAAGTAGTTTAAAGAGATATTTGGCGTCTGGTCTTTTTATGGGAGCCATTAGAAATTATGGAGTGAATAAGTTTTTACATGGTTTTAAAACATCACAATTCCTTTTATGTAATTAAAACTCTTTAATATTAAGTCCATTCCGAGGATTGTCATAGTGATAAAATAAACCAAATAAAATCTGACATGATGTAGTATAAACAATTTACAATGAGAAAATAATATTTGTGGTAAGAGAGTAATAAAAACACTGTTGCAAGATACAAATGTATGTGTACTTACTGCGCTTTTGTTCTTGTTGATGGAATTATTTGTTCGCACATTGTCAAAAGATGACTTAAACACTGAAACATTGCAACATCAATACTCAAACCTACAATAGAACCAACAACAAAAGCAGCAGTAACAACACCAGTCATATGCCATTAACTAAAGGCGTTAACAGACCACCCCCAACCCATTTTCCATAAACACACTCATATGCATATAATTTCCCGGTACACAGAAAAAACATGCACTTAAATATAAATAGCAACTACCTGCATTTCTATCTTTTTTCTTTGGTGTTTTTGCAAGGGAAAAAGAGGAAAAAATTCCATTGTAACACAGTGACGAACGTTCTGCCTTCTGTTAGATAAGTGATGATAGAGAGAAGTATGTAAAAATGCAATTTTTGTATCTTTGTATCTGGTGTTCTTGTAGGTTTTGATGTTTCCATTGTTGTTACTCTTGCTGGCGAGTTGTGTTGTTGTGTCCAGTTGTGGGCATATATTTTCTGTCTGTTTTCGATTTGTTTTGTTGTTATTTTCTTATCTTTCTGCTCCCATAGCAGTTTTGAATATTTCTTCTCCCTTCCAGCTTTCATTACTCTGACCTCTTCCAAGTTTTGATTTGATTTTGAAAACCACAAAAAAAACTTATGTAAAGAAGTGAATGTTTGTATGTAGTTTCTATTATTCGACCACAACTACAAGTTTTCTATATTTCGTTAGAATTTTGCTTTTTTTTTTTTGCCCAAGAACAATGGAGTCATAGATCAAGATTATATGCTGCAGATGCAATTGCAACTGTTTTGTAAAATGTATTTTGTCTATGAATTCGGTTGGAGTTTTTCTTTTGGTTTTATTTTATTCTCTGGTCAGTTTTATCCAGTGCATACATTCATTGTTTGATTCCCTTAAAATCAAAGGGAAAGAGGTGGAAATTATGACATTGGGGAGTGCCATGTGTTTTCAGTTAAATTCTCTTTAGCTTCGGGAGTGGGTCGAAATTAAAACATTCATCATAATTGTGTGTGAATTGTATCTGAAATTGAGTTGTCAGTTGCAGAATTATTAATGTTTGTTCAACTTATTGTTTGTAGTTATGTAATTTAAATTGAAATCTTTACAATTTGTATAAATTTGTTATTTTTTTATAAAGAATTATTGAAATGAATTAATAATAAGAATAATGGACATTGAGATAATTTGTAGTTCCCTTAGGTGGGAATCTTATATTCTGATATCTTGATTTGCCTTTAATACACTCATTAAGAATTTCTTAATAATTGTAATTGAATTTGTAATCCATCGTAATGTATTCCCAACGAAAAGTGGAAAAATCTCATTATATACTGTTATTCGAATGATTTATAACTTCGATAAGAACAAAGAACAATTGATGTGCTTCAATGGGTGGACTGTCACACGGTTTTGCCGAATTTTATGTCTAACATGACGGTAATTACAACAGATTATATTTGGCTGTTTCAAATCGTATATACTTCGCACCACTAACACCATTTCACATATACCCCAAAATAATATAGGCCATAAAAATTTTAAAGAACCCGGGGGGTGTGCCTCCATAAAAAGCAAATACAACAGCTAGAATTTTCAAATTTGGTTCCAACCACTTTATCAAGGAACTGTTTTGCTATACGAAATGGAGGATGGATAAGATCTGGGGGAAAGGTAGTCTTCAAACAAACTACTACATCAAGAGTTTTTCAAATTTAGTCTCAATAAAATTTTCAACTTACTATTTTACTGGAGAGAATAAGGCAGGTAAAATCATGAGAAGAGGTGTCCCCCATACAAATAAAATGTTGACTAACGAATATCTTAAGAACTATAACGGCAAAAGTTCTCAAATTTGACCCCAAATAATTTCTCAAGAATTTGTTTTTCTGATCAAAATATATAAAAGTGGAAAGGTATTTCCATACAAAGCAAATATTAATTATCGAATATCTAAAGAACTGTAAAAATGGGAGTATTCATATTAGTTCCAATTAGTTTACCAAGGATCTTTTTTCTGGCCAAAATGTAGGACGGATAGGACCAGGGGGAGAGATTTCCCCATACAAGACAAATAATGATTATAAAATATCTAAAGAACTATAACAGTGAAAGTTCTAGAATTTGGTTCCTGTTGCGCCCATTTAAAATTTTAGTCATATAAGTTAATATTTTTATTTAAAAATGAATTTTTGTAATAGTAAAAAAAATGAATTTAAATATAGTTTTGTTAAGTGTAGAAATAATTAATTTTAATGTTAGTAAACCCTGTTGCTTAATATGTTAAAAGCAACAGGGTAATGTAAATAAAAAAGTAGGCTTTTTTTATACATAAGAAAATAAAATGAAGAAAGTACTTGCAAATTATAAGTGAATTAAAGCGGTCGTGTTTTTTTACTTTGTCAAAAATT
The DNA here is from genome assembly GCA_004302925.2 of Cochliomyia hominivorax. Taxonomy (NCBI): domain Eukaryota; kingdom Metazoa; phylum Arthropoda; class Insecta; order Diptera; family Calliphoridae; genus Cochliomyia; species Cochliomyia hominivorax. The sequence goes on from PYHX02000158.1 coordinate 32,772,614, forward strand.
AAATTATAAATTGGTTAATTTAATTTTTTAATTCTTAAAAACTATTAAGAATAAATATTTTGGCGCCCGAGCAGGGACATTATTATTATTAAAGTGTTCCTTAATAATATAAAAAGTGTTTTTTTATATATATAAAAAAAAGTGTTCTTTTTTAATATAAAAAAGTGTTTTTTTAAATAATTAAAAAAAAAACAATTAAAAAAAAACATAAAACAATAAATAAAAAAAAACATAAAACAATAAAAAAAAAACAATCTAATAAAAAAAAATTATAAAAAAAAATAATAATAAAAACTTTCGAAGCCTGTTCCTGATGTCACCTCGTTGCCGTTGCATCGTTTGTAGAGCTGAGAGTAATCAGGGGAGTAATTCTGATTCATCCGAACAACAGGTAAAAGTGTAAAAAATATTTGTGTTAAACCTTAAATTTGTAATTTAATCAAATTTAAGAGATTTTTTGTAAATTATTCAAAAATATAAATAAATTGTCGCTTTTGCAAGTCGAACACAAAAAATATTTTTTACACTTCATAGTGAAACAAATTATATATTTATTTTATTTAAATAAAGAAAATAAAAAACCACCCTTAAAAGTGAAACGATCGCGAGTGTTAATTGTTTTAACTTTAAACAAATTCACAAACGTACATACTTACATTATTGTCTCATTTAATTTGAAAAAAAAAAATTTTTTTTGAATTCTTTTTCTTGTTTTGCCGTCGGTATTTCAAACATTTGTTGAAAATTTTATTTTATAATTTATTTAAAGTAAATACACAATATTCGCGAGTGTTAAATTTAATTTTTTATAAAATAATTAATTTATTATTTTTTGGTCTTCTTTATCCTTTCATTCGCTGTTTGTTGAACAAAAGGTTCATTTCCATTCGTTCCTATAACACTTGAATTTTTTTACATCAGCTGTTAACAGTGAGTGCGTGCACACTAGCATCGAAAGTTTAATTTCACACAAATTTAATTTACAAAGTTAAAAGAGTGTTCACACTAGCAACGAAAAAATTATTTTCGTATTATTATAAAATATTTAATAATAAGTGTGTTCATAATTTTAACGAAATTTCCAAATAAAATTTGTATACAAATTAAAATAATTAATTTCGATTTTTCTTGGTAAATAAAATAAATTTTCTTATTTTTTTTACCAAAGGCTGATCAAGTGTTTTTGAAGAATTTAATAAATTATTATAATTAGGAATAAAGTCGTTTTCAACAATAAAATAATAAATTTTGGAAACATATTCCGAATATTGTGTAACCGACGAGAGAATAATTCGAAATCGGGAATAATCGTATCCTTAAAACAAAGTAGAAAATAAATATTATTTCGGCCTATAAATTAATTAGGTCGTACATTTTTACTTTAAAACATTTCGTTTTTTAATAAAATTTCATGATGACTGGTAAAAGACGTCAAGATTCTCCTTCCAAATCGGAAATTTTGGAGAAATTATTAGTAAAAAAGGCTAAAGTTGTACAAAATATTGCACGAATTCGTCAATCTATTCGGGAAAAGACGATTTCATTCAACCCTATTGAACTAGAATGTCGATTAGATATTCTAGTGAATTATATTGACCAAGCAATGAAGCTACAGTCAGAAGTGGATAATTTAGATCCCGATAATGACGATAGAGCTGAGCTTGAGGATATTTGTGTGTCTACAAAATCAATGTTTTTGAGTATCTTGGCCAAAAATAGAAAAACTAGTGTGCCTGAAACATCCTTTAGTTTACAGTCGCATCAGTCAAGACTCCCAAATATGAAGCTCCCCAAATTTAGCGGAAAATATTCCGATTATAAGAATTTTATGAGCTTATTTGAGAACTTAGTCCACAATGACCCGACGTTGACAGATATAGAAAAATTTAATCATTTGATATCATGCTTATCCGATGAAGCTTTGGGTACAGTCAAAGCTTTTCAGATTTCTGAGGAAAATTACCCCAAGGCATTAGCCAGTTTAAAAAAGGTTTATGATAATGAGTGTTTGATATTTTTTGATAATATCGCCAAACTTTTCGATCTTCCAGAGATCACGAAACCTTCAGCTTCTGCTTTGCGAAGCATGATCGATACTGTTTCTGCAATTTACGACTCACTTTTGACAATAGGTGATGACAAGAAAATTACAAATGCTATTTTAATACATTTAGTGATGTCAAAAGTAGATCCAGTCACAAAATCTAAGTGGGAAGAACAGCTAGATTTCGAAAAGCTGCCACTCTGGTCTGACTGTGAAACCGCCTTGAACAAACGATATCAACATATTTCTGCTGATGAATCTTCAAGTTCAAGACCGAGGTTGAATAAGAATAAAACTGATAATTCTAATAAAAAACATAACAGAACATCACTAAATATTACGAAATCGAAACAATCTGCTGAAAAATGTATGTTTTGTAAATCAAATCAACATATAATTAACAATTGCCCTTCATTTACTGCTGAGCCTGTACTTCAAAGATTTGATTTTATCAAATCTGTGCCAGCATGTATAAATTGTTTGAAAAAAGGACATACAGTAGCAAGATGCACATCGTCTAAGTGTAGAATTTGTAGTGGATCTCACAATTCACTTTTACATAGGTATAATACTGGTTCTAATAATAACTACTCTGAACAGCCGTCGACTTCACACGCTTCTGTAAACTACTCATCTTCGGATGGAAGAATTATTCTAGCCACGGCTGTTGTGAAAGTAAGAAATAGTTCTGGTGAGTTTATATTAGCCAGAGCTCTTTTAGATTCCGGTTCTCAACCAAATTTGATTACTGAGGAACTTGCACAGCTACTGAGATTAAAAAGAGAAGGAGGCAGATTAAATTTAAATGGCATTGGCGAAACAAATTCATTTTCAAAATCTTGCGTAAATTTAACTGTCACGTCGAGGGTTAACTCTACTCAATTTACTTCGAAGTTTTGGGTATTGAGTTCAATTACTAATTTACAACCTGATGGAAAAATTCGTACAACAAGCCTTAATATTCCCAAGAATATAGAATTAGCTGATCCTAGCTTTCATAGACCTCAGAAAATAGATTTGTTAATAGGCGCAGAAGTATTTTTCGATTTGATTTGTGTAGGTCAAATAAAGTTTAATTCTAGCCTGCCTATTTTGCAAAAAACATCACTTGGTTGGATTGTTACTGGAAAGTATAATCAGCCAAAGGGCTCAGATAATAACAAAGTTTTTCATATAAATACTTCTATAGAAAACGAGAGTAATGTTGATTCCATAGTTCGAAAATTCTGGGAATTAGAAGATATCCCGAAAGAATCAACAAAATTATATACTGAGGAACAGCAGCAATGTGAGGACATTTTTAGAAATTCTGTGCGACGTTTATCGTCAGGACGATTTAAAGTCTCATTGCCTTTCAAATCTGATACAAAAGCATTGGGTTCATCTTTTGAAACTGCTAAGAGGAGATTTCTCGCTTTGGAGCGAAAAATTTCCAAAGACACAATTTTGAGAGAAATGTATCATGATTTTATGAAGGAGTATTTCGACTTAGGTCATATGTCAATTATAGACAACATACCAGAATTTCCTCATTATTTTATTCCACACCAATGTGTTCTGCGACCTCAAAGTACAACTACAAAACTTCGAGTAGTTTTTGATGCTTCATGTCGAACTTCTTCACAACTATCACTTAATGATTTATTAATGGTTGGTCCCACAATACAAGAAGAATTATATTCGACATTGATCCGTTTTCGCCTTAATAAATATGCAATCACTGCTGATATTGAGAAAATGTATCGTCAAGTTTTAGTTGACGAAAATAATAGAAATTATCAGTTAATCCTTTGGAGGCAGAATCCATCTGAAGATATAAAAGTGTTTAAATTAAACACGGTAACATATGGTACGGCTTCAGCGCCATTTTTAGCCATCAGATGTTTGATTCATTTAAGTGATTTATTCAAAGAGACTTTACCAATTGGTTCAAAAGTTATTCGCAGTGATTTTTATGTGGATGATTTATTAACTGGAGCTGAAAGCTACCAAGACCTGAATATAATTCGTAACCAAGTTACTGAAATTTTAAGTTCAGCTGGGTTTAAACTTACGAAATGGTTCTCAAATCATCCTAAGTTTATAAGTTCATTGGAAAATGAAAAATTATTACAAAGTGACTCCGATTCTGCTAAAGCTCTAGGCATACATTGGGTTCCGAAGAATGATTCATTTAAGTTTCATTTGAAAGACAATTTTAAAGATTTGAAAGCGACTAAAAGAAATATTTTATCTGTTTCGTCGCGATTGTTTGATCCTCTCGGACTTTTATGCCCAATTGTAACAAAAGCTAAAATGTTACTTCAAGAGCTTTGGGTACAAAAACTTGACTGGGATGAATCAATTCCTATGAGACTAAATACTTCATGGGAAAATTTCAAATCTAATTTAATGGAAATTGATTCAATTACAATCCCAAGATTCGTCCAAACAACTTCAGCAACAAAAATCCAAATTCATGGATTTGCTGATGCTTCTATTCGTGCGTACGGTTGTTGCATATATATAAGATGTTCTGAATCAAATAAAGTTGATTCAAGGCTACTTACAGCTAAATCTAAAGTCGCTCCACTTAAGACTAAATCTCTTCCGAGACTTGAGTTATGCGCTGCACACCTACTGGCTAAGTTATGGACTCGAATTAAGTTTATGATAAAATTTAAAATCGAGAGTGTTAATTTCTGGACAGATTCAGAAATAACCTTGCATTGGATAAAAACTCATCCATCCTTACTAGCAACATTCGTTTCTAATCGAGTTGCTGAAATTCAAGAATGTTCAGAAGGGATTTCTTGGCGACATGTGCCAACAAAACAGAATCCAGCTGACATTGTATCAAGAGGATGTGACGTGAATGAGTTGAAAAATTCTATTTGGTTTGAAGGACCATCGTTTCTGTTGAACGATAGTTCCAAATGGCCTGTTAACAAAAACTTTGAGTTAACGGAGAACCAACAAATATTGGAAAAAAGAAAAACGAATGTGGTTTTAATAGTAGAGGGTCAGCAAAGTTGTCTGCTTGATCTAATTGAAAAATATTCTTCATACAAAAAGTTACTACGGGTAACTGCTTTTGTATTCAGATTCATTGATATTCTGAATAAAAGAAAAATTGAAATGAATTCTATACCTACTGCAAAGGAATTGAAATGGTCGTTTTACCGACTTGTAGAGACTATCCAGAAATATCATTTTTCTGAGGAGATATCTAAATTACAGAAATCTCTTGTCTTACCATCAAGTTTGCAAAGGCTAACACCATTTATCCACAAATTTGATGAGGAAAATAGATCATTTTCACTAATAAGGGTAGGTGGGAGATTGCTAAATGCAAATTTGGATTATAATACCAAATTCCCACTTTTGTTACCGAAAAAAAATAGCTTTGTAACACTTTATTTGCGAAATCTTCATCTTGACAATTGTCATGCTGGTACTAAAGCTTTAATATCTCTTTCGCGGGAAAATATTTGGCTAATTAATGCGAAAGAAGAGTGCAGCAGAATAGTTCGCAAGTGTGTTCATTGCTTCCGCTATAAACCTAAGCTTATGTCTCAAATAATGGGAAATTTACCCGCTAATAGAGTGAGAGCTACTCGACCATTTTTAATCGTCGGTGTAGACTTTTGTGGTCCCGTTAACGTTTCATTAAGAATTCGTGGCAGACCCCCATTAAAAATGTATATAGCGGTTTTCGTGTGTTTCACTTCTAAGGCGGTACATTTAGAATTAGTATCTGATTTGTCTACTGATGCTTTTCTTCTTTGTTTTAAAAGGTTCACCGCCAGGAGAGGACTGCCACAAATTGTCCACTGCGACAACGCGACGAACTTCGTCGGAGCCAGTCGAGTCATGAAGGACCTTCAACAAGCGTTCGTCAGCAGCGCCAAAGCCATCGAATCGTACGCAGCGTCGTCCGGGGTGAGGTTCAGCTTCATACCACCTCGGGCGCCCCACTTCGGAGGACTGTGGGAGGCCGCAGTCAAACAGGCGAAATTCCTACTTCTGCGCGTAATAGGAAATGCATCTCTCACCAGCGAGGAAATGGCAACAATGCTCGCAGAAGTAGAGGCGGTGCTCAACAGTCGTCCGCTAGCACCGTTGTCTCCAGACCCGAACGACGGAGAGGCGCTAACTCCAGCTCACCTATTGATCGGAGAGGGTCTGCGTTCGCTGCCGCCAGAATCCGCAGAAGAAGGGATCGGCAAAGAGGTGAAATTATGCAAGCGTTGGCGACTGCTTTGCGATCTCAAGCTGACGTTCTGGCGGGCTTGGTCGAAAGACTACATTCTGGGTCTGCAAGGCAAAGCCAAATGGCACGATCCCAAGCCGAACATCAACATCGGTCAAGTGGTAATAATCCACGAAGACAACTACCCGCCGCAGAGTTGGCTGACCGGGAAAGTCGTCGGAATCGTAGAAGGAGAAGACGGCAAGGTCAGAGTGGCGGAGGTCAAAACCAAAAGCGGCGTTTATAGACGCCCCATTCATAAATTGGCTCCACTACCATTAGAGTGAAGACGTTTTTCCAGTCCTTCACTGGGGCCGGAATGTTGCGCCCATTTAAAATTTTAGTCATATAAGTTAATATTTTTATTTAAAAATGAATTTTTGTAATAGTAAAAAAAATGAATTTAAATATAGTTTTGTTAAGTGTAGAAATAATTAATTTTAATGTTAGTAAACCCTGTTGCTTAATATGTTAAAAGCAACAGGGTAATGTAAATAAAAAAGTAGGCTTTTTTTATACATAAGAAAATAAAATGAAGAAAGTACTTGCAAATTATAAGTGAATTAAAGCGGTCGTGTTTTTTTACTTTGTCAAAAATTAAATTATAAATTGGTTAATTTAATTTTTTAATTCTTAAAAACTATTAAGAATACAGTTCCAAACAGTTTTACTTAGGAGCAAGGGAAGAAAGAGGTAGCACCCATGCAATGCAAATATTAAATAAAATTTTGAAACGACGAAATGACAGGCCGGTATTAAATTTGGTATATTTTGCTAGCGGGAAGAACAACGATATTCGGTTCGGTTTTACTAAAATACTTCTCGGTAGGAAACGTAATAGATATTTCGGACTCAAAGATAATACTACTTTTATTGAGAAATTATATATTCTCAATAAAGGTAGTATTATGTTGGACAATACTGTTAAAACTGGTTGTGTTCTGTACATTCTTTCATATGATAAATGTTCCCCCGTGATAGTATTTTTAGCCCATAAAATGTAAAAACATAAAATGATTTAAACCAAATTTTGCAAAAGTAATCCCTATTTTTAATATGCCAAAATATACGAGGATCAGTCCGTTGTTTTCCATAGGTCCAATAAAAATCCCTTCAGAGATGCTTCCGGTTCGGTTCATAAATTTTTTTAACTTCCACATAACCCTTCAAAAACAATTTTTAGAACGCATAAATAAACATTCGTAAAATAAAAAATAAACTATACGAGGACCGTTCATAAATATTTCGTAATAGGTATTTACAACAACAAAGTGGTGTAGTGTATTACACAGTCGGTCTTGACCGACAATAACATTTTTACTTGTAATTTTAAGGGTTTTCGATTTAAGTGTTAATCGAATGGAGAATAACAAACGAAAATGCTAAATTAATTCAGATTTTGTATACTTTATAAACTTTCTTTTCATTTCAAATGGAATGACGAACATTTTATACCCTCTTGAGTTGGTGGGTCGTATTCTAAGTTAAAATAATTTTGCCAATTTATAGTATATTTACGAAGTGTGTACAGCTGTCTGTTTCTAGCACAATACTGGTAACAGGTCTAAAATCAAGGCACTTCAAAACATGCTCATTATTTTAAATTTCTTTATTTCAATTTCTTTCACAAATCGTTTCAAATTTGGTCTCAGATAAATTTTATATTAATGTTTTTTCCCAAAAATTTGAAAACAGTTCATGTAGATAATTTAACAAAGCAGTTTTTCGATTCTTCATCTACTTTAGTGCAAAATTTCATAGATGTTTTATATACAAAAAGTTTTTCTTGTTTATTTTATGAATAAAACTTTATTTGATTTACAACTTTAATTTATCCCATAACAATAGTTACCAGCAAATAACAATTAAAACAAAGATTTATTACACTCTATAGTAGAAATGGAAAAAATATATAAAATTTTGGATGCAGAGTATAAAATAATAAAAATAGAATAAAATGTTAAATAATTACATACAATAAATATTATTTACACGTTAAATAACATAACAATTTATAGCGATTAAAAACGCAAAAAATGTAACAATGTTGTGAAAATTAATGTCATACAAAATTAAAGCCGTTTTTATACCCTCCGCCTACATATATATTAAATACCAGGGTGTAGTTAAGTTTAACTTTTGAGCTTGGTCTATGTGAAGCTAAAGAGTGCCGATCCATAAACTCCGAAAATAGGACACCTCAGGTCAGGTTTAAAGTGATCCAGATTCCTTATTATTGAATCGATATCCATGAGTAAAGGGTCTGAAAAATACTTGTGTTATATTCTATAGATTTAAAAAGAGATTTATCGTTTAAAATTTAAATATTTTCTTTCTGAACAATCTTGAAGAAGTTTTGTCTGCTACAGCAGGTCTAAGTATGATTCGACTTTTGCAATGACACTGAACAGAAATTAACCTTTCAAAGAAAATCTCTTGAAAATAGATTCGTGTTTAATAGTTATAAATTTTTAAATTTTGCTTTCATAGTGGATTTTTATTACCCGAGATATACGACTTTAGAAACCTGTGAAAGAGGTATACAGACTTAATCCCAATGAGATTAATTTATCACGACTGCATTCTATTTAAATGCAGGTATTGGAATTATATTAAATAAAAAATTTTGATAAAAATGAGTTTAATTCAAGAATCCAAGAGCGAAAAAATTGCACGTGGTTAAAAAAATCGAATGTCCTTGATACATCACTTTGTATCCCTATAAATTTCGCAGAGTCTTTATTAATCGAAATTTCCAAAATTCCCGCACTCCTTTGTTATCATTGTGTTCAATTCACCCAAACGACCAAAAGTCACAGGTTTATTAAAAAACCTGTGAAAGTTATAAACGGCCAAGCCCGACTATGGAATATTATTGGTTTTAACTGGTAGATACCAAATTTAATGAACCGCGGAATTTGTGCGTTTTTAAAGGATTTTTCTCTGGGGACGTTATATGGGAGCTAGAAGAAAGTATGGACCAACCTTGTAATATTTCGCACAGTGATTTTTGCTTATGTTTGTCTCAATTTGATAAATTCTTATTATAATATCAATATATATTTATATATATATATATATATATATATATATATATATATATATATATATATATATATATATATATATATATATATATATATATATATATATATATATATATATATATATATGAGTGAGATTTAAAACCTTCAAAATGATATGTGAAAGAGGAGTTGTAAGAGATCTACGAGAAATAATAAACCAACGATCGTATATATTGCCACATTTAGAATATTAAAAGACTTACTTGTACCTAATTTCATTAAAATAGCTTAAAATGTAGGAATTTTAAAAGTTAAAAATTCCATTCCGGCAAGAACATTTGTATGAGGGTTAATAATAGACTCATGAAATAATGGAATCATCATTTATTTTTATTTATTTTAAATAATAATAAATTATTTTAAATAATCCCTGGGCCAGAATCTAGAAAATTCCATTGGTATAACTCTAAAATTGAGACCTGTATTTAGTTCACGCTACGAGATGGATCTCTGGAATTGCGTTGCTTTACCGCTTATGGAGTTTGTGGTAAAAATTTAACTATATTAGTACAGTTCATAGTTGTACTCTCCCTCTTTCTAAAACCGGTTAGTAGTTACTTCTTACACGATTTATTGGTGTATATATATAATTTACTTATTGTTGTGAAGGGTATTTAAGGCGTGACATTGCTGAATAACATAATCTGACATATATATTCTAAAATACAGGAAGACATCATCAAGATTTTAAGCAATTTAATTACTAAATTATAAAAAATTACATACATGCCTTCTTTAGCAACAATTAAAGTTTATATCGAATTTTTGAAATAAAATACAAAATAAGTAAGCATGTTATACACGGCTGTGCCGAATGTTAAATACCCTTCTCCACTAATATTAAGCAAGAATAAGCAGGAGCTGAAGATATTACACCAAATAACTTATTTGTTCATCAGCTAAAAAGACGATTGCGGCAATGGCCCCTATAAAAACTCCGTGCTCCGAAAAATAGAGTTATATGGGAGCAATAGCAAAATTACCGAGATTGATCAAATTAATATATAAGAGATAATTAGAATAATAACTGTAGTGAATTTCAATATAATTTATTATGATTTATTAATTGATTTACTAGGGGCACTATATGAGAGCTATAGCAAACTTTGGACCGATATTAATTAAATTAAAGACACATATTCAGGAATATTAGGAAATTTCAAATTTAAAAGTTTTATAATCTATAAATCATATTCCAAGAAGGGCCTTATATGGGAGCTACGTCAGATATTAACGCCAGCACAATCTAGTTTCTTTGGATTTACTGTTGTAGCAAAAAAAAAAATATATGAAAATTTAAAAAAATGTTTTTAAAAATTGCGACCTGTACAGCTCACAGGTTTTAAGGGTGTATCAAAATTTTTCATATTTCAGCCTAAACCTTTTTTTCTATTGATAATGAAAATTTTGGTAAAATCCAATTATCTTTTGTTGAAAAAATTAGACAAGTTCTTTTACGAAATTTTGAGGTTGTCTCATATATCGTTCTCTAACTTTTTTGATGATGAACCGATTGATTTCAAATAGGAAACTACTTCGGATAATAATTCTAGAATGTTTCTAACAGCCAGACGGACATAGTTCAAACAGACACGACTCAGATTTTGATTTAATGCAAGAATATATATATATATATATATATATATATATATATATATATATATATATATATATATATATATATATATATATATATATATATATATATATATATATATATATATATATATATACTTAAAGGATTCTGAAATAATTCCTTCTTGGCGCTACACACGGAATGACAAAGTTAATATACTCTCATCAAAACTTGTGGTGGTGGAGGGTATTAAAATATCTAAATTGTTAATATCGTCTAAATGAATTAAGCACATAAAATCGCTATATATATAAATATATGTACATCTATATATAACAATTTCATTACATTAACCCAACAACTATGTTGTGTATTTAAATGTATTTTGGTGTAATCCATACAAGTACTTGAACATCTCGGAAAAGAGTTTAATTTATTATGGTCGTGGTTTAAGACGCCATGTTCCTATTTTATGTTGACTTGAAATTTAACTAGAGCTGATGACATGGCGTGTTTAACACATTGATTTATTGTGCGAAAATTATAATAAAGTTTTCTTTTTTTAACATTTTTTTTTGTTTTAATATGAAATTGTATTATTTTTATCATGCATGTTTTTGCTCTTAGAATCTATACTTGTTTATCATGAAATCTTAGTTAGACTTTAATCAAAAGCCTAGAAAATGTTCATTTTGTTTATAACGCCAATGCTTGACTCCATAGATTAATAATAATTAATTTTAGCTTTTATTGGAGAATGCAAGAGATGGCAAATTATTAATTATTTATATTAAAATATTTATTTAATAAAAATACTTTCAAGCAAGTTTTATTAAAGAGAAGTTTATTACTTGAAATTTTCAAAGGGCTTAAGCTCTTGGGTCAACTGAATCTCCGAATCCTAAACAATAGTATTCATGAAATGTTGAGTTGTTGCCAAGGCATGTTACCCTACAAAAATGGGCTTCTCTCCCATACTTTTGCAAACAACATCAATGTTTTCTACAAAATGAATAAGAATAAATTTTTAATGTGTATGAAAAGTCTCTAGCTGGGCTATCGGGCTATAAAGGTCAGAGGAAATTCAAAACATTAAAGTCTCAGGACACGATATAAAGATGCCAACTACTACAGTTCAAGCCAAACACATTACTGCGTACTTTGCCAGTATTCGAATTTTCCTTTTGTATAGAGAAGATAATAATAATTTTGGAATATAAATTTTACTACTTAATTGAAATGAAATGTAAAAAATATAAACACAAAATGGCGTTTTTCTAAAAGAAAAAATTGTCCCCTATATTTCATACTATTCGGCCATAATTGTAAAATATAATTACATACATATCAAAAAAATATATTTTAAGATACAAAAAAATGGAACGACAATTGCATTGTTAGTTAGTTTGTCTCTTATATTTACTACCAAACATGGATTAACTCAATTAATGGCAGTTGTCATATTATTGTGTTTAAATGTGCGTGTCTAGATCACTCCCTTTTTACCTAAAATAATGTTTTGACAAACATAAAACGGGGATGAAATATATTGTTTTTAAATACAATAACAGTTTTTAGTGAGGCGGAAAAAGGATTTAAGTAAATATTTTCAAACTTTAAATTATAAATAGATTTCTAATTACAAATCTAAAGACTTCTTAAAGACAAGAATAAAATAGATCAAAATAGATCATTTATATCGGATCCCATATTCCCTTCAATCTACTTAACAGTTTCAAAGGACAAACAGTTTTACAAAATGTTGTGTTAAACTGTAAACCGAAGTATTTGATAACCAGTCAGCCGATGTCGACATGTTGAAAGAACCAGATGAAGTTGCAATGCTAAAACAGACAGCCAAAGCCACTGTGTGGAAACAGCCAATCGAAGTTTCTGTGTTGAAACTGTTAACTAAAGCTGCTGCGTTAAAACGGCCAACCTGGAGCCACTGTGTTTAAACAGACAGCCAAAATCACTGTATGCAAACTGTCCACCGAACGTTGTGCTTAAATAGTCAATCTAAGTCACAGTGGCAAAACAGATAACTGAAATATCTGTGTAAAAACTGCCAACAAAAATTAAAAATTATAAACTAAATGAGAATTATTTCTGATTTTCGGATGTGAGTCTGGATGGGAGTTACGATCTTCTTCCAATTTGACATGTTGATTTAAACTAAAACAAAATATGATTAAATTATTTTCATATGTAAGATTTAAATGAGATTAAATGTCCATTGCGGGAATACAATTATGTAGAAAATATGTCCAACATAAAACTGTCACTAACATCTAAACGTGCGGATATAGTTAAATCGAATCAGGTAGAGATTCTGAGCAAATCGATGCAAACACATCACAGCACAACCACCTATAAAGGTTTAGGGTATAACAAAATAAGACAAAACAATCCCGTTATTTGTCCCTCTTTTGAAATGACACAATTTTCAATAATAATTTAAATTAAATCCAAATAACAACAAAATAAATGACCCACACATACAAAGACTAACGCAAACATATGAAACCACATTAAAATTAGTATTGATTTACAAACTCGATGCAACAGTCAATTGTCAATGAGTGACAAAACAACAAGTGACACATGTCTTAGGTTTCTATGGATAACAACAAAAACACAAAAACCAACAAGACAAATAATATATATCAAGGATACTAAAAGGTGGCGCCACATACCAAAGAAATAAAGCTTTTTTTTACTTTTAACAAGTTAAGGTGACACATGGCCAGACAAAAGACACACTAAAAACAAGTGATGAAAAAAAACATAAAATTCCTTTAAAAATAAGTTTTGCGAAGACCTACTTAACATGAAAACTGATATATTCCCATGAACTCCAACTTATACAATTATATGATTATGGCTAATTGTGCACACACAAATATATATGTGAGTACATATATGTTTGTATGTGTGAGTTAAAAATAAAATTCTAAAGGTGTCATATTCTAGAAGGGGAGAATTTGATTTTACCATTCCTTTGAGAGCAGTTCTTATACTTTACTTCTTATAGATTTTTAACTTAAATTGAGCAGAAAACCAGAGGGCGCCAGTCAAGAGTTCCTGTGGCTTCCATAACAACAAATTTAACAATGTTGCTTTTTTGGTTGACACGCTGTATAAAAATTCAATACATATAACATTTTTATCTTTAATGAAAAATCGATTTTTTGATGAAAATAAAACTGATTACAAATAATTGTCCTTTTGGCTCTAACGTTCAGCTATAAGAAGTAGTTTTAGTTTTTGGTGAATACAGTAATTCCAAATTATTTTCCTTTTGGCTCCAATTCTGATTACAGATTATTATCCTTTTGGCTCTAGCTTCTCTAGTTTAGCCATAAAATACAATTTAGGTTTTTCATATATAAATAACTTTTTATCTTCTATTTTTTAGATATTTTTATTTTATTATTCTTATTATTTATTAATTAAGGATTCTTAATCTTTGATGCTGCAGCTTTTGCGATAGTTCTTAAATAACGGTTTTACATTTAATGTCTTTTTGAACTGACGCTTATTCAGGCATAAAAACTATAAGCAAATTTCTGTTATAAAAAGTTTTTAAAAAAATTTGACAAGAAGGTTCACGCAAAAGAAAATAAAACTAACGGTGTTTATAAGGTGTATTAGTTCCTAAACAAAATCTGTATGGAAATCGGTTCCTCAAATGAAGGTCATTTGTATATGAAGTTAAATGAATTGATACCACACAACATTCCTTTTTTTGGATTAAACACATGTTGCCACAAGTGGCGCCAATAATTATTGGAGAAGAAGCAAATTTTGAAGACATTGAAAGAAAAGAAGGGAAATTACGAGAATTTTCATTACAATAAGAAAAATTTAAAAATCTATTGATTAAATCAGTTAAATTCAGTTTCCTTATATATGTATGTGTATGAAGAAAAGTATTGAAACCTTATGACAACACAGAGTTCCACAATTCAAAAACAATTTTGAGCACTAAAATTACTATAACATATTGGAAAAAGGCCTGTTTCAGAGAGCTTTATTTCAGAGCAATTTTCTATAGGAAAATTAGATCTATTTCAGAGCAATTTTCTATAGGAAAATTAGCTCTATTCCAGAGCAATCTATAGTAAAATCAACTTTATTTCATAGCAATTTTCTATAAGAAAATAAAAAAATTCTATAGCACAACCAGCTCTGTTTTAGAGCAATTTTCTATACGAAAATTAGCTCTATTTCAGAGCAATTTTCTATAGGAAAATTAGCTCTGTTTCAGAGAAATTTTCTATAGGAAAATTAGCTCTGTTTCAGAGAAATTTTCTATAGGAAAATTAGCTCTGTTTCAGAGAAATTTTCTATAGGAAAATTAGCTCTGTTTCAGAGAAATTTTCTATAGGAAAATTAGCTCTGTTTCAGAGAAATTTTCTATAGGAAAATTAGCTCTGTTTCAGAGAAATTTTCTATAGGAAAATTAGCTCTGTTTCAGAGAAATTTTCTATAGGAAAATTAGCTCTGTTTCAGAGAAATTTTCTATAGGAAAATTAGCTCTGTTTCAGAGAAATTTTCTATAGGAAAATTAGCTCTGTTTCAGAGAAATTTTCTATAGGAAAATTAGCTCTGTTTCAGAGAAATTTTCTATAGGAAAATTAGCTCTGTTTCAGAGAAATTTTCTATAGGAAAATTAGCTCTGTTTCAGAGAAATTTTCTATAGGAAAATTAGCTCTGTTTCAGAGAAATTTTCTATAGGAAAATTAGCTCTGTTTCAGAGAAATTTTCTATAGGAAAATTAGCTCTGTTTCAGAGAAATTTTCTATAGGAAAATTAGCTCTGTTTCAGAGAAATTTTCTATAGGAAAATTAGCTCTGTTTCAGAGTAATTTTCTATAGGAAAATTAGCTCTGTTTCAGAGAAATTTTCTATAGGAAAATTAGCTCTGTTTCAGAGAAATTTTCTATAGGAAAATTAGCTCTGTTTCAGAGAAATTTTCTATAGGAAAATTAGCTCTGTTTCAGAGCAATTTTCTGTAGGAAAATTAGCTCTGTTTCAGAGCAATTTTCTGTAGGAAAATTAGCTCTGTTTCAGAGCAATTTTCTGTAGGAAAATTAGCTCTGTTTCAGAGCAATTTTCTGTAGGAAAATTAGCTCTGTTTCAGAGCAATTTTCTGTAGGAAAATTAGCTCTGTTTCAGAGCAATTTTCTATAGGAAAATTAGCTCTATTTCAGAGCAATTTTTTATAGGAAAATTAGCTCTGTTTCAGAGCAATTTTTTATAGGAAAATTAGCTCTGTTTCAGAGCAATTTTTCATAGGAAAATTAGCTCTGTTTCAGAGCAATTTTTTATAGGAAAATTAGCTCTGTTTCAGAGCAATTTTCTATAGGAAAATTAGCTCTGTTTCAGAGCAATTTTCTATAGGAAAATTAGCTCTGTTTCAGAGTAATTTTCTATAGGAAAATTAGCTCTGTTTCAGAGCAATTTTCTATAGGAAAATTAGCTCTGTTTCAGAGCAATTTTCTATAGGAAAATTAGCTCTGTTTCAGAGCAATTTTCTATAGGAAAATTAGCTCTGTTTCAGAGCAATTTTCTATAGGAAAATTAGCTCTGTTTTAGAGCAATTTTCTATAGGAAAATTAGCTCTGTTTCAGAGCAATTTTTTATAGGAAAATTAGCTCTGTTTCAGAGCAATTTTCTATGGGAAAATTAGCTCTGTTTCAGAGCAATTTTCTATGGGAAAATTAGCTCTGTTTCAGAGCAATTTTCTATGGGAAAATTAGCTCTACTGCAGAGCAATTTTCTATAGGAAAATTAGCTCTGTTTCAGAGCAATTTTCTATGGGAAAATTAGCTCTACTGCAGAGCAATTTTCTATAGGAAAATTAGCTCTGTTTCAGAGAAATTTTCTATAGGAAAATTAGCTCTGTTTCAGAGAAATTTTCTATAGGAAAATTAGCTCTGTTTCAGAGAAATTTTCTATAGGAAAATTAGCTCTGTTTCAGAGAAATTTTCTATAGGAAAATTAGCTCTGTTTCAGAGAAATTTTCTATAGGAAAATTAGCTCTGTTTCAGAGAAATTTTCTATAGGAAAATTAGCTCTGTTTCAGAGAAATTTTCTATAGGAAAATTAGCTCTGTTTCAGAGAAATTTTCTATAGGAAAATTAGCTCTGTTTCAGAGAAATTTTCTGTAGGAAAATTAGCTCTATTTCAGAGCAATTTTCTGTAGGAAAATTAGCTCTGTTTCAGAGCAATTTTCTATAGGAAAATTAGCTCTATTTCAGAGCAATTTTCTATAGGAAAATTAGCTCTGTTTCAGAGCAATTTTCTATAGGAAAATTAGCTCTGTTTCAGAGCAATTTTCTATAGGAAAATTAGCTCTGTTTCAGAGCAATTTTCTATAGGAAAATTAGCTCTGTTTCAGAGCAATTTTCTATAGGAAAATTAGCTCTGTTTCGGAGCAATTTTCTATAGGAAAATTAGCTCTGTTTCAGAGCAATTTTTTATAGGAAAATTAGCTCTGTTTCGGAGCAATTTTTTATAGGAAAATTAGCTCTGTTTCAGAGCAATTTTTTATAGGAAAATTAGCTCTGTTTCAGAGCAATTTTCTGTAGGAAAATTAGCTCTGTTTCAGAGCAATTTTCTGTAGGAAAATTAGCTCTGTTTCAGAGAAATTTTCTATAGGAAAATTAGCTCTGTTTCAGAGCAATTTTCTATAGGAAAATTAGCTCTGTTTCAGAGCAATTTTCTATAGGAAAATTAGCTCTGTTTCAGAGCAATTTTCTATAGAAAAATTAGCTCTACTGCAGAGCAATTTTCTATAGGAAAATTAGCTCTATTTCAGAGCAATTTTCTATAGGAAAATTAGCTCTGTTTCAGAGCAATTTTCTATAGGAAAATTAGCTCTGTTTCAGAGCAATTTTCTATTAAATTAGCTCTGTTTCAGAGAAATTTTCTATAGGAAAATTAGCTCTGTTTCAGAGCAATTTTCTGTAGGAAAATTAGCTCTGTTTCAGAGCAATTTTCTGTAGGAAAATTAGCTCTGTTTCAGAGCAATTTTCTGTAGGAAAATTAGCTCTGTTTCAGAGCAATTTTCTGTAGGAAAATTAGCTCTGTTTCAGAGCAATTTTCTATAGGAAAATTAGCTCTATTTCAGAGCAATTTTCTATAGGAAAATTAGCTCTGTTTCAGAGCAATTTTTTATAGGAAAATTAGCTCTGTTTCAGAGCAATTTTTCATAGGAAAATTAGCTCTGTTTCAGAGCAATTTTTTATAGGAAAATTAGCTCTGTTTCAGAGCAATTTTCTATAGGAAAATTAGCTCTGTTTCAGAGTAATTTTCTATAGGAAAATTAGCTCTGTTTCAGAGCAATTTTCTATAGGAAAATTAGCTCTGTTTCAGAGCAATTTTCTATAGGAAAATTAGCTCTGTTTCAGAGCAATTTTCTATAGGAAAATTAGCTCTGTTTCAGAGCAATTTTCTATAGGAAAATTAGCTCTGTTTCAGAGCAATTTTCTATAGGAAAATTAGCTCTGTTTCAGAGCAATTTTTTATAGGAAAATTAGCTCTGTTTCAGAGCAATTTTCTATGGGAAAATTAGCTCTGTTTCAGAGCAATTTTCTATGGGAAAATTAGCTCTACTGCAGAGCAATTTTCTATAGGAAAATTAGCTCTGTTTCAGAGCAATTTTCTATGGGAAAATTAGCTCTACTGCAGAGCAATTTTCTATAGGAAAATTAGCTCTGTTTCAGAGCAATTTTCTATAGGAAAATTAGCTCTGTTTCAGAGCAATTTTCTATAGGAAAATTAGCTCTGTTTCAGAGCAATTTTCTATAGGAAAATTAGCTCTGTTTCAGAGAAATTTTCTATAGGAAAATTAGCTCTGTTTCAGAGAAATTTTCTATAGGAAAATTAGCTCTGTTTCAGAGAAATTTTCTATAGGAAAATTAGCTCTGTTTCAGAGAAATTTTCTATAGGAAAATTAGCTCTGTTTCAGAGAAATTTTCTATAGGAAAATTAGCTCTGTTTCAGAGAAATTTTCTATAGGAAAATTAGCTCTGTTTCAGAGAAATTTTCTATAGGAAAATTAGCTCTGTTTCAGAGAAATTTTCTATAGGAAAATTAGCTCTGTTTCAGAGAAATTTTCTATAGGAAAATTAGCTCTGTTTCAGAGAAATTTTCTGTAGGAAAATTAGCTCTGTTTCAGAGCAATTTTCTGTAGGAAAATTAGCTCTGTTTCAGAGCAATTTTCTGTAGGAAAATTAGCTCTGTTTCAGAGCAATTTTCTATAGGAAAATTAGCTCTATTTCAGAGCAATTTTCTATAGGAAAATTAGCTCTGTTTCAGAGCAATTTTCTATAGGAAAATTAGCTCTGTTTCAGAGCAATTTTCTATAGGAAAATTAGCTCTGTTTCGGAGCAATTTTCTATAGGAAAATTAGCTCTGTTTCAGAGCAATTTTTTATAGGAAAATTAGCTCTGTTTCGGAGCAATTTTTTGTAGGAAAATTAGCTCTGTTTCAGAGCAATTTTTTATAGGAAAATTAGCTCTGTTTCGGAGCAATTTTTTATAGGAAAATTAGCTCTGTTTCAGAGCAATTTTTTATAGGAAAATTAGCTCTGTTTCAGAGCAATTTTCTATAGGAAAATTAGCTCTGTTTCAGAGTAATTTTCTATAGGAAAATTAGCTCTGTTTCAGAGCAATTTTCTATAGGAAAATTAGCTCTGTTTCAGAGCAATTTTCTATAGGAAAATTAGCTCTGTTTCAGAGCAATTTTCTATAGGAAAATTAGCTCTGTTTAAGAGCAATTTTCTATAGGAAAATTAGCTCTACTGCAGAGCAATTTTCTATAGGAAAATTAGCTCTATTTCAGAGCAATTTTCTATAGGAAAATTAGCTCTGTTTCAGAGCAATTTTCTATAGGAAAATTAGCTCTGTTTCAGAGCAATTTTCTATAGGAAAATTAGCTCTGTTTCAGAGCAATTTTCTATAGGAAAATTAGCTCTGTTTCAGAGCAATTTTTTATAGGAAAATTAGCTCTGTTTCAGAGCAATTCTCTATAGGAAAATTAGCTCTGTTTCAGAGCAATTTTCTATAGGAAAATTAGCTCTGTTTCAGAGCAATTTTCTATAGGAAAATTAGCTCTACTGCAGAGCAATTTTCTATAGGAAAATTAGCTCTATTTCAGAGCAATTTTCTATAGGAAAATTAGCTCTGTTTCAGAGAAATTTTCTATAGGAAAATTAGCTCTGTTTCAGAGAAATTTTCTATAGGAAAATTAGCTCTGTTTCAGAGAAATTTTCTATAGGAAAATTAGCTCTGTTTCAGAGAAATTTTCTGTAGGAAAATTAGCTCTGTTTCAGAGCAATTTTCTATAGGAAAATTAGCTCTATTTCAGAGCAATTTTCTATAGGAAAATTAGCTCTGTTTCAGAGCAATTTTCTATAGGAAAATTAGCTCTGTTTCAGAGCAATTTTCTATAGGAAAATTAGCTCTGTTTCGGAGCAATTTTCTATAGGAAAATTAGCTCTGTTTCAGAGCAATTTTTTATAGGAAAATTAGCTCTGTTTCGGAGCAATTTTTTGTAGGAAAATTAGCTCTGTTTCAGAGCAATTTTTTATAGGAAAATTAGCTCTGTTTCGGAGCAATTTTTTATAGGAAAATTAGCTCTGTTTCAGAGCAATTTTTTATAGGAAAATTAGCTCTGTTTCAGAGCAATTTTCTATAGGAAAATTAGCTCTGTTTCAGAGTAATTTTCTATAGGAAAATTAGCTCTGTTTCAGAGCAATTTTCTATAGGAAAATTAGCTCTGTTTCAGAGCAATTTTCTATAGGAAAATTAGCTCTGTTTCAGAGCAATTTTCTATAGGAAAATTAGCTCTGTTTAAGAGCAATTTTCTATAGGAAAATTAGCTCTACTGCAGAGCAATTTTCTATAGGAAAATTAGCTCTATTTCAGAGCAATTTTCTATAGGAAAATTAGCTCTGTTTCAGAGCAATTTTCTATAGGAAAATTAGCTCTGTTTCAGAGCAATTTTCTATAGGAAAATTAGCTCTGTTTCAGAGCAATTTTCTATAGGAAAATTAGCTCTGTTTCAGAGCAATTTTTTATAGGAAAATTAGCTCTGTTTCAGAGCAATTTTTTATAGGAAAATTAGCTCTGTTTCAGAGCAATTCTCTATAGGAAAATTAGCTCTGTTTCAGAGCAATTTTCTATAGGAAAATTAGCTCTGTTTCAGAGCAATTTTCTATAGGAAAATTAGCTCTACTGCAGAGCAATTTTCTATAGGAAAATTAGCTCTATTTCAGAGCAATTTTCTATAGGAAAATTAGCTCTGTTTCAGAGAAATTTTCTATAGGAAAATTAGCTCTGTTTCAGAGAAATTTTCTATAGGAAAATTAGCTCTGTTTCAGAGAAATTTTCTATAGGAAAATTAGCTCTGTTTCAGAGAAATTTTCTATAGGAAAATTAGCTCTGTTTCAGAGAAATTTTCTATAGGAAAATTAGCTCTGTTTCAGAGAAATTTTCTATAGGAAAATTAGCTCTGTTTCAGAGAAATTTTCTATAGGAAAATTAGCTCTGTTTCAGAGAAATTTTCTATAGGAAAATTAGCTCTGTTTCAGAGAAATTTTCTATAGGAAAATTAGCTCTGTTTCAGAGAAATTTTCTATAGGAAAATTAGCTCTGTTTCAGAGCAATTTTCTATAGGAAAATTAGCTCTGTTTCAGAGCAATTTTCTATAGGAAAATTAGCTCTGTTTCAGAGCAATTTTCTATAGGAAAATTAGCTCTATTTCAGAGCAATTTTCTATAGGAAAATTAGCTCTGTTTCAGAGCAATTTTTTATAGGAAAATTAGCTCTGTTTCAGAGCAATTTTCTATAGGAAAATTAGCTCTGTTTCAGAGCAATTTTCTATAGGAAAATTAGCTCTATTTCAGAGCAATTTTCTATAGGAAAATTAGCTCTATTTCAGAGCAATTTTCTATAGGAAAATTAGCTCTGTTTCAGAGAAATTTTCTATACGAAAATTAGCTCTGTTTCAGAGAAATTTTCTATAGGAAAATTAGCTCTGTTTCAGAGAAATTTTCTATAGGAAAATTAGCTCTGTTTCAGAGAAATTTTCTATAGGAAAATTAGCTCTGTTTCAGAGAAATTTTCTATAGGAAAATTAGCTCTGTTTCAGAGAAATTTTCTATAGGAAAATTAGCTCTGTTTCAGAGAAATTTTCTAATAGCCGGAATTGGAAATTAGCTCTGTTTCAGAGCAATTTTCTGTAGGAAAATTAGCTCTGTTTCAGAGCAATTTTCTGTAGGAAAATTAGCTCTGTTTCAGAGTAATTTTCTATAGGAAAATTAGCTCTGTTTCAGAGTAATTTTCTATAGGAAAATTAGCTCTGTTTCAGAGCAATTTTCTATAGGAAAATTAGCTCTGTTTCAGAGCAATTTTCTATAGGAAAATTAGCTCTGTTTCAGAGCAATTTTCTATAGGAAAATTAGCTCTGTTTCAGAGCAATTTTCTATAGGAAAATTAGCTCTGTTTCAGAGCAATTTTTATAGGAAAATTAGCTCTGTTTCAGAGCAATTTTCTATGGGAAAATTAGCTCTGTTTCAGAGCAATTTTCTATGGGAAAATTAGCTCTGTTTCAGAGCAATTTTCTATGGGAAAATTAGCTCTACTGCAGAGCAATTTTCTATAGGAAAATTAGCTCTGTTCAGAGCAATTTTCTATAGGAAAATTAGCTCTGTTTCAGAGCAATTTTCTATAGGAAAATTAGCTCTGTTTCAGAGCAATTTTCTATAGGAAAATTAGCTCTGTTTCAGAGCAATTTTCTATAGGAAAATTAGCTCTGTTTCAGAGAAATTTTCTATAGGAAAATTAGCTCTGTTTCAGAGAAATTTTCTATAGGAAAATTAGCTCTGTTTCAGAGAAATTTTCTATAGGAAAATTAGCTCTGTTTCAGAGAAATTTTCTATAGGAAAATTAGCTCTGTTTCAGAGAAATTTTCTATAGGAAAATTAGCTCTGTTTCAGAGAAATTTTCTATAGGAAAATTAGCTCTGTTTCAGAGAAATTTTCTATAGGAAAATTAGCTCTGTTTCAGAGAAATTTTCTATAGGAAAATTAGCTCTGTTTCAGAGAAATTTTCTGTAGGAAAATTAGCTCTGTTTCAGAGCAATTTTCTGTAGGAAAATTAGCTCTGTTTCAGAGCAATTTTCTGTAGGAAAATTAGCTCTGTTTCAGAGCAATTTTCTATAGGAAAATTAGCTCTATTTCAGAGCAATTTTCTATAGGAAAATTAGCTCTGTTTCAGAGCAATTTTCTATAGGAAAATTAGCTCTGTTTCAGAGCAATTTTCTATAGGAAAATTAGCTCTGTTTCAGAGCAATTTTCTATAGGAAAATTAGCTCTGTTTCGGAGCAATTTTCTATAGGAAAATTAGCTCTGTTTCAGAGCAATTTTTTATAGGAAAATTAGCTCTGTTTCGGAGCAATTTTTTGTAGGAAAATTAGCTCTGTTTCAGAGCAATTTTTATAGGAAAATTAGCTCTGTTTCAGAGCAATTTTCTATAGGAAAATTAGCTCTGTTTCAGAGCAATTTTCTATAGGAAAATTAGCTCTGTTTCAGAGCAATTTTCTATAGGAAAATTAGCTCTGTTTCAGAGCAATTTTCTATAGGAAAATTAGCTCTGTTTCAGAGCAATTTTCTATAGGAAAATTAGCTCTGTTTAAGAGCAATTTTCTATAGGAAAATTAGCTCTACTGCAGAGCAATTTTCTATAGGAAAATTAGCTCTATTTCAGAGCAATTTTCTATAGGAAAATTAGCTCTGTTTCAGAGCAATTTTCTATAGGAAAATTAGCTCTGTTTCAGAGCAATTTTCTATAGGAAAATTAGCTCTGTTTCAGAGCAATTTTCTATAGGAAAATTAGCTCTGTTTCAGAGCAATTTTTTATAGGAAAATTAGCTCTGTTTCAGAGCAATTCTCTATAGGAAAATTAGCTCTGTTTCAGAGCAATTTTCTATAGGAAAATTAGCTCTGTTTCAGAGCAATTTTCTATAGGAAAATTAGCTCTACTGCAGAGCAATTTTCTATAGGAAAATTAGCTCTATTTCAGAGCAATTTTCTATAGGAAAATTAGCTCTGTTTCAGAGAAATTTTCTATAGGAAAATTAGCTCTGTTTCAGAGAAATTTTCTATAGGAAAATTAGCTCTGTTTCAGAGAAATTTTCTATAGGAAAATTAGCTCTGTTTCAGAGAAATTTTCTGTAGGAAAATTAGCTCTGTTTCAGAGCAATTTTCTATAGGAAAATTAGCTCTATTTCAGAGCAATTTTCTATAGGAAAATTAGCTCTGTTTCAGAGCAATTTTCTATAGGAAAATTAGCTCTGTTTCAGAGCAATTTTCTATAGGAAAATTAGCTCTGTTTCGGAGCAATTTTCTATAGGAAAATTAGCTCTGTTTCAGAGCAATTTTTTATAGGAAAATTAGCTCTGTTTCGGAGCAATTTTTTGTAGGAAAATTAGCTCTGTTTCAGAGCAATTTTTTATAGGAAAATTAGCTCTGTTTCGGAGCAATTTTTTATAGGAAAATTAGCTCTGTTTCAGAGCAATTTTTTATAGGAAATTAGCTCTGTTTCAGAGCAATTTTCTATAGGAAAATTAGCTCTGTTTCAGAGTAATTTTCTATAGGAAAATTAGCTCTGTTTCAGAGCAATTTTCTATAGGAAAATTAGCTCTGTTTCAGAGCAATTTTCTATAGGAAAATTAGCTCTGTTTCAGAGCAATTTTCTATAGGAAAATTAGCTCTGTTTAAGAGCAATTTTCTATAGGAAAATTAGCTCTACTGCAGAGCAATTTTCTATAGGAAAATTAGCTCTATTTCAGAGCAATTTTCTATAGGAAAATTAGCTCTGTTTCAGAGCAATTTTCTATAGGAAAATTAGCTCTGTTTCAGAGCAATTTTCTATAGGAAAATTAGCTCTGTTTCAGAGCAATTTTCTATAGGAAAATTAGCTCTGTTTCAGAGCAATTTTTTATAGGAAAATTAGCTCTGTTTCAGAGCAATTTTTTATAGGAAAATTAGCTCTGTTTCAGAGCAATTCTCTATAGGAAAATTAGCTCTGTTTCAGAGCAATTTTCTATAGGAAAATTAGCTCTGTTTCAGAGCAATTTTCTATAGGAAAATTAGCTCTACTGCAGAGCAATTTTCTATAGGAAAATTAGCTCTATTTCAGAGCAATTTTCTATAGGAAAATTAGCTCTGTTTCAGAGAAATTTTCTATAGGAAAATTAGCTCTGTTTCAGAGAAATTTTCTATAGGAAAATTAGCTCTGTTTCAGAGAAATTTTCTATAGGAAAATTAGCTCTGTTTCAGAGAAATTTTCTATAGGAAAATTAGCTCTGTTTCAGAGAAATTTTCTATAGGAAAATTAGCTCTGTTTCAGAGAAATTTTCTATAGGAAAATTAGCTCTGTTTCAGAGAAATTTTCTATAGGAAAATTAGCTCTGTTTCAGAGAAATTTTCTATAGGAAAATTAGCTCTGTTTCAGAGAAATTTTCTATAGGAAAATTAGCTCTGTTTCAGAGAAATTTTCTATAGGAAAATTAGCTCTGTTTCAGAGCAATTTTCTATAGGAAAATTAGCTCTGTTTCAGAGCAATTTTCTATAGGAAAATTAGCTCTGTTTCAGAGCAATTTTCTATAGGAAAATTAGCTCTATTTCAGAGCAATTTTCTATAGGAAAATTAGCTCTGTTTCAGAGCAATTTTTTATAGGAAAATTAGCTCTGTTTCAGAGCAATTTTCTATAGGAAAATTAGCTCTGTTTCAGAGCAATTTTCTATAGGAAAATTAGCTCTGTTTCAGAGCAATTTTCTATAGGAAAATTAGCTCTATTTCAGAGCAATTTTCTATAGGAAAATTAGCTCTATTTCAGAGCAATTTTCTATAGGAAAATTAGCTCTGTTTCAGAGAAATTTTCTATAGGAAAATTAGCTCTGTTTCAGAGAAATTTTCTATAGGAAAATTAGCTCTGTTTCAGAGAAATTTTCTATAGGAAAATTAGCTCTGTTTCAGAGAAATTTTCTATAGGAAAATTAGCTCTGTTTCAGAGAAATTTTCTATAGGAAAATTAGCTCTGTTTCAGAGAAATTTTCTATAGGAAAATTAGCTCTGTTTCAGAGAAATTTCTATAGGAAAATTAGCTCTGTTTCAGAGCAATTTTCTGTGGGAAAATTAGCTCTGTTTCAGAGCAATTTTCTGTAGGAAAATTAGCTCTGTTTCAGAGCAATTTTCTATAGGAAAATTAGCTCTATTTCAGAGCAATTTTCTATAGGAAAATTAGCTCTGTTTTAGAGCAATTTTCCATAGGAAAATTAGCTCTGTTTTAGAGCAATTTTCCATAGGAAAATTAGCTCTGTTTTAGAGCAATTTTCTATAGGAAAATTAGCTCTGTTTCAGAGCAATTTTCTATAGCACAATTAGCTCTGTTTCAGAGCAATTTCCTATAGGAAAATTAGCTCTGTTTCAGAGCAATTTCCTATAGGAAAATTAGCTCTGTTTCAGAGCAATTTCCTATAGGAAAATTAGCTCTGTTTCAGACCAATTTTCTATAGGAAAATTAGCTCTGTTTCAGAGCAATTTCCTATAGGAAAATTAGCTCTGTTTCAGACCAATTTTCTATAGGAAAATTAGCTCTGTTTCAGAGCAATTTCCTATAGGAAAATTAGCTCTGTTTCAGACCAATTTTCTATAGGAAAATTAGCTCTGTTTCAGACCAATTTCCTATAGGAAAATTAGCTCTGTTTCAGACCAATTTTCTATAGGAAAATTAGCTCTGTTTCAGAGCAATTTCCTATAGGAAAATTAGCTCTGTTCCAGACCAATTTTCTATAGGAAAATTAGCTCTGTTTCAGAGCAATTTCCTATAGGAAAATTAGCTCTGTTTCAGACCAATTTTCTATAGGAAAATTAGCTCTGTTTCAGAGCAATTTCCTACAGGAAAATTAGCTCTGTTTCAGAGCAATTTCCTACAGGAAAATTAGCTCTGATTCAGAGCAATTTTCTATAGGAAAATTAGCTCTGTTTCAGAGCAATTTTCTATAGGAAAATTAGTTTAGTTTCAGAGCAATTTTCTATAGGAAAATTAGCTCTATCTCAGAGCAATTTTCTATAGGAAAATTAGCTCTGGTTCAGAGCAATTTTCTATAGGAAAATTAGCTCTGTTTCAGAGCAATTTTCTATAGGAAAATTAGCTCTGTTTCAGAGCAATTTTCTATAGGAAAATTAGCTCTGTTTCAGAGCAATTTTCTATAGGAAAATTAGCTCTGTTTCAGAGCAATTTTCTATAGGAAAATTAGCTCTGTTTCAGAGCAATTTTCTATAGGAAAATTAGCTCTGTTTCAGAGAAATTTTCTATAGGAAAATTAGCTCTGTTTCAGAGAAATTTTCTATAGGAAAATTAGCTCTGTTTCAGAGAAATTTTCTATAGGAAAATTAGCTCTGTTTCAGAGCAATTTTCTGTAGGAAAAATAGCTCTGTTTTTGAGCAAATTTTCTATAAAAAATTAGGTCTGTTTTAAAAGATTTTCTTTTGAAATGGTTAGTATCAGAGCTTTTATCACAGTTATGGTCTGCAGAGGTCCAATGGATAGTAGGTATCATTCCAAATTTAACAAATATATATTTCTTTTTTATAAAACTCCCATTGACATTTCTTGGCTGTCAAATTAAAAATAATTAAATAAAAACATTTCTATATTTCCTCCTTAATTTAATTCTTTTGATTAATTAAATTTTTCATAATAAACACGCTCTGGTCCTCCTTTTTTTTTCTTACACCAAATTAAACATCCCATAATCATTTCTCATTATAGAAAAACAAACTTTTCTTATTATTTCTTATGTATCTTTTGCCATCCTGGTTTAATTTTTAAATTCTGTATCTCTTTTCATTTTTAATTTTATTTATTTAATAATTTTTTGTAAAAACTTTTGGAAAAAAATTTCAAATTTCTATAGAATTTTTCTTTATTCTCTTTATTTATTTAATGAACACAAAAAATGTTTGTTTCCATTCTTTTTAATCCACTTTAATGAATTAAAAGCGTTTTTTATTTTAGTTATTCATATTTTTTTCTAATTCCTGACTGTCTCATCTACCGGCTCATTTAGAAGCTGACACTCATCCATCATTGTGCTGAAATATGAGACACTAAATTAGATTTTCTTCTTTATTTCTTTATTTTTTTTTTAATTTTTCGTTAAAAAATCTCCCTTAAAAAGATGTTTATTTTTCTGTACAATTTTGGTGTTTTTTTTTTTGCTTTGATACCTGTGTGTTGTTCTGAGCTTTTTCTTCTTTATGCTTCTTTTGCCACATTTAAATTGTTTTAACACTCATTCCACATTTTGAGTGGTGTTCTACTGTCTTTTGGAAGATAATTTCGTTTACTTTTGTACACTTTTTTGTTGATGCGATTTTATTCTGTTTGACAAAATGACTTTGTCCACAATTGATAATTTGATATTCACTCTTTTTTTTTGTTTTAAGGGGGAATTTTGTTATTACTTTTTTCTGTTATTTTAGATAATGAATTCAATATTAGATTATTATGAAAATAGAGAGATTTTTGTACTGAAAAGTGGTTGATTTTTTGTTTTATTACTAAGAATAAGAGTTTAAGATTTCAAGGAATTGAAATTAATTTAGATATATTTCTTTAAGTTTTAAAGTTTTCAAAAATTTGACACTTAATTTTTGTAATTTTTTTTTATAAACTTTATGGAATTTGTAAATCAATGAACCAGTAATAAGCAATTTCAGTATCCTTTACCCTTGCTCCAAATATATTAGACTTTCTGCGAAAAAATATGTTTGCGGTAATCATAAACGAGAAGCAACATAATATAATTATTAGATGTTGCTGCCGTAACTAAAATATTTGTTTAATCGCTTTGAGATTTTGCATTAATAACAATAGTTATTGTTATCACAAAAAAATATTGTTACACCAATAAAAACTATTGTTATTGTAATAAAAGTTTTTTATATTCGCATTGTAGTCTTGCATTAATAAACGTAGTCATTCTTATCGCAAATAAATTTTTTTGTTATACTAATAGAAAATTTGTATATTTGCATTGCTATTTTGCATTGATTACAATATTTATGGTTATTGTTATTGCCACTAAATTTATTGTTATCGCCACTAAAAATATTGTTATTCCAATAAAAACTATTGTTAGTTCAATAAATTTTTTGTTCGCATTATTTTGTTATTGAATAAAATTATCTTCATACGAAACCTTTTAAAATTGTTATCAAAATAAAATCAATGTTAATTGTTAACATGTTGGTTACAACAATAAATATTTGCCGCGAATATATTAACGTTTGCGACGAACATATTGCGAGGTGACGTTTCTTTGCGTGTAGATTCTTTATAACAGGCAAACATTATTTAATCGAATACAGTCATCCTAAATGGAGTAGGATGACTGTATTCGATTAACTCTGAACCCTTTAAAATGATAACGCAATTCTTTACCGTATCCACCGCAATTTGGTAACCTTTGAGCAAAAAGACAAACATATGAATATTGAATCATCATTTACCTGTGAGTGGCTTTTAATGGAGTTATAAACATATGGAAGCAATAGCAAAATAATGATCAAGATTAGTAAAATTAAAAATATATATTGAATTGTTCCAAATTTCAATAAAATTACTCCATATTTGAGAGTTTGAAAGGCTTAAATTTTTCAATAAATGCCAAGAGCAAGAATAAACACCAGTCTCAGGCAATTACTATGTTTTAGTCTCAAAAGTTAATAGATGTTAAATAGGTATTCGGATTTAGAAAATAATAAATATTATTTAAAGCTAATAGGAGAATAATAGTCGGTTAGGACAAACTTTATAACAACGTACACTTTGAAACAGCAGGACAAATTATGAACCGATTCTAGTTTAATTTGATTCTTTGCTTTCTGCTCTTAACATACATACTTATTAAATGTATGATCATGAAACCCAAAAATATCCGATATTTATGCCATTGAGGTGGTTTCCAACAGTGAAGATTATTAAGGGGCGATCGGAAATTAGGGCCCGATTCTTGTAAAATTTTAATCTGTAAATGATAATATATACTTTAAAGACTATAAAGTTAAAAGAAGCTATGGAGTAATATGGTTAGAGGGACGGCTCTAATCGATGTAAGCATCCTGTGATTTATTAAGATTTTTTCCTCTAATTTTTGTCTTCCCGCTCTATCTGTCACATTTGTTATCAACGCTCTGCAGTTAGCCACCTATATGAAGTCCAATGTTTTAAATCTTCTATTAGGTAAGATAAAAAAATGTGAAATGTCCTCAACTGTTTCCCGGATCATCATTATCATATGCTTACCAAGGGTATTGTGACCCCGGTTGATGTCAATTCTAAGAAAGGAATAACCATGCTTAACATATTTTTCATTCCATATACAAATAACCATATAATTCATACTATTTGATAAATCCCTCGAATCTTGGCATCTGATTTTAGAAAGTTTAATCTTCTGAGCAATGACGGACAAGGCTAAAAATATATACATCAAATCCGAAAAGTTAAAAGCTTTTTATGAGAACTGCTGATCTCCTTAGACCTAATATTACCTGTTACTGGGGTTTATAACAGTTTGACTGTCTATGAAGGCATTAATAAGAATACTGTAATCTGTATACAATCGTTATTTAAGAACTTTAGACATGCATAATGTACCAGAAATAATATATTAATAAGATTTAAAAGGGAACTAGAAATAGCTGTACATACTTCAAAAGATCATGGCCAAATGCAACTTCCCTTCATTTTATCTCTCACTTTTATTTAATAATCATTTCACTACTAAAATAATGCTTTTGCATGTCTACAAAAGAATAATACACCTCTTGAACCAAGAGAAGTCAATTTCCAACTTTATATAGACCTAAATTATGACTCTTATATCCGTTAAATCTCTAAGGATCAACTGGAAGCTTTAATAGCCAAGAATATTACTTAGTTCATATAGTTCTACTATTAATTATAAACCGCCTCAGCGATTTCTTGTATCTGGAATGTCCCATTCCACTTATTTGGTATTCATTATTATCACTTCATTACTATTGTCAAATCATTCTTCAGCTCGTATTCTTTCCATGCTTCATTAACTTCATAAACTACAACACAAGTTAGTCCTTATCATTCACCAAAAACACATAGTCATCACCATTACCGTTATTTATCTATTTGATACCTGATCTCTGCAAAACAAATAAATGAAATCAAAACTATTTAACTAAGAAACTCATTACAATTAAACAAAACATAATGTAAATTACACCCAAAAATAATCTCAACAACTTCGGTTGCTACAACAAGAAAACACACACGCACACAAAAGGAAATAAACTCAAATTGTTAAGAAGGATAATGGTATTGATGTAGGAAAAGAAAGAGGCACAAAAGCAGGATAATGTAAACATACAAAACAAAAATCTTAAGTTTCCATTGTTTGTTGAGTGGTAAGAGTCAGTGTTATGAGAAAACCAAAAAAAAATCTTTATTTACTTCTTACGATTTACTAAATATTTGACCCATTTTTGTGACAAGAGATTAAAAGAAAGAGATTTATTTCTTTTTGTGTGAAAACGTAAGAATTACATGAAGATAATGAATTCTCACTTGATTGTAACTCAAAAGATTTCAAAAATATATTTTACATTTTTTTGTCTCCAAATTGTGTGTGAAGCAATTCATTTCAATATCATGCAAGTCACAGTGGGGCAGAATCAAGTTTTATACGCTACATCATAATGAATATTTGGGATATTATGCGTTTGTGCTGACAAACAGCAAAAGTTATGCTACACAAACTTTGAACGTTACCGATCATCAGACAGTCACTTTCTGAGATAACCGTAAATTCATATAAACACTGTGAACATTCTACAGATGGCAATTTTATTTTGGTCCTGGACAGAGTCTATTTAAATTTCGAGTAGTTTTATTAAAATTCGTTCGTGGAATGAGTTTTGAGACCATAATATATGTGTAAAGATATTTTACTTTATATAAATAAAAACCACACGTCACCTTTTAAGAAGATGCGTTCACACTTTAAATCAATAAATCTCAAAAAATCTTATTATTGTGATGAAATATGTTTAAAATTTTTACAACCAAAAAAATGTGCTAATTAGTTATGGGTCGGTCCATAATTTTTAAAGCCCCTCATATAACCTCCACTTCCATCATCTCCTGCAGCATAAGTCTATCATACATAAATCCCTCAAATATGGCAATAAATATGTTGAGAATTTCATAACCTCAAAGTCGTTCTGGAAAGGGTCATGTGGACCAATAAACGTCAAATTAGTTATTTACATTTAAACAAGTTAGCAAAATAATTGCGTAAAATTTCAATAAAAACGGTTAATATTT
The DNA here is from genome assembly GCA_004302925.2 of Cochliomyia hominivorax. Taxonomy (NCBI): domain Eukaryota; kingdom Metazoa; phylum Arthropoda; class Insecta; order Diptera; family Calliphoridae; genus Cochliomyia; species Cochliomyia hominivorax. The sequence goes on from PYHX02000158.1 coordinate 32,804,997, forward strand.
GATTTATAAACTGAAAACGGTTTTCAGGTAGGGACCTTATACGGGAACTATATGGACTGATATTTGTTAGTAATATATTTATGCCAGTACGAAGAATTGTGATAAATTTCAATCGAATTAGTTCATATATCGATCTATAACTTTTTACCTACTGAACCGATATTACCGATTTTAAATAGCAAACTGAGGGGGATTACTAAAATATCAAGGACAATTTTTGTTAGAATTATTGTGAACTTATGAAAGTTTCCAACACACATACATATAAACAAACAGACGAACATAGCCAAATCGACATAGTTTTTGATTTGATGCAGGAACATATATACTTTATGATGATTGTGCAAATGTTGGCTGCAAATGGCTGCTACGAAATATTTACAAATGGTCCTCGTATAATTTGTTAATTATGCTAAAATGATAGATTTTATGAGACTAACATTTGTTTGAAATTTATTAGTTTTAAAAGGATTTTTTTTCTGGTATGTTATATGAGAGTTAGAAAATATTATAGACCGATCCTCGTATAGTTTTTCATAGTGATCTTAACTTATATTTATCTTAATTTGACTAAAATAATTTGGTTAAAATTGTTTTACATTTACATATGGGCTAAAACCGTCATTCCGTGGAGCATTTGTATGGGATCTATATGTATTAATGGACTGATCGTATGCATATTTCTTGGAAGAAAATAATATTAACTGCAGATTTCATAAAGATATCTTTCAAACTGGGACTTTTACTTTGCGAACAAGCTTTACATGAAGATCTATTTCCAGAATGAAATTGTGTTTGTCTCACTGTGCCAGCGAATAAATACTTTTAAATAAAGAGTATTAAGGACAGAGTCTAAATTTTTGGCGCTAATCTAGTGTTGAGTTGTCTTGAATAGTCTTCAAAATATATTTTAAGGTTTCTCTTGTAAAAAATATGTTTTTTCTCAAAAACCAACTTGTCACACAGATATAAATCGAATAGACAATAGAGACTCTTAAACCCCACAAAAAACAATACAAACAAAAATCTCATTTCACAAAGAACAGACAGTTAAATGAGGAAAGAAAGAAGGAAAAAACATACGTAAATACTCGCACTTATTAGAGTCATTCAGCGTATGGAATAGATTTCAAGGATTTGCAAAGAAAATATACAAAAAATAAATAATGGAAACAATAAAAGAAAATTGTATGAAAAATCAAAAAGAAAAAATGAAAAAGATTGTAGATATAACAGGCAACAAGGAGATGATTTTATGCTTCGTCGCCATTAGAAGACGTCAACGAAATCAATGTTTATATACTTTTGTATATTTGTGTAAGTGAATGTGAGTATTTTAGTAATGGAATCTAGTGGCCAGAGATAAGAAAACATATCCTTTTCATATTTAGAAGATGCATACACACAATGTGTTATTTAATCCTTATTGTTATATTTTGACTGACTACTTATTTATTACACGCATACAAGCACACACATACACCCATTATTAGCGTAAAATTGCAAAAGGATAATGTTTACATGTATAAATGTATGATATAAATAAAATGTATTTATAAACATGTGTATTTACAGTGGTTTTAAAGGAATTTTTAGTAAAATAAAAAAAATATTTTTTTAGAAAAAAGGACTTTTAAATAATTAAATTAAATTTTTAAAATTTCTGTCAATTTATTTTATGTACAAAATTTTAAGTTGTGGCTAACAAAAATAATAAAAATATTTAATATCCTGATAAGGATATATAAAAAAGTAATAAAATACAAAATAATAAAAATAATTAAACAAGTCGATCAAGTTCTCTTATGAGATACCCTACATTAGACGGGGTCGTTTACGTAAAATTGGTAAACAACTCCCGTCTAATTTGCTTTTCTGATTTATGATTAAGTGTGCAGTAGATAACCCTGATACTAATACTAAAAAGAATTTTTCTGGAGGATTATATGGGAACTAGAAAAAATTATGGACTGACACTTGTATAATGACTTAAGACAAACGATTAAAAAACTGATGCTTTTATAATAACCTTGAAAAAGACGTTCAAAATCATATTAATAATCTATTAATATCACTAAAATAAAAACTTTAAAAATAGTTCATTCATAAAAATATATATGAACTCAAATTTCACTAAAAAGGATATATAGAGACGACCAAAAAAATATAAAATTAAGACAAAAAAAGAAATTTTTGAAATCATATAAACATTAAATTTTAACGAAAATAATGAAAAATCATGTATAAATATATTTTGATAAAAAAGGATATTTAGGAAATCTTTTAGATATCGAAAATTTAACCTTGAAATTTGGTAATAATATTTTACATATTTGTTTACAAATTGTAGTGTAAAAAAATTAAATGTTTTATATCTTTGCAAGGATATTAAATTTTTTAAGATCGAAGAATTAACTTCGAAAGCATAAAATTATTTAGAACTAATTTCTAAACCATTTTAACTTCATGCCAAAAAAAGGATATTTGACAATTTTTAAATATAGCGCAGATTTCAATAGTAAAAATATACCATGTGAATTAGGGGACTAGAACACGAACTGTGTCAATTAAACTTTGTTGAAAATTGTTATCCTTCACAAGGATAATTAAGAAAACAGTACGAATTTAAGTGATTTGGAAAAAAATTTGTATCAATAGAAAATACGAAATACAAATATTTAGCAGTCAAAAATTAAATCCGATGTAAAGATGTGATATAAAATACTAATTGTGGTAAAGACTGCATTTTGGAATATGAACACCAAAAGCAAAAAATTATTAAAAAAGGACAAATATTTGGAATTTGAAAACATAACTGGTCCACAATTGATATTTTATATAAATCAAACTGAACATTTTTCCATCCTTACTGGAAAAGGATATATGATGAACTCCAAAAATATTTGTAATTTTTAAACTAAATGGACTAGATATGACAGAAATAACCATAATTTAAATTGTAGTAATAAAATTATTTTGTAATTGTGAGTCCTTATACAGGATAATGAAAAAAATCAAGTAAATAGAAAATCATAAAAATTCTGCTTTTAGTTTTTGAAAGAGCTCTAAAAACATCCTGTGTTATAACTATTTAAATTGATATTTTGAATCTCTTTAACCACTGTGCTCTTAATTACAGCGACTCATGGACTTTTCTTCCTAATGAAAGGAAAACCTTTCAGTTTTTGTCAACTACACTAAATAATAGTTTGTTGCAAATAATTGCAAAAGGTTTGCCTATTTTTTTATTATCTCTCTCTTTGTTACTTACAAGTACATTTGTAAGTTCATATACTCATGCATGCGTAAGTATGAGTAACTACTTGTAATTGCTTGTTGTGTCATTCTTAATTTGAAAGTATTATTTTGTTAAGGATTTATGTTTGCCATTAGGTTTACAATGTTAATTTTCTTTTGTTCCTTTACTTTTCTTTATTTCATTTTTTATGATTTAATACAAAACGTATTGCGTAATATTTTTTCTATTGCAGATTCTTTATTCCCTCTCACTTTCCTTTTTCATTTCTCTGTTTTCTTGTTTTTACAGTTCTAAAGAAAACATTCCCATAGAGATTTTGTAGTTCAATAAATCCTTAAGTAGTTTTGTATAGTTTACCATCATGTTGCATTATTGTTTCATGTATTATTTATAGGGAAAAGGTGGATAATGTCAATTAAAACAATGCGCAAATAAGAAAGGCATTTTACCTATTTTTGCTATTTAAGGATTTTTGTTGTGGCATAAAGATTAATATCAAAATCTCAGCAGGTGTCTAGTTATTATAAAAATGGTTGAATGAAAAAAGTTTCGTTTTAATAAGAGTTTTATAATCAAAGTATTTTTCTGCAAAAGTAAATTGCATCATTCCAGAAAAATTTTCTATACACAAAATAACTCTTATTCAGATATTTATTTTTTACAGAAAAATTATTCTCTTTCAGAGAATTCTATCACAGGGAAATTATCCTGCTTCGTGTAGTTTAATCTATAGAAAAACTAGCACTGTTTTCTGTGTTCCAAATAAGTTTTCTATGGAAAAATAAACTCTTGTTTTGACAAATTTTCAATAGAAATTTTTCTAAGTTCTCTAAAATAGCGCCAATGTTTTTATAGAAAAATTCTTTAAAATATGGTCACTTATTCTCTGTTTCTCTGAGAATTTTTCTACAAAAATTGCGTTGTTTCAGAGAATTTTTCTACAGAAAAATTGAATTTTTCCAGAGAATAGAAAATTGGCTCTATTTTAAAGAAGTTTTCTATAGAAAAATTAGCTCACAGTTGTTTCGCTTTTAGAGAATTTTTCTATAGAAAAATTGGCTCTATTTTAGGAAATTTTTATATACTTGAAAAAATTTTTTTCTATAGAGAAATTATCACTGTTTCAGATAATTTTTTTTATAAAAAATTAGCTCTGCTTTAAACATTTTTTCTATAGAAAAATTAGCTCTGTTTCTGTAGGAAAATAAGCTCCATATAAGAGAATATTTCTATAGAGAATTAGATTTGCTTTAGAGAATCTTTAATAATGATTTGGTGGATTTTCTTTAAGAAAATTCTGTAAAAAATTGAATCTGTTTCGGTGAATATTTCTAAAGAAAATTTAGCTCTGATTCGGAGATTTTTTCTGTATAAAAATTAATTCTGATTCGCCGTGTTTCAGAGATTTATTATTTTGGAAATATTATCTAAGGAAGATTTCCTATTGAAATTTATCCTATTTTGCTATTTAATGTAAAAGATCGTGTTATTTTGTCATCAACCTCTTTATAGAAATCTATGTATTGGTCCACAACTATATATTTGTACCTTCTTAGTTATCTTTTGGTTCCATTCTTTGTTGTGGGTACATTGAAAATAATAAACCAACATTAATGTTATTTAAAGAAGAATGTGCTTAATTGGAATTCTAACTTCTAATTGTTGCAAAGGGGGTTGGAGAGAAATAAGTTTGTAGTAACAACAACAATGAAAGATAAAAATTTATTTAAGTTTGTTGGCAACAAAATACACCTGCGTTCTTATTTCAAAAATATTTTTTAGTCTTTGTTTTTTATTATTTCTTCGAAAACAATACTTGGAAACATTTGCTGCTGCTGCCACTTCTGATGTTGCGTGCCACATTATAATAGAAGAGGTATTATAAAAAAGATGCGAAAAACTTAAATTATTTAAATCAATTAAACAAAAGTCCTTATAAAATGGAAAAGGAAACGCAAGCAAGTGTTAGAAAGTCCATAAATATCACACCAGCAAAGAAGAATGTGAAGATGGGGGACAGGAAAGTGGCTTTAAGGGAATTAAATAGAATAATAATAAAGAAGAATTATTAGATAACAGAAGAATAAATTCTATAGAAAAATAAAATATTTTGTAAATTATGATTAGAAAAAGATAAAATTGAAAATGACTAAATAAAAGTTTTCTTTGCATCAAAATTAAAATTGAATTTATTCTTTGTATTTTCAATTTCCTTCCTTTTTTAATAAATAATATTATTATGTAATTTTTAGAGAAATTTTCCTGTAAAAATTCTATTTTCTTATTTTTATTATATAATTTTAAAACGTTTTATTCCTCCAAACGATTACAATTGTTCCTTTTTCTGTTTTTGATTGTAATAATTTTGCATTTTTCTTATCAGCCATTTTGTATCTAAACTACATTATTAAGTTTATACAAGCTGCAACTTTTACAAAAATAACTATAACAACAACAAACAAAATCGTTAAGAAATATATAATATTTTCTTTGGTGTGTAAGTATATGCAGATTATAGACGAAACTAACGCCTAAAAGGCAATTTATTTAAATAAGCAACAGAAGCTGCTGCTACCAAATAAAATCGTCTAAATGTAATAATAACAACAAACACCAGAAACAAAATACAACTGAACTACCAAATAAACTAACAAACTACAGTAACTTGCCCCGGCTGCCACATGTAACAAAATACTTTAACTAAACTTTATTTTTAAACAACTAAGAATGTTATATTCGGCTATAACGAATCTTTAATACCCTTCACCACAAATACCTAAGAAATAAATAAATGATGTATCGAATATGTACATTATATGCACATACAAATTCACATATACACTCAAAAATGCATACGATATATGAATATATTTCTTATATAACAAAGAAGTCTTAATGAGTCCAAAAATTAGACATATTTTTGGCCATAACTTTTTTTTCTACTGAACCGATTTTGATGAGTTTTGGAATAATACATAGTTTTTGATACAGTGGTAATTTATTTTAATCAATTTTATTCTAATCCGTCGATTTATAACTGATAATTTTACAAAAGTTCTTCACTCTAATTTAGAAGTTGTCTCTGTTATCTGTCTATATCTCTTAATATACGGAACTGACTTTGCTTGTTTTAAATAGCAAACTTCTCAGGCATTTCTTCTGAGCTCTGTCAATTATTGTGGATGCGAGCGTGCCAATAACAGATAGAGGGACAGAAGGACAGACAGATGGACACATCTAAATCGACTCAGATTTTGATGTGATGCAAGAATATATACATAATGGTGTCCTAGATGATTCCTTTTTAGCATTACACACGAAACGACCAAGTTAATAAACCCTCTTCACCACTTGTTGTTGGTGGAGGGTATAAAAATAACAACAACAAAATTTAATAGCGAACACAACTGCAAAAGACACGGCAACAACAATAATATAAAATAGTTGCAGTTGTTGCAAGTACATAAGTTAAAACTCCACCTAATAAGTAACTGAGCGAATATAAGAAATAAATGAAAATATTCATAGTTTTAGTACAGTGGGAAAATCTCATAATATACGAGTAGTGGATTTGAATTTTCGCACAATTTTGGATAAAACTTTCTGTTATGTCGAATCTTTAAAACTGATTTATCATTTTTATTATGTAAATATTTGTATGTCTTAAAGATTTAACACTAGAAAACTAAGTATTCGTTCAACAACATAATCACCGATTCCGGATAAAGGAAGGACTTCTAGAAAAACTTCAGTGAAATATGATAACATATTTTTGAAAGTTTGGAACAAAATATTGAAAATGTTTAGATAAATATCTGAATTTCGGCGGAACTGTCAATATTTAAGAACCTATTGAGCCTAAAATACTTCACTGACGTTATCAATAGAGTTAATTTAAAGCTCAATACTCTTTTCTGGAACTAAAGCAAAATACGAAATAAGATTCATTAAATTAATAGTGAATAATCAAAATAGTTCAGCCATTATTCCGAATTTCAAAGGAATTTCTTCAAATTTAGGAGTTTTATAAATTAAAACCATATTATGGGGAGAACTTTATATGGGAGCTAAGTCAAATAATGACCTCTGCATAATGTAGTTCTCTGAGTTTATTAGCAAATTGCGGCCTATAAAACAAACTGTTTTTGGAATGTATTAAAATATTGTATATTGAAAACTATAACTTTTTTCTATTGATCCAAATTTGAGGAAATGTCATAAAGTACATATAACTGTATATTGTGTTTAAACTCTGTTTAAATCCATTTATTTTTTGCTGAAAAATATGGCAGAGTTCTTTTTCCAAATTTTGTGGTTGTCTCAGATTATCCCTCCATCAGCACAAATGATGAAGAGGGATTCATAATTTGTCATCTCAATAACACGCCAAGAAGAAACCATCTGGGACCCCATAATGTATATATATATTCCGACATCACATCATAATTAAAGTCAATTTAGCTTTTTCAATCTTTGTTGCTTCGCTCACATTCACAATAAAACCAGAACTCATGGATAGAACATTTATTATGAAATATCATAAGTTTAAAAATGTTCGGATAAAAATCGTTTAAGTATTATCACGTTTTAAATGCGATTTTTAATATTTCATATCTCTAAAACTATTTCACTAAGTTTCCAAGCATTTGAATATCAAATATTCCTACAAAAATATTTTTTCCGAAATTTCTTCATTATGAAATTTTAAATAGCAAAAGTTTTTTTTTTTTTTGCCAGAAGACAAACATCTATATCTTTCAATTATTTCTAAAATATAGTTGTTACTCTTGTTTATTTCTGTTTTTAATTTATTTCATAAAAAAATGAAATTAATAATTTTCCGAAATACCACAACCATACCCTTCATTCATACGTTGAAAAATGCTTTAAATCCAACATACGTTTTTATTTATATGCAAATTATGAACCAAACATTTAACATACACAAATGTTGCAAAAGAATCTTAGCAACCGTGTTAAGTTCGACTGAAACTTTAGTATAAATAGCGAAATAAATTTAGTACTTGAATTATTTCGTTACTGTCAGCGGTAATGTTCACATATATGTATCCAATGTAAATAACAATTATTTGTTTTTACACATGTGGTTGCTTTTATGAGTTGCATCGAACTTTAGGTTTGAAAAGAACTTGCATACACATTGCGTGGATGGTTTAATTAACGTTTATCAACATGATGCGATACGAAAGCAAAATGTTGCAAAATGTATGTGAACATGTTGTTTATGAAATTATATGTTGATATCGCCTTATGTATACACCAAATATTCATTCAAACCTAAAGTTCGATTCAACACACTAACACTTGTTATTTACACTAAATACACAGTAACTAATGTGCGCGATTCGATCATTGCAATGACACTTTCAGTAACGAAATAATTCAATTGTTAAATTAAGTTGCATATTTATACTAAAGTTGTAGGCGAACTAACAACATTTGTCGATAGTTAAATGTTGGGCTCGCAGTTTGCATATAACACATGTTGGATTCAATTAATTTTAACATGTGTAATTGATCTGTATGGTTACGTCATGTGTTTCGGAAAATTATTGATTTTGGGTTTTTGAAATAAATAAATTGTGAAAATGCAGAAAATTAAATATTTTATTTCCTCCATTATTTATATTTTAAAAAAATATTCTTTAAATTGATGATATAGATTTGGTTAAATAATTTGACGTTTTGTCGGCACAAATTCTAATTTATAGAAAAAGAAGAAAATTTTAGACATATTCATGGTTTGAATTTTGAGGTTGTTTCAAAAATTTATAGACCGTTATCTAAGACCATTTCCAAATCTAATTGAAAAACGTTTGTGAATTCTTTTCAAAGTATATAGCACAGCCGAAAAATTATATTTATGATATACATTTTTTACTTATGTTCCACTGTATCACTACGTAAAAAATACTTACGTATAAATAGAATGTTAAAGTTTATGAGAACAGAAAAAATTGGAAATAAATATAAATATTTGAAACTGCAACAGACAGCAGTATTTCAGTAATTTTGATGCTTTTGTATTAACAATAAGGCGTTAGAGTAGGAAATATAGAAAATCAGTTTTAATAATGAACTTGCAAACGCTAAACTTTGGTTGACTTCTGATGATATTTTCACGAACTGTTGTTATATTATTGATGATATAGTTTTTATATTTGAACTATAAAAAATGTATTTTTATAAGAGTTAAGTGGATGAAGAAGAAATTTAAAAAAAGAAAACGTTTCCATAACCGTTAAATGTATATCTTAAAATCTGTTCAGACCCTTTAGCCCCACATTTCGTATTTCTGTAATATAATGTGATTCATATGCAATTATGCTTAAATCGCTTCATTCACTGGAAAATATGATACGATTGTGTTACCTGTGAGCAAGTCCAAAACTTTCTCAAAAATACTGGTAAGGAAAGAATTAAACCAACCATATGCAGTATCAAGATAATCCAATAATCTTAATTCAATACACTCGCAATATGTTACACCACATACTTTGATATATCTTTCGAAATTCAGATATCTTTAGAATACAGTGGAGTACGAGTAACATTTAAGGAATATAGGATATACACTGATGGTTATAAAATAAAGCTGAAGTTTTTTCAGACGATTCTCAAAATAAGCATTTCCTATGGACTTCCTCATGAAATATTTGCTATCACAAAAATATTTCTAGGGGTATATGTATCAACAGCCAGCCGTAACATTAACTATATCATTGTTGGTCAACCAATATTACACTCGTTTGGATACCTGCACATATGGATCACTTCGGTAATGAACAGTCCGATGATATAGCCTCGGAATATTCGGCATCTAATATATACAACGCAGTTTTTTTAACATCCTCAGGCATGTCGATAATAGATTGTCTAACCTGGGTACATGCAGATGTGGCATGTTTGCAACTTGGGTTGTAGACCGCAACTCCTGAATCATATGCACTATGTATCTAGGTTGCTTGTAGTTAACACGGATAACTGGAAGGAAATATACTTGATAATTGTATTACGCTTTAATGAACATTGTCGTAAATATAATAATGTAGAGAATCATTAATCTCCTATGTGAATGCTCGGCCTTGGCAATCAAAAGATAGTCTTGGGCAACTGTCTAAATGCTAAATTCTCTTAGTGAAGTATCATATGTCAAAATAAATTCGTACATTTTAAAATTGGGTCACAAATTAAATTAAATTACTTTAATACACAATAATTAGTGTTATTTTGATCCATGAATGTATTTTTACTCGTTCATGCTCCTAAACCCCTGAACCTAATCGCTAACATAGTAACTATGTTCTTCGCCTTCAAGTCAGCCAGAAACCAATTGAATGTTCTTGAAGTACAAATCAGTATTTTTCGAATCGACTCTTAGATCACTTTTCATTTCGGCAATAATTATCTTGTTCCATATATTTCAGTTTCTTATTTTTTAACAACTTTTGCTTTAATAACATTATAAATATATGATAATATATAAATATTTTATACTTATACTAGCAGATCAAGCTAACTTTATTTGGTCCGTCCCCATGGTCTTATCTGTCCTACGTTTTATACAGTAAAACAATTCCTTGAGAAAGTTGTTGAGACCAAATTCGAAAATTCTCGCTGTTATACTTTTTTAGATATTCGAAAATCTATTTTTGCTTTGTATGGGTGATATTCCTCCCCCTGGTCTTATACGTCCTACGTCTTTTTCCAAAAAATCATTTCCTTGATAAAGTTGTCGGGAACAAATTTGAGAATTTTCACTATTATAGTAAATTTGCTTTGTATGGGGGTAATTCTCCCCCTGGTCCTATCGTCCAGAAGTAACCATTGTTACTTTTGGTTAGAGTCTAAACGTTACATAAATAAATACATACATACATACATACATACATACATACATACATACATACATACATACATACATACATACATGCATACATACATACATGCATACATACATACGTGCATACATATATACACACATACATACATACATACATACATACATACATACATACATACATACATGCATACATACATAATACACACTTCCTGTTTTATATAAAGATAGATATTTGACATAAGTAGTGTACGAGCTTTCCGGATTCCCTGAGTCTATCAGTCACAATACCTCTATGATTTATACCCCGCTTTTCAATCTACTTTTAAATTTATTTCTTTAAAATTCAATTCATAACTTTTTTTCAACATAAAAATCTCAGCTTTAAATCTTCATTAAATCATTAAAATATATAACAACAACACCACCCCCCCCCCTCCCTAAGCAAGTTTTCACTTAACTGACCTATAAAATTGTGTATATTTATGAATCCTTATGTGTGTAAAGCAAATTAACTGATCCTTTTGGCCTGTGGTTATTTAAATTTATCTTATGAATAATTGTTTTTCGGACCATTCATTTATGAAAATGTTTATACGCAAATTTACACAAACAAACTTGTGTAAAAAAATTCACTGCAAAAAAAAAATTGTTCAACTTAATTCATTTCACTGTAAATAATTAAAACACACATAATAATGTGTACAAAATAAAATTACAAAAAATACAACAAAAAAATGTTTGCCCATTGAAAGTTTATTGTTATTTTTATGCAAAAATATGAAAAAAAATGTCCTTTTTGTGTTTTTTATTATTTATTTTTTTTTTCGTTCACATTTACGAACTCCCACACATGGCAGAGCCACCCCATTTAAACCTCAAATAAATACAAGGATTTATTTTTAACAAAATTCATTGAGTGTAAAATTTCAGACATGTAAACACTTGTTATGCCACACAGTCAGTCAAAGTCCATTTGCGAAACCTTTTTTGTTTACATTTAGATTTTAAGCTTTTAAAAACTTTAATATAACATTTGGATATTTTTCAAAAAGAGTTTAATTTTAGGTAAGCGACTTTAATTAAAATCTAGTTGGTAGTTTGATGATTATGTAATAAATTTTATGAAGATTTTAAACTTTTGAACTTGCAATTCCACAAGTTTTCGAGAAATTAAAAAAATATTTCAAATCTGAGTCGATTAAGATTGTCGGAAATATTTAACGCCATAAATAACTGCTCGAGAATGTTTTGTTTGATATTGTGCTAAGTAATGTTCTAGTTAAATCCAGTACCAACTGTACATTAACAAAATAGTTATAGAACAATATCTGACACAATCTCAAAGTTACAAAAAAAAACCTGTATAATACAGAAAGTTGGATTTACATAAAATTTAACCACCAATATTCCTTTACAAGTACTATATGATTGAACCAGAAGTTTTCAAAATTAGTGTTTCATATAGATGTTAAAGCTCCCATATTTATTCCATTCCGGAGCATCGTTTTAGTCTTATAAAAATCAGCCCATCATTCTGTTTTTTGATTCTTAATGCTAGAATTTTTGAATTATATTTTTAATTCAACGAAGTATAGACAGATTTTTTGGTTACTGTCCTCAGAAGTTTTCTGTTCAAAATTTTTAGTTTCGACCAAACAACAAAATGTTGTAGACCAATAATTTGCACAAACTAAAATTTCAGAAAAAACTAATTAAGTCTTATGTATTAAATCACTGATCAAAATCGATCTAAAATCATAGTCCTGGAAACATTCTATTCGGGGAAGAAACATTCTTCTTCCCAGAGATCATAAAAGTCCAAAAATAAAAACGAGTATTTCAATGAAATCCAGAAATAATATTTTTTTCGGTGGAATTTGAAGAACTTTGAAAATATGGGATCATATTTTACAGTCAGAAAAAGCTGTGCTTCTACATTAAAGTACACTGTGAGACGATATTCATCCATCTAGCGACTGCTGGCTGTCGTTGTAAACCTTTTGAACAAAATATTGTTCACAAGTTTAAAATTTATTTTGATGAAATATGGCACATGACTTTATTTTTTAGAAATAAGTGATGATTACTCTATTATTTTACCAAGCGCCCACCAAAATATTTCTCCCGGAATGTCGATATATAAGGTAACTTTATCGAAATTAAGTCGTATGATAATCCGAAACGATGTGCCAAATAATACATAATCGGTCCATTATTTCTCATAGATCACACTTTAAAATATAACTTTGATAGTTGTTATTGTAATAATATTGTTACAATTAAAATAAATATAACTAAAATGGATAAAAAAAAATTAAAAAAAAAATAGTCCATAATTTCATTTAGTTCTTATACGCATAGGTTTCACATAATTTTCACTACACGCATAAATCAGAAAATCAAATTCAACGAGGGTCGTTCATAAATTTTTCGTAACTGCAATTTATAACAAACATTGTGGTGTATAAGTGTTGATTTAATATAACTGGAAGTGTTTAGTATTTATCGGTCAATATGGATCCTATAATTATGGTATATTATCAAGAAGTAAATAACTCATCACTTGGCGATATTCTTAAATGCAATAATGTTGTTACAAAAAGCGCTTTCAGATTAGATTCAAAAGAATGCATAACACAATACAAAGTTTTAAAAGATCACATGGTAATACGGAAAATCTAGATGGCACTGTTTGAAATAACCTATTTGGCGTATTTTTATTTTTAATGCAAAAATCCAGGGCTTTATAATGTGCATTGATTGAAATTATGCCCTGGGATTAAAAAAAAATCATATCAAGTTTATCCAAATCATACCTCTTTGATCAATCCGTGAGAGAAAAAGAAATAGATCGCCCTTTAAGTGACAACTTTAATATCTTCCAAGTTGAGTGCCTTCAATATACACAATTTCTGTATAATACACACCTTTAAGTATGTTTTTTATAAAAACTGATTTACACGAAAATTTAGAAGTCCTTTTAGTGAATGATGAGCTTAAAAGTTTCCGTGTTAACAAGCTTTCGCTAAGCGCAAAACAAATAAACAAGATGTGATGCCACACTATTGCAAATTAAAAATTTGATTGAATAAATTCCCGCTCTACTAGGATTGATAGAAAAGCAGTAATTATTTATAGGGTACGTGTGAAGCAAACAAAATTTGAGGTCTAAACTACCGAGTCAGCATATCTGCTTTCAACTAATAATCCTCTGAGTAACATAATTCTATTCTCTGTCCATCCTTTAAATGGTAAAATACCATTATTTTAATCCTTTGATTTCATAATTGTTTCACCCATTTATATTAAATATTCCATTTCTTCTAATGCGTCCTAAATCAAAATTATTATTATTTATTTTTAAGGGTTTAACAATAAGAAAACAAGAAAATAAATTTAAATGAATTATTGAATCCATTAGAAAATCCACTTAAGCCAAAAAAGAAACAAAAAAGAGAAAATTAAAATTAAAAAAAAAACGTACTTTTACAATTTATGTAGAACAAATGTACTTTTTCATAATAACCACTACTTAATATTCCTCATGTTGTCGATGTTGTTGTTATTGCTGTTGCTAATGTTATTTTAGAGATTTTCACCAAAAGATCTCCAAAGAAAATTATACACTTCGTTAAACTTTATTTTTGTTAACATAACAACAACAACAATAACAACAACTTTTCAATATGCAAATGGTAAATGTAGCTTAAATTAAATAATAAGAATTTCGATTTTATAATTAGAGACCTAAATGGAATTTAAGTGAAAAATGGAATTCACAATTAAGACGAATTTTGAATACACTCTACAAAAAATTGATGAAATGATATAATTCACTATCACTATCGAAAAATACTGAAGTCTATAATAAATTGCGCAAGGAGAAGATTGTCACAATGCAGGAATTTGATTGATACAACTTAATGAATTGGAGAGAATCCTTAATAATATACAGGACACTACCAAACCAGTAGGTATTAAGCCTCTTGTTCCATACTGATCTCAGTAGACCACGACACATTCTGTCTAACATTAACATAATTAATCAAAAAGATCTGGTACATAACCAAAAGATCTCTGAAATCCTAGTTTCCAAGATGTTAAAGAGCCTTGACGAGCGCAGAGTTGAGCATTTGACAATGGTTTTAATACGGTGCCTGATTGTAGCCAATGACTGGAAAGTGTTTGTAGTCATCCTAAAACTGAAACAAATGGGAACAATCTTACAGGCCGAATATCATGAAGAGATAAATTGTAAACTATCTGATTGGCTGTCAGTCGCGAGTTATCCTTGATGTCGAAAATATTGGTATTAGCAAACTAAATCGCGACCTAAGCATTCATCTTGAACAGTGAACCACAGTTTATTCAGTATATTATTTAGGTTGCACTTGCTAGATAATCTAACTCATTTAATAAGCTTCTGATTTTACTTTTGAACTGAGCGAACATGTTTCGATAACAGCGCACCTTCTTGGTTTATTTTTGGTCCTAGATAATCAATCGGATATTGCCATCAAATATACTGGTGGAACATAGACACTAGAGCTCAAGATCTAAATATCCCGATTAGAGTGAAATAATTTGGATTTAAATATATTGATTTCTGGATATCTGATTGAGCTCTATACTGCAGTGTATTATGTATAATGAAAGTCCAGTCTTTTCGGAAAACGTTGTATCCCTTACAACTATGTCAGTTTTGTCTTCGGGATAGCAGCGTCTATGATATTGTGATGTCCCATGAATCGGATGTATGAGATATGAGAGTCACATGCTTCGCTTAGCTTGGAACTGGTTATTTTTGTCTAGATATTGCATACCGACTGACAAACCTAATATATCCTCATTCACCTCATGTCATCATGAAAAGTATTTGAAAAAGAAAAATACCAGAAACTCATTGAACTCATCTTTAAGTTTTAATGTAGTCAGTCATTGAATTAATCTTACCAAAGTTTGTGGAAAATTTTACACAAAACTTAAAATAACAATTAAAAATCATTATAAATTAATGTATTTTTGCTAATGTACTCAGTCGCATAAATGGAAAAAAGACTTCTCTTTTGCTTAAAGAACGTAATGATAAAATTGCAAAAAAGTACTCCAGAATTAAAGACGGAAAACGAGGGTTAAAATAAAAGACAACAAAAGCAAAAATAATGATAATAAAAATTACAATGTTAATGTTTAAAAGGGTTTTGTCTATAATTTTCCTTTTCATATTAAAAGAAAAAAACAGAAGAAGAATAAAATCTAGAAAAAACATTATTTGCATAGAAAAATACTAATAGAAATTAGTAAAGACGGGGAAATGAATGGAAACAAATGTTACTTTTACCTTTTTTAGATTTTATTACGAGAAAAGAATTTTTACTTTACTTTGAGTAACATTAGACAGGAACACAGAGAACTAGAGTTCATGGAATATTGAATTGTTAAGAGTTTTAAGTGGTGATTCCAATTCAACCATTCGACAATTATTCATTTGAAATGATTTAAATGGCAAAAGGGGTCAGATGCCGATTGTTAAGTAAGCTATAAATTAAATTGAATATGGAATGCGGCATCGGTAGAAAATAAATTTCTAATAAGTCCTTTAACTATGCTCATTTTTGATCGGTTCCATTATAAAAATATAATGTTGTTTGATCGTCTGTGAGCATATTTATAATTTTAGATGTTCATGCTTCATGAGAAATCCATTTATTCCTTTGTATATCAAATGTTTCACGATATTCAAGTTTCATAAATAAATTCTTTTTTGTATTTTATGTCCAGAATCCTTTTCCAATATCCTTTTGAGTTTTGGAAGTAAAAGCAGAACCCGATTAACTCTCAATATTCATTCCAGGAGATTTCTGTTTTGCTTTGAACTTTACTAGAGTTCAAAATTCTGAATATGAAAATTCTAAACTATAATTGCAACTCATTAGTTATCTTTAGAAAAGAAGCATCGCCCAGACAAATCGGGTGACTTAGATTTAGAACATTTTATGTAACTTGATCCATCTTCTCCTGAACACCGTGTGTTATACTCAATTAGAATTTGCTTTTTAACCAAAGATTATCTTAAGTTTATTTTTTAACCTCTCAAGGACATAGTTTAACAATAAAACAGATACAGCTACACACATACTCGAGAACTGCTGGTCAATGTATACAATTATGTAGGTATATGCAACTCCTAATAACACGAATCCAACTTAGTCGCACAATAAGTATTGAATTCGCAAATTATGGTCAATGGACTTCAGTTTTAGATTCAATTCAAATTATCGTTTAGTTGTTCAACTGATGGGCACGTCGAGAGACTAAAAGAACGTCCATGTAAAGGTAGGTTTCAGTTCTTGGGTTAATTGTAAGTGTATGCTTCCGTATTCATAGATCGTAAAAAGCAAAAAATACTTTTCGGATACTGTCAGATACCAGATCAAAATACGGTCCACTACTTTATCGCTGCCAAATGTATCGTAGGGAGTGTTATGTGTCCCACGATACACTATAATATTAATACAGAAAGTTTCAGTTCTTAGGTCAATTATGGCTTGTAAGTGTGTGTTTCGGTAGTCACAGATCCTAAAAAAGAGTAAAACACGCTTTGAACACTGTCAGGTATTTAAGTGGTCAGATGAGTTGTGTGTTTTTTCAAACGTTAAAATAATTAAATTGCTCCCTTTTTTATAAATCATATGTAAATATTAGGTCTAGAGTTGGTCCTGAAACACTTCTAACTCTTAATTTATTCTTATCAAATGGTCAGTTTGATAAGATTTCACTAGTATAATATTTCTATCGATGTCACCCAATTTTTGTCGCTCTCACCAAACTGAAAGAGATACTTAAATCACTTCTAAGGATTCGGAAGTATATGAGAAAAGTATTATAATTAACAAATAAGTTTGATACAAATAGGAATTAAAACAATTCCTATTTGTATCAAACTCATTGTTAAATTAATGAAACCCACTGTAACGCACTTGGCCGATTTATGTCTTTCAAATGAATGCGATTTTAATGAAAATATTATTTTAACTTTTGGAATTAAATAGTTACAACAAAACCAACAAAAAATCTTATAATAAGAATCCTCAGAAATATGACTACAAAAGGAAAAATGAGTTCCAGCAAGAGCTCTCTTTTGTTCTGCTTCACCAGGATTTGTATTTTGTTACAACAAAAAAGTTTATTTGCAAAAAAGAAGGGAAAAGAAAAACAAATTCTAATGAAATAGTAAAAAACCTTAAGGCCCTTTTTTATTTATTTCACTAAATGCAAATCGAGAAAAAGGGTTTCATTATGAATAAATATTCTAGATTTAAATGACCCGGTTTTTTTTTTGTTTTCTTAGTCTCTAGAGTGGGAGTATGAGATCTTAAACAGGTGATATTTTTTAAGTAGATTTAGGTATTTTAATTAATGTTTATAAAAATTTAATTACCTTTGTTAATTCTTTTTGTTAAAAAATAACGTAAATTAATAAAAATAATAATAAAAAACATTTTGATTGAACAAATTATTGTTTTTGTGAAAAAATATTTAATATTTTTATAAAATTTATTTACAAACCACTTAAATTGTTTTTATTTAATCAGATTCTGTATTAATTTAAAAATAATTTTAGTTTTTGCTAATTTTATACAGGGGCGTGTTGACGATCTTTTTGAGGTAACAAAGAATAGATTCATCATTAAATAATACATAATGAGCTTTCTTCTATTCAGACCGCGTCTAAAATTTGATCGGAGTAATATGTTCTATTCCAAAGGGTCGAATATGCACTCCACAATATATTTCAAAAAAAATCGCACGAATCGAATAAAGTGAATTTGAACTGTTAAGAATGTTATATTCGGCAACAAACATGCCTGTGATTTAAACACGTAACGTATATATACACTCACACATACATTCAGAGCCGAATACAAATATAAAATTTTTTCTTAAAAAATAATACAGGAACACTTGGGAGTCATAACATTAGCTATATTTTTAATTATAACTTTTTTCCTACAAACACGATTTTGATAATTTTTGGAACAGTGAAGTCTTTATAACCCAATTTCATTCTATTTTGTTGATTTTTGATATACAACTTCACGAAAATTCTTCCCTTGAACTTAGAGTTTGCCTCAGATATCGGTCTATATCTTGTTATATACTGAATCAATTTTGCTGTTTTAAAATAGGAAACTTCTGAGGACCATAGCAAATACTCAGGCAAAATTCATTAAGCTCTGTTAATTATTGTGGATGTGAGCATGTCAATAACAGACAGACAGATATAGCTGGACTCAGATATTGATTTGATGTAAAAATATTATACTTTATGGGGTTTGAGATGATTCCTTCTTAGCGTTACACACAGAATGACAAATTTAATATAAACCCTGGTGGAGGGTGTAAAAATAATGTTACGTTTTAGTAGCTAAAACTCGATCACGAGAAATTCCTTCTATGGAAGATTTAAAAATATGCAAATGAAGTTTGAGAATATCTTGGCCCAAAGGCAAACTGTTAATGATTATTTCAAAGAATTAAACGAAATTTGCCACATTCGATATCGAGTTTAATTGAGATCGATCCATTATTTCTCACAGCTATACAAACTCACTTTCGAAGGAGAGTCGCAGAATATTGAAAATACTTTAAACAGAAACACTGGCGGATAAAACTTATATTTCGATGAGTTCAAGAAGACCCCATATACTTAATGGAATCTTAAATAATTCCTTTTAAGCTTTACATAAGGCATAATAATATTAATATACCTCCTTTTACCATTTGTGGTGAAGAACTGACTGAGTTTCTATATAAACAAATGTTGAAAACAAGTTTAAGTCCCACGAACAAACATACTTTTATCAAAGTCATGTGATAAGCCTTATGCAGATAGAAGGTTTAACAATTGAAGTGATTTCTTTAACATTTTAAAGAATATTAATAAATAAATAGAAACACAGACAGTAGGGTTTAGGACTAGGTACCCTCCTAAATATATAATATTTATTACTGAGTACCAAAAGGAGTTTATATCTAGAGTAGTAAAATTTGGATCATGAATTAGAGAACAAATACATAAGGATAAAATCAGATGGAAAAGTATTTTTTGTAGAATCTTTTCATAATAATTCATTTTATATAAAATCAAGAGAGTTTCCTTTATACATTGCAAATATTAAAGCAATTAAAAATGTGTGATGTATCAAGCCCGAATAAATCAGAAAATTTGATTTTCTGATTTATTCTTAAGTGTGTAGTACATTATTGTGACTCTAAGATTCATGTTAAGTTTATGCGTTTTAAAATGAGTTTTTCTGGGGGCTGTTTTATGAGGGCTATAGGAACCAAGCCTCGTATAATTTTATATATCGATTTTTGCTTATATTTATCTTAATTTAACCAATTTGTATAACAACGTACATGTGAGACGTTCGCCCTTAAAAGTAATATTCGAAAGGTTTGCATGGGACCTATGAGAAATACTAGACCCATTCTCGCTTATTTTGGCACATCGATTGAGAATATTTATTAAATTTCATTTAAATCTCTTTGTATTTATGACTTTTATAGTAATATGTATGTAGACTTTTCAAAACGTTTACATAGACAGCCAGCCGGACATACATACTAACGAACGTACGGACGAACATCATTAAATCGACTAAGTAAATGATTCTGAGCCGAACGGTGTTTAAGGGATATTTTTTACAACGAGGGTCTAAAAAAATATTGCCTTAACTACGAAGCGCAAAAAAAAACTCCCTTTAATAAGCGAATGTTAATTATTGAATCTCTAAATCTATCATATGTGTTGAGTTTGGGTCAATTAAGTTTATTTTACCCTACGCAACGCCAAGAAAGAACTTTTGAAGACTCTACAAATCACTTTACTAGTTATTGGTTTGTTCACATCCAAACAAATAAAACCATAATGAAATATGTCTGGATTATTTGTTATTATCCTGAGAAATTTGATAATTAACATCATGGAAATATCTCTTATAATTTATATAATAATAAAATGTACAGATTTAAATGATACATACAGACACATATACTTCATCATTCTTTGAAAAATTATCAAAATCGCTAGAGCAGAATAATATATTGGAGTACACATTAGAGAAAGTCACTACATTATGTACTGTAAATTGTACCTTCGAAAAACTATGAAACAACACTCATTGCGTCAAAATTATTTTTTTTTTTTTCAATTAATTGAAAAACAGCACCGTTAAAGATATCATAGTGAAATTTCACGAATTTTAAGCAGAAGTGCATTCGAATAGATTTAAAGGAATAATAGCGCCATGTGGTCAGGGGATTTATCGACTTTCCGAAGATGGCCACCTGTGATAAATAGTATACTTACTTGTGTATCTCCGATATTTTCATTTATGTATGATTTATGTAATAAATATTTAAATATATGAATCCATTAAAAGTTACATTACATTAATGTTGAAAGAAATTAATTTTCTTATTTTATTCCAAAAAGGTGGACACAGAAAGATTTTACAAAAAACATAAGAGTTATAGCGTGCAAATTTTTCAAAATATCCTCAAAATTATGGCTTTTAATGGAGATTAGAAAATATAGAAAATATAGAAAATAATGCAATAACATGTTCCCATAATAAAATATGTCCTACCACTTTATGCCTTGAGACATACAACCCAAAACATTGCATACATAGATCCCTGAAAATTCTGTTGAATTCTGTATGCGCTCCTGTAGATTAAAATATCTTATTAATCCATGTATTAAATATTTCGTTTATAATTTTTTCCTTCTTTTGTTATTAATGTTAATATTAATTATTATTATTTTTTTTTTGTTGTGTTCGTTTTACCATTAAATTATTCTTTTTTCCAATAATACTTAATTCTTGTACAAAAAAAAAATTTAATGTAATTAAAAAACAATTGTTTAACATAAAAAAATTCATATTCATAGCTTTCAGTTAAATGACTCTTTTAGTATGGTTTTCCATATGTTTTTTTTTTTTTTTTTTCATTTTTTTATTTTTTCTGAATATTCTGTCATCTGAATATGGCTGGTGGTGCTGTAATATTCATTATTTTATTTATGATTTTAAATTATATTCACTTGTAAATTTGTTTTCACACTTTTTACTGACAATATTTTCAATATTAAATTAAGCAGGGGTTCTTAAACGTTTAAAAAAATAATTTAAAAAAATAAAATAAAATATTTAAGAAGTAAGAAAGCTGTATTATGCATTGCTAAATCTTCAATATCCTCCAAAACAAATGCGTATGAAGTAAATACATTATGTTTCATAAAGACAGTTTACGTTCTTACACAGTCACACATCTACTCAAACAAATGCATACAATATATGAACGTTTTTCTTAAATGCAACACTGGAACACTTAATGAGTCATTAAATTAAATTTACTATAACTTTTCTTCTATTAAACCGATTTTCACTTTTGGAAAAGTGATGAGGTACATATATTATGCAAAAATTGCACTCTATCTTGTCAATTTAAATTCAAAATACTGCATATGATCTACTGAATATAGAGGTTGTCTCAGATATCTCTCTATATATATGTTAACATACCCGTTTTTACTGCTTTTAAATAGAAAAATTTCCAGGACAATAACAAATACTCAAGCTAAATTTTGTTGAGGTCTGTCAATTAGTGTGGTTGTGAGAGTGCCAACAACAGATTGACATACAAGCGGACAGACAGATGTATCGACTCAGATTTTGATTTGATGCAAGAATATATACACTGTGCCTTCAATGATTCCTTCTTAGCATTATATATGGAATGACAAAGTGAGAATATCCTCTTCACTACTTAAACTCTTGATTTTTAAAAGTAGTAAAATTAATATTTTAATACCCTCCACCACCACAAGAGTATATTAACTTTTTCAGGCCATGTGTTACGCTTAGAAGGAATTATCTCAGACCCCATAATGTATATATATTCTTGCAATATTGAGTCCTGAAAAGTCTCCTATTTAAAACCAGCAAAATCGGTTATATATATTAAAAGATGCAGACTGATATCTACGGCAACCGCAAAGTTCTAACGAAGAATTTTCCTAAAACTGTCAATTGGAAATCGACAAATTAGAATGAGAATAAAAAAATATAAGACTGACGAGATCAGGGGGTGGTACCCCCAATACAAAGCAAATTTTAGTTACTAATAACATATTTGAATCGTATGGTAATACAACACCAATGTTAGCTTAGGGCCAGCAACGCGCTAAAAAATTTGTTTTGGCAAAATGAAGTTTGTCGGGTCTGCTAGTAAATAAATAAAATGAGAAGAATTTTAAGATGTTTCATATGAAAATATTTGAATTCAATAATAAAATAATGAGAACAAACACATTTTTCATTGAACTAACAATATTTTTTATTGGATTAACAATATTTTTAGTAACAATTTAAATAAACAAATTTTTTATTGGAATAACAATAAATTTAGTGGGGATGAAAATAAATAGTTTTATAAATGCAAATTTTTTATTGCAATAATAATATTTTTATTGGAACAACAATATGTTTTAGTGGTGATAACAATAACTGTTGTTATTAATACAAAATCACAATGCGAACAAACAAATTTTTAGTTACGATAACAATATCAAATAACAATAATATGTTACTTCTCGTTTATGGTTACCGCAATCATATGTTTTTTCTGCGATGTAGCCAAATTTAATTCTTACTTGTTGAAGTTAAAATACTTTTAAAAATTTTCTATATATTTCCATTAGGGAATCTCTGACTTTAGCATTTAATGCAAACAGAAAAAATTAAAATATTTATTAATGTCTCATTTTATTTTATTCCATTCAATATTGCAATATTGTCATGTATAAAAGTTTCATGTGGTTGTATTTTTTTTGTTTCAAAAGGCCTTTTAATTATTATTTATAATGTTGTTTCTTTCATTGAGATTTTTTTTGCTGCCGTTTGCATTGAGTTATTAATAATTATTATAATTGAAACGATTTTTTAATTTCATATTTTTTTCATACCAACAGAATAAATATGATGGTTTTATTACAGAGAAAATATGAAAAATATATGAAAATGTATTTATATCCAATAGAATAAAATATAAATAAGATTAAAAAAGTAATTAAAGGATAATTTTTTTTAAAAAGTAAGTATATACAGGGAGGGATGCTGGCTTTCCTTTTATTATGGTCTGCTTTTTGAGTCAATAACAAAGACCAACTTTATAGATCCGCCAAATTTCAGGATGGAACAAATAATTTTTTTTGAAAATGAATTGAACATAGATACTGCCCCTGAGAAATTTCAAAAATATCAATCTGAAGTCTTATAAAACTTATGTACCTGGAAATAAGCATTTTACCGCAGCATTATCATTATCCAGTCGAATCAAATATATTTAATATATATTAAAAACCATTAAGAAGGCTATATTCGGCTATACCGAGTCCTCCACCATCAATTTATAAATAACTGTATGCAAATATTAACGAATAAGAATGGTATATTGGTTGCGCCGAATTTTAAATACCCTCCATCACTTGCATTATGTAAACATTTGCATGTATTGAATATATTGTACCAGAAAACTAAAGGAAAAATGACCTCAATGTAGTAGCCAACACAATGTAATTCTCTACAAATGTTGTTACCAAAGTTTTCATTGACCAAGTTAAAAAGGACTTAAATCATTTTCCGTTTAGGGGACAATATTCCTCAAATTAGCAATAAATATGGACCAAATGTAAGAGTTATATTAGCATAATATCATATTCCGGGAATATGACTTTTGGTACGATAAAAAAATGTATGCAGATACACTTTATGGATAAATTTATTTGAAATAAAATTAGTTTTAATCGTGATTTAAAAAAAGTTCATCTGAATTTTAAGGTTGCCTCAGTTCCAGTATTGCCAGATTTAAACAGCAACCTAGCGAGGACCATAGCAAACATCAACACCAAATTTCATTAGAATCCGTTCATTATTGTGGATTTCAGAAGTTTCACAACAGACGGACATACATACGGGCATACTTTAATCTACTCAGTTTTTGATTTGATGCTAGAATATATATACTTTATGGGGATGATTAAGGTGATTCTTGCCATTGCACGGAATGACATTTCTCATACCATCATCAACACTTGTGGAGTTAAAAGTTATAAAATTTCTTTTTGTAAGATTTACCACTCCCCCGTTCCGTATCTCGAAAACACATAATCAATAATAATATGTGTTAAATTTCAATAAATATCCTGTCTCAGTTTCAGAGATATGCTATATTAAAACTTTCGTTAGATAGTGTGCTACCACTCTTCCATACCCTAAGTAAAATTTAGTTAGAATTGCATATTTTGTTATTAAAGCATCATCTACGAGCCTTATTTCAAGAAATTAGCTGTAAACGTTTCAGAGATAATTGATAGTAAAAATTTCGATTGTTAAGGAGATACCACTACCTCCCAAACTTCTGCATTTTATATATTTTGCGTAACGTTTTCCACTGAAGACAACATTTGAGTGTTAATTTCATTGCAATTGAATTAGCCGTAAATATATTTTGGACCATTTAAATATCTGAGTCGATGTAACTTTATCCATCTATTTGTCTATTAATACGTCTGTGTTTCTTTTGTTAATGTTCAAAGGGTCTACAGAAATTCACTAAATTGTAACACATTTTAAGTTTAAAGTTAAGATTTTATCGATTTCATTCCATAAAAAATTATTATAATTTGAGAACCCCTGGAATTGTAATTTCATTAATAAAATTGATTTAGAGTCAATAGTAATCAACAGATAACAGAAATCATTTTTTACATAAACATATAGTGTATTAATCTGCGTAGTACGATTTTAAATTTAGATATTGTAAGTTTAATTCATATAATGGAAAATGAATAAAATATTGACATGGATTAAAGTTTCTTTTTTATTATTGTTATTATTGTTATTATTATTATTATTATTATTATTATTATTATTATTATTATTATTATTATTATTATTATTATAGTTATTATTATTATTATTATTATTATTATTATTATTATTATTATTATCCATTATTATTATCCACAACCACAAGTGGTGAGGGTATATTAAGTTTGTCATTCTGTACGTAACGCCAAGAAGGAATCATCTCAGACCCAACAATGTATATATATTATTGCATCAAATCAAAAACTGAGTCGATTTAGCTATGTCCGTCTATCTGTCTGTTGGAAACATTCTCACGCCTAGAATAATTGACCGAATTCAATAAAACTTGGCCACATTGTTTGTTATTGTCCTAAGCAGTTTGCTATTTAAAACCAGCTATATTGCTTTATAAACAAGGAAGTTATAGACCGATATCTGAAACAACCTCAAAATTTCGAAAATGAACTCTTATAATTTCTTCTAAAAATGTAATTGGACTTAAACCAAAAATTAATTTTAGCATACAATTGCATGTGCTTCATCATTGTGCAAAAAGTTATCAAAATTTGATTAACCGGAAAAAAGTTATAGGCTATAATATGCAAAATTTTGATACACCCCAAACTCTTTGTGTCATATGGGCCGCAATTTTTAAGATAATTTACTAAACTTTGTTACAACAAATTTTTTAACCATTCTTAATATATGTTACAAATTTTATTAACAGTGGTCCATATTTTGATATAGCTCCCATATAAGACCCCTTACCGGAATATGATTTACAGCTTATAACACTTTTAGATTTGAACCAATTCTATTGAAATTCAGACATAAAAGCTTTTCTCAATTTAAGATAAAATATCCATCAGATTGAAATAAATTGAACATAAAGTTAAAGCTAAATGCATCTAATTGCTATTCATTGATGTTCCACACTTTTGGACACCTTTCTTGTGTACTTCAATTCATTATCAACAAGAAACCAAAATCTTTCTACTTTCCTTAGCACCGGACCTTTGGGAGGATTTGCCTCTGTTGGTGTAAACACAAGAGCTGCTTATCGTAGTGGCAGAATGTGAAGTCAGGCGAAATTGAGGTGGACACATTATGAATTCTTATGAATGTAAACACTACTTGAGGTAAATTTTGGTATTTAGAGTTCATTGTAACAAATTATTGGAATTTTTCTCTATTTGACATAATGCAACTGACATGTTTTACAAACTCGGGTTAAGAATTTTAATGAAAAACTTGTTCTAAGAATTTTTCGATCTCACTCCTTGTAAATTATTATGTTCATAATATTTTCCTGAATAATAAGAAGACTATTTTTAAATGCATGCGGTTTTTAAGCGTTACTCCTCAAGTTATTTCAGTCAATTTGTCACCGTATGAATAAAAACAATAATAAAATATATTCTGACTAATATTTGCATCGTAAAGTAAATATTTATATTTTAATCACAATAGAGAAATTAATTTAGTATCTTTTTAGCTGTTAACACTGAAGTGATAAAATTCTAAAAATGAATCTCTTTTTATTCCTCTTGATAGGACTTCTATATACGTCAAAATCTGCTCATGGGCAGCAAGAATCCAAACGACTTGTCTGTTTTTATGAAGATGAAACTCCTGGAAATCAAAGTAAGTGAGGAAGATAAGTTTAAGGGGATTAACAAATATGTTGAACATAATTTCTATTTATCTCTAATTTCAGGTCATTCTTACAACTTTAACACACAAATCTTAAAAGCTTTACCCAAATGTACACACCTTGTTTACGGTTATGGACAAATAGAAAATTTTGAAATCCAAAATTTTACTTTGCGCCTAAAACCTGAAGATTTGAAAACAAAATTCCCGCATTTGAAAATCCTGTTAAGTTTGGGTGGTGATAGGCCCCAGTTAACAGGAAAATATGTAAAATTTTTGGAAGCGAGTACACAAAAACAAAGTCATTTCACGGAGAGTGTAAGAAAATTTTTAAAACTTCATAATTTTGATGGTTTGGATTTGGCATTTCCATTTCCCCATAATAAACCGCGAAAAGTTCATACCGGTTTTGATAGAGTAGTTAAAAATATAAAGAAAATATTTACCGGCGATGAAGTTGTGGATAAAAAAGCTACCGATCACAAATTGGAATATACGAAATTTGTACGACTTTTGAGGAATGAACTTGTCAAGGACAATTTAAAATTATCCATGACAGTGTTGCCAAATGTTAATTCTACTTGTAAGTATAATTTGGGAAATATTTAGGACTTATTTAAAATAATGTTCTTTTTTCTGTAGGGTACTTTGACATTTTTGGTATTCATAAAAATTTTGATTTCATTAATCTCTTCGCATTCGATTTTCTTACACCCTTAAGAAATCCCCAAGAAGCGGATTATACCGCTCCCATTTACTATAAAAATGATAATAATCGTCTTCCTCACTATAATATCGATTACCAGGTAAACTATTGGATTAATAATGGTTGTCCAGCGAATAAATTAAATCTTGGTATTGCTACCTATGGCCGGGCTTGGAAAATGACTATTGAATCTGGTTTATCGGGCATACCAGTCATTGAGAGTACTGAGAGTACGCTCGATCAACCAACAACAACTAAAATTCCAGGACTTATTAGTTTATCGGAAATTTGTCATAAATTAAATAAAGAAAGAGGTTTACGTAAAATTTCCGACATAGAGAATAGATATGGAAATTATGCTTTTCGTCCAGCCAACAAAAATGGTCGGAATGGTATTTGGATTAGTTATGATGATCCTGAATTTGCTGGCATTAAAACCGAATATGCCAAACAACATGGAATGGGAGGCATAACTTTATATAATTTAAATAATGATGATTACCGAAATTTGTGTCATCAAGGAGAATTTCCTATTCTTTCGAATATCAAAAAAGCTTTAAATAATTAAGGAAAAATTAAAACAGAACTTTATAATTATACCCTCTACCACCGTAAGTGATGATGAGGGTATACAAGCTTTGTCGTTCCGCAACGCCAGACCCCTATGTCCGCCTGTTTATTGAAAGCATTCTCACCTCTGCAATTGTCCGAATTCCATGGAATGGCTTCATAATTTCCTATTGTCCTATACAGTTTTCACCTATATCGGTGGATTGGCACAAAAGTTATAGACCGATATCTGAGACAACTTCAAAATTCCGAAAAAGAACTTTTCTAATTAAAAAAAGTAACTGGATTAAAAAAAATTAACTGCAACATAAAGTTGTATTTTTTATTATCGTAAAAAGAAATAATCAAAATCGGATTAATAGAAAAAAAGTTATGGGATGAAATATGCAAAATTTTGATACACCCCAAAACCCGTGTGTAACATATAGGCCACAATTTTGAAGATAATTTTCTGAAATTTGCCATTTATATAATTATTTCGATATCGTATTTGGTTATACTCTATTTTAGTGCCACTTCCCGGATTAATGTTTTAAAAGGTTGCTAAATATGAACCAATTGCATCGAAATTCATACAACAAGATAATTATCTTCACCATATATATCTAATTTCTCGAATATTGCCTTTAATGTAGAAAAATTCTTCCTTTAACTTTTTAATAAAATCGGCCATTAAATGATGAACGAATTATATTTTTTTGGTGCAAATTTTTTGCATAATAAAGAGTAGAGTAGTGGAGGGTATTTAAAATTCGGCATTGCCGAATAAAGCCTTTTTAATTGTTTCTGTATACAAAATAAATATGAACATTTTCTAAAATTTCCAATTTTGGTTTAAAATTTGTTACTTCAATTTAATTTTATTTTCTACGAATTTTTTTGGAAAGAAATCTTATTTCTTACCTCCAACAACGGAAGCATATGTACGCTTGAATTAAAGCTTTTTTTTAGTCTCTGTCTAAAATTTACTGAGAATTATTTAAAATTTACTCTTTAAACAAAATTTATTCTTTTAATTCGTTATTAAATATTTAAATATAGATTAATGTTCTAATCAGTTCAGAGTTGTACTTGTACTGTAATCACTTATTTATATTATTACGAAACACATTTTTTTCTGATTCATATCAAAATTCTGAAAAAGTATGTATCAGTATTAAACGTATATTTTGAAAATAATTAAAATTAAAGAATTGAAAAAAACAAAACAAATTCAAATATTGTATATATATTAGCAAGTGCTGATATAATGTTTATTATTTTAGATGACGCACAGTGTTTCAAATGCAAAATTTAATGGAAATAAATCTTCGAATTTCCGAACGGCTGGTCAGATTTTAATGAAATTTTACATAGTGATAGTAGAAGTGTAGGCGAGTTTAAGATTCGAGCTTGGACCTATGGATATATAATAAATATGGATCGTTTAAAATGTTATTATGACCCGTGGTGATCACCTTTGGGATCCTATGGGCCGACCCACATTAAGTACACAAAGTCCATACTCGAAACTTAAACTACACTTTTACTATCATTATGTAAAATTTAATTTAAATCAGACTACCCGTTCGGGAGTTACAGATTTATTTCCATTTCATTTTTCATTTGAAACACTGTGTGACGTTTTTTTAATGTTTTTTATTTAGAGACTTCAAGATATCCCAGCAAAAAATTCAATTTTATAATGTTCAAACCTTTAAATATAATTGAAAATTCTGCTCACAAAACTATTATTTCAAGATGTCATTGCTTTAATCGTTTAAGGAAACTAGCATGTACCCAGTGCGCAACGGGTACTAAAATAATCATATTATTGTAATTTAGACCAGTTGAAAGATTTTCGTTGAAGAAGTTCTTCAATAACTAATGTTAACTTTGAGTGGAGGACACATTTTGCCCTGTAACAGCCATATCTAAATTTTTCCAGTGAAATAGAAAATTCTAGATAAAATAGTTCTTGAGATTTTCGATATTAAATATTCGGTTTATATGGACACAGCTCTCTAATTTTCTTCTTATAGTAGGTTCCTTTCCCTCAATTTTATCTACCATCTATTTCTAAGAAACTTTTATTATTGGTTTGGAGATAAATTACCTCTCCCCCTAATCCTATCTGTTCCACCCTTTGTCCAGTAAAACTGTTTCTTAGGAAATTATATAGAATGAAATCTCACTTCAAAAGTTTTTTAGATATTGAACAATAAATATTTGCTTTGTATAGGGCAACCTCTGCCCCTATCCGTTCTTCATTCTATCCAGTAAATAGTTCATTATTAAAGTGATTGGGACCAAACTTTGAAACTTTCGTTGTAAAAGTTCGTTAGATATTCGATATTGAATATTGGCTCTGTATATTCCCCCCATCTCCCTCTGACACTATCGAAATTTCTTATAGCCTATGTTACTATCGGATATATTGGGACCTTTCTGTGAAAATTTCAACAAAATCGGTAGATCAGTTTAACTGTCCATAAGTCCTAATAACCAAACACAGACTCATTTTACATGTACAGATTTTATATGTCTTATACAACATGATGCTAAGTGGTGTTACTATGAAAAATTATGACCTCATGTTTGGTCAAATATTCTGAAACAGACCATGTGTGAAGATCAGATCTACTTTCATAGAGTTAAAAATACGAAACCATCTTCTGATTCTATAAAATTGCCGTTTTTATGAAAGCTGATCTTTTAAAATTCTGTTTTTGGATTTAAAATTCTGAATTGGATTTTAGTATCTCAAAATATAAGAAACAAACTTTTGATCTTTATATTTCTGCAATATATTTTAAATTTTAGGAGATTTGATTGAGATTTGTTGATTTTTGTAGTTATATCGTAAATAATATCTGAAATTTCCTTTTTGAGGAGCTGAAAAGCAAGTTTGAATATATTTCATATGACAGGTACCAACTGGATAGAATTAACAGATGGGTATTTTGTGGTCCCTTTTTCGAATTTCTCTATAGTATTTTAAACATTTGTCAATGATCCTTTTTTCAAAGATAATTTTATATTATCTGCAATTAAATCTAGAAAAATTGTCTAGACATTCTGTGAATCTCATTAATTATCCAGTCTATAGTAATGTAACATCATGAGGAAATAATTAGTTCTATAATTCAAAACCCTCAAAATAACCCTTCTTTAAATATTTCGTATTTAATATTTAGTTCTTATGAGAGGTATCTCAACCCCCTCCCGGATCCTTCCGAAAATCTTATGTTACTAACTGAAGAAAGAGAAATCACTTTGGCAAAATTTCAAGCAAATCGGTTCGCTGTTATTGCTTATTAAGTCCAAACAAACCCGACCAATTAATGTCCACGCTAAAATGTCAGCTGTACAGCAAAGGTAGGTACTGATCCTTGTAGAAAACGATTTTTATAATGAAATACTTATATCCGCATCAAAAATGAAGACGAGTATCTGAAATTTTGTAAGGATTTTAAACTTGAGGTTAACATTAGTTATTTTTTCAAAAAAATTAAGTGTCTTTAAACGAAGCACTCCCCTCCAAAAAAAAGTAAACCACACTAAAGGACAGATAGCGAAATCCACGATCGGACATCGTTAAATCGAGTAAACTATATCGGCTCCATTGGTTTATATTAAGTTAAGAATAAAATTATTCTCAACCACCTATTGAAGTTTCTATACCCCATATTAAGGTAGGAGTCTGTCTGTCCATACGTCGCAATTGGAGAACTAACTGCAAAGTCTATGAAAATTGTATATGTTCGATCTAAAATTTGAGGTACCTCCCATTACAAATGTCTTTTTAAGCTCCGATAATATAAATCGGTTCATTAGTTCTCATAGGTCCAATACAACCTTCCAACCAACCTTATACGAGGGTCATTCCTTACTTCGTAACTAAGATTTATGCCAGTATTGAGGTGTAGATTATTAAATAGTCGTTCTGCAACGACCATAAAATTCTTACTTGTTTGCGATTCTTATAGTTTTTTTTTTCTTTTTTTTTTTTAAAGTTAGAGTTTTTCATATATAATTAATTAATAAACCTTTTCAAAAGTAATTTGAAATATATCCGGCATTCCATTAGCTTTAGTAGCATTAACATAATTTTCCGCTAGCTACCGATTCGGAACCTTTTCCTAGATTCTAGAAAACTTCAATTTTAAAAGTATTAAAGTATTTGATTTAAGTACAGTGATTAGGAAGGCTTACAAATAGAATAATTCATTATAATTATTCGAATATATTTCCTTATTTCTTATAAAATAATCACAAAATTATATCAAGAAAAGATCTGGAAACAATCTATATCGTATCGATAAACTTTCAATTTTAAACAACTTCCGTTCAAATTCATAATATTTTCTTTTCATAGAATTTTGCTGGGAAATACCAGTTTTCTAAATAAATCGTAAAACTAAGACAAAACAAATCTGAAATATTAAAAAAAACAAAGCAACAACAAACCTCTAAAGTGATAAGAAGAAACTTGTCTTGAATAAATCGCGTATAATGAAAAAAAATCAAATATCATTTATTATAGCCAATAACTCGGAGGGTAAAATTCAGTTGCAATTTAAAACTCGTCTGAAACACAACACTAAAAAAATTAATAAATAAAATTATTTGCAAAAATAATTAAAATGAAAAAAATTTTATTTATAAATTGTTTAGCACTTTTGTGCTGTTTACAAGTTACATACGGAAATTCAGAGATACCTTCATTTAGGAGATTAGTGTGTTATTACGATTCGGAAAGTTCTACACGGCCAGGTTAGAGTTCAAGGATTCTATAATCATTATGTAACTTAATTGTAATCTATCAAATGTGTTCAATTTCCAGGTTTTGCTCAACTGCCACAATATGAATTGGAATATGGTTTGGAGTTCTGCTCTCATCTCGTTTATGGTTATGCTGGTCTTACACGTGAAACTTATGATGTTTTTAGCTTAAATGTGGATCGGGATATGTTTCATTATCGGCAGATAACCGCGTTAAAAACCAAATTTCCACGTTTAAAAATCTACTTAAGTGTGGGAGGTGATAAGGATATTGATGAAGCGGATCCAAAGAAATATATTCACTTTTTGGAGGGTGGCAAACCTTTGTATCAAAATTTCATTCAATCTTCCATAACTTTGTTGAAGAATAATGGTTTTGATGGTTTGGATTTAGCTTTTCAATTTCCCCGAAATAAACCACGTAAAGTCCATTCCAAAATCGGTATGGTCTGGAAGAAATTTAAGAAATTATTTACTGGCGATTTTATTGTGGACACTGAAGCTGAAGCTCATAAACAACAATTTACGGAATTTGTGGATGATATGAGTCATGCTTATAATATTGCTAATTTGTCAATGTCCTTGACGGTGTTGCCAAATGTGAATTCATCATGTAAGTACAAAAAAAAATTGGACATAAGAAAAAAAAAAAACCCTTTAAAATGATTTTATACAATTTTACCCACCGAATTTCACACAGAAAAGTTTAGTGTTTATAAGATATTTGCTCATTGGGGGAAATTGAATCCAATAGAAAATATCTTTTACATAATATATACACAGAATAATCGCAAACTTGTACATGGAAACTATGGTCTGAATCATCTACATCTTCTACTTATCCACCCAAAGAAATGTCTATTCAATCTTTAAAATGTCGAAAAAGTTACTTGTGAAAATAAACTGGACGGGGTTTTTAATATTTTCGCAAGGCCCATGTAGCACTGAAGCTGTCACATAACATCTTCAGGGAATGAGTGCCAATTAGTGATAATTTTGAACGTTTTAGTCAGTGTAGTATAAATTGTATGATTTAAAATTTTGTTGAAGTCCGTGTTATGTTTTGTGTTAAATAAACTTCGAATAACATCGGCTCCTGAGGACAACTTGACTTTATAAAAAAATTTGTAAGGAAATAATTTCGAAAGCTAGAAAAAAAAACACAGTTCAACTCTCTTATTAACTAACTCATAGTTTTGTTGACGTTCGTATTCTGTTATGCCTGAGTAAAAGGAAATATTAAGGTTGTAATCTTGAAAGCTGGAAACAAGTTCGATTTAAACAAAATTCTTAAATTTTAAAATTGAAAACCTCAATTTCCACCTCCACCACATGATAACTATTGCTTTTTGTTTCACTTTTCAATCCACTAAAAACACCGAAAGGTAACAACGTAAAATTCATACATTTCACAGTATCTTTCCTGTACAAAAAAATCGAAATTTATATTTAAGATCGTGAAAGAAATGCGATCTCTATAGATGTTTCAAATTTAAAATCTTTAATTATTTTAATAATTTCCGAATACTAAAAGATTAATTTCAATATGTTATGTCTGAGCAATCTAACAATAAACATTTGAAGATGGTTTCTAAGTGATCAGTTACACGATCCATTTAAAAAATAACACAAAACGGAATTATTTAAGAACATTTTTTAATTTGATACAAAATCTGTATAAGACACAAGATAAAAAAATCAGTATATATGTGAAAATGAAGACAGCTCATTTATAACTCCGCTGTTTGCTTTTTTATTTAATTTTCAGAAAATATTTTATTTTTATTTTACTAATTTCCCTTCTCTCTTTGTCTCTTTTTCCAGGGTACTTTGATATTCCCAAAATTTACAAAAATTTCGATTACATCAATCTATTCGCCTTTGATTTCCTCACACCTGAACGTAATCCCGAAGAAGCTGATTATACTGCACCTCTATATCTCAAAGATGAACAAGATCGTTTACCTCACTATAATGTAGACTTCCAAGTCCAACATTGGATTACCAACGGCTGTCCTGCACATAAACTTAATTTAGGAATTGCTACTTATGCTCGTACTTGGAAAACTACTACCGATTCTGGTTTAACGGGATTACCAGTTGTACCCGCCACAGAGGGTGGTGCTGAGGCAGGTTTGCAATCGAAAAAAGAAGGTCTTTTAAGTTGGCCCGAAGTATGTGCTAAAGTAATCATAACCACAGCTGGTGATTATAGAGGACCTAATGCTCCTATACGTAAAGTAGTGGATATTGAACGTAAATATGGTAATTATGCCTTCCGTCCGGCCGATGACAATAATGAACATGGTGTATGGATGAGTTTTGATGATCCAGATTTTGCTGGCATTAAGGCAGATTATGCCAAACAAAAGGGATTAGGTGGTGTAGCCTTATACGATATAAGTTATGATGATTTTAGAGGTCTCTGTACGGGGGCTAAATATCCCATTTTACGTTCGGTTAAAAGTTATTTGTAGGTGCATAATGTAATATTAAAGAAATTTCTAGATTGTAGTTCAATTAAGTGATAAATAAAATAAAAATATAATAATTCAGTATAAAAATAATTATTTTGCTTAGTAATTGATTATAAAATTATACTAAAACGTGTGACCTTAAATGTGTGAGTATTTTGATACCCTCCACCATCACAAGTGGTGAAGAGGGTATATTGAATTTGTCATTCCTTTCGTAAGTAAAAAAGTTGAAACCAAAAATGTTACTAATTTGTGACTCATTAAGTGTTCTGTCTTAAATTTAAAAAAGTGAAAGTGTATATACGAAACATAACGTATTTACCTTACACGCTTTTTTGGCGAAGGGTATTAAAGCTTCGGCATAGCCGAATATAGCATTCATACATACATGATTTCTTCATTTTTAGTTGAACAATATTAAACTTGTGTTTAGTGATTAAATTTTTAAATAAATAATTGTTTTTGTTGTTATAAATTATTCACAGAAATAAGTATTCAAAATAAATAACGTTATTTTTGCTTAAATATTTACTTCCCCAAATCGTAAATTCACAAAGTATAAGAGTAAAAATGCAACAAATTATTTCATTTCATTTGTTTTCTGAGAATTAAACGATAAGATGATTGATTGACTGACTGAGTGACTGACTACTACTTGGCATACAAAGGAGTGACGTGATCACCATAGTTGACTTTGCCACTAACGCTGTCATTGTCACATTTCTGTCTGTCAGCTTAAACAGAAAAATATAAACAAAACAAAAATAAATATGTAAATATTATTGTGCTCAGCATCTTATCAACTTATTATCGCATTTTGAAAAAAATAAAGCTTTTCTTCCGAAAAGTTCTATTTGTTTATTTATTTTTCTATAAATTATTAAAATTCCATTCTAAATGCTCCCATTTAAGCTTAAGTTAATTTAAACTCACTCATTTAGTGTCATTTTAACTTTTCGAGATTACGGTTGTTTCGTTAAGCCGCATAGTATTTTATTTTTAATTAATAGTATTTACGTCTAGTTGGGACGAACAAACCAAGAGATCGAGAGAACATCATGAAATTGTTGATTTTATTATCGCTGGTGGCGGGCATTTATGGTGCTACCAATAGCACTGCTAATCTAATTTGCTATTATGATTCGGGAAGTTTTATACGTGAAGGTAAATTTTGAAATCTTTTTCAATTGATTGAAATAAATTAACTACAAAATATAGTCTAAGAGTTAAGTTAAGTTGAAATGACTTGCATTTCTTAGTATTTACTAACAAATGATATTAAGTATAAAAATTTTGCCGATATCGGATTTAAATATAAATATGTCATATCTCAAAATATATCACAGTGTTTCCAAAACGATTTTTATAACCTACACTATCACAAAGAGGGTATACGAATATTGTCATTTCATGTGTAACAGTAACAAGGAATCATCTAATGCCACATAAAGTATATGAATATTGCCTTGTTTCAAATCAAAATCTGAGTCGATTTATTTATGTTCGTCTGTCTGTCTGTCTGTCTGTCTGTCTGTCTGTTCGTCTGTCTGTTCGTCTGTCTGTCTGTCTGTCTGTCTGTCTGTCTGTCTGTCGGAAACATTCGCACTCCTAAAATAATTGTCTAAATTCAATGAAATTATTTAATAATGTCACGTTCCAGAAACTGTATATTTTAAGACCTATAAAAACTGCACTAAATTACAAATACTAAATTTAAAGTTGTATGGAAGTTTGTTCCACTTAAATATATTAATTTTTGCACGTTCTTAAAAAACATTTTTATACCCTACAGGGGTATTATGCCTTTATGCAGATGTTTTCAACGGGCAAAAAAACTAGTCCGTGCGTCCAGCAAAGCTTCTAAAATAAAGGTCGTCGTTTTGGTTATAATTGGTCGATTATTACATTAATACAAATAACCCACCGGAATGGGATTTTTGTCCCATAAAATTTTTACATATGAAACAATTTTAACTAAGTTTTGAAAAAATAAGTTAAATGGAATTCAAAAATCGATGTACGAAATTATACGAGGGTCAGTAAATAAGAAAAGCAAATTTTTCGAGGGGCATTTAAAAATTTTTCCTAGCAATCATTTCAACTCATAATTTGGTGTAGGATATTACATAGTCGAACTTGGCTATAACATTTTTACCTATTGCTATACAAATTTTTATGACAAGGATTAAAATCCTGTTTGAAGTACTTTATCATTCTATGTTTAACACAAAGAGAGAACCACCTAAGGCTCCATTAAATATACATTTGGGCATCTAATCTCGAACTAAAGTCGAGCTACCCATGAACTTCTTAATTCTCACTGTTCGAACATACAGAAATTCTACTAAAATGTTAATTTTCTTATTTAAAATCAGTAAAACTGGTTCAGCAGATAAAAGGTTATAGGACGATATATAAGACAACCGGTAATTGAAGCGAATAATTTTTATGCATTTTGCATATAAAAAAAGCGAATTTTAATGTTGGGTTTGGCTTATGTATCCCGTTTTTGGAGACTGTCTCGAACTAGAGTTCCAACAGTCTGAAAAGGGACACCTCCAATCACTTTACTTACCTACCGATAATTGACGGATCTACAGTCTCTTAATATTATGGAGGTAAAGTTGTTGAAAAAAATATATCTGATTTCGTGGTCGTGGGTTACAAGTTTGCTCAAACAAAGTTTTCACTGTCTACCTACGATTCAATTATTAGCGTGGACTCTATCTTTACTATACAACTGGTGGTGATGAAGTAGTTGAGAGAAGTGAAACGTGTGCATCCATATGGAAGTACGAATGTTATTTATACTCTTGGATACTTATGAAATCCCTTATAATTTAAGCTGAAAATTTTTCTAAATATAAAAAATTCTATATTTGTCACAAATGAGTTTTTCTATACTCCAAAGCTTTTTATCAAAATTTACCAGGATCGTTCGATCAATTTCAACAAATCACATAAAATGCAAACTGCCAAATATGCCCTAAAAATCACATAAACTTTGATATAGTAATTATATATAAAAATTTATTATTTAGAATCATAATAATATCTTTCATAAATCAGAAGATCGTTTCATAACTTTTCGTACCTAATATGTATATAACACCATATGGTATAGGGTGCTACCTATTCGGATGTATGAATTTTTTTAATTATTTGCTACTGCAAAAGTTTTTTTTTGAAAACACTTCAGCTGCTTAGTGAGAAGTTACGAATTCATTTCAATGATCGTGTAACAAAAGCACAATATTGACGATGCTACTGAACATTTTTCTTGAACAAAGTAAACCTATAACATTCAAGTCTTTATTGAAGATTGACATCAGTGTTGTTCACTAAACCTTTATTTGTTGAGATCGTTTCAAGCTTGGTTTTCTTCAATTACAATATTGCCGATAACCACAATGTTTTTATCCCTGTAAACTTATTTATAATTCTGTACAGTTTGGTTTTGGTAAAGTTTGGCCAAGCTTTACAAAAACTCAATCTGTTAAGCTTTCAACCTATTTTTACAATAGTTTGTTCTTAAAGGGTTAAACAATTATAAAACTAATGACTTAATTGCAAAACAAATTGATTGCAAAATTGCGGTTACCTAATTTATTGACTTATTGCTGGAATGGAACCAATTATATTTACACAGTTGTAAAAATTCAATACAAATGCAAATTTATATTTATTTGCAATTAATTTCAAATTATTTGTTGTTGTCAATATTTATTTATAATTTAAAAATTCTAGAACAAAATTATATTTTGTATTCAATAAAAAATGTAAGTTTTTTAATAAGGAGTGAGAACGCAAAATTCTAATAATCATAGCTAATTTTGTCATTAAAGTATTTTTGGCAGCAATATTTTTTTTTTATTTGAGAACTAGACATTATGCCATTACATCACCATAGTGCAGTAAGTCCAAAAGGATTTTTCTTGGAAATATTTCTTTAACTTTTTCATTCACATGTTTAGAAACGAGGCATTTTCGACTTTATTTGGACATAGCCGGCGATACTTCGAAGTTGGCCATATTGGGTATATAGAATTTTGAAAAATTCAATGAATAGAAAGCACATATCTTTTATAGTTTCAGAGATATTGAAGTGGAAATAAATTTCTAGCCCATTTTTGAACTTGTTTTTTTTTTAATATTTTTTAAGTTTAAGGGCTTTAATAAAGGTCCCAATATTTTTTATAAATATATGCTAAATTCCATATAAATATATTAATCCAATTATTATATAAATCTGAAGTTGGAACTTTGCAAATCGATCGATGTATTAAGATTTTTTCCAAACAGTTGTCAATATTTATTCTCTGATAAAATTTTTAATTCTGAACTCTAGAAATTTTTTACTTTCTTTCTTGCACGTAACTTAATTGATCAGTCCATGTTTGGCTATAGCTTCCATCTAAGATCCTTTATCGGAATTTTTGTAAAATTATATTTTTAGCAGTTTTTAACATGTGTAAAGCCCCGAATAGGGCTTTATTCGTAAAGTATTCTGTAAATATATGTATCAACTCCATTGAAAATGTGTAACTTGTTGTCGATCATTTTAGTTTTTTAAGAACACTTTTTAAACTCACACAAATATTTGCATGATGTAAATGGTCCGACCTATGGACAGGTTCATATATTTTATGTTGAATCGTTTCAATGTTATTACAGTTTATATTATTATTTTATTTTTCAATAAAATCTAAATTTTAATTTATTCATAATTATTTGACATCAAATTTTCTTTAAAAATTGCAAATCTCTAACTCCTGATGTTTTCATGGATGCCAAATAGTTTTGAAACGAGTTAATACCTTAGTTGAAAACGTAATCAAAACTGGTCTTCCTCCAGTAAAATTGAGTTAGTATTTATACATTTCCACGACACTTTAAGAAGATCGGTTCAAATACATATACAACCTAAATTCGAAGCTCACTTTAAATTGTACAAATCTCTTTGATGATTTTCCAGGCATAAATACGAAATATGTAATTTTCTTTGTTTATAATTTTGGTGGGTATTTTCTTTTGTTACGCACTGTTTTAAATTTATATAGAACAATTTAAATAATAAATGAACTATAAATAAGACGGGTCAGTAGCTTATCAATTTGTTGTTTAACTTACAATAACAAAATGTATAAATAAATAATAAGAAAATAGTAAATAATTTACTTAAATCCGCTATAAAATTCTAGAGAAATAAACAATTAAAAATTATAAGAAAAATTCCCCCGCTCACTGCAAATTACAAAACAATGAAAAAGAAAAAAACAAGTGAGAATGCTATATTCGGCTATGCTGAATTTTCAATACCCTTCACTGCAAATGTGTTATGTTTCGTACACCCACACTCACACATACTCTCATATACGTTTACAATATAAAAAGTTTTTCTTAAATATAACGCGGAACATTTAATCAGTCATAAAATTAGTAATATTTATACCCTACATCACCATATTATTATGCGTTTATGTAGAAGTTTGTAATGCGCGGAAAAAATAGTCCTACCACCACTTTCAAGTACACCGATTTAAGATTGTCTGTCTCAAAGTACAGGTCGCAATTTTGAAGATATCTTAATTCAATTTGGCACGTACTATTACTTAAGCCTAAGGCAAAGCGTATTGAAATTGGCTATGATCAATCCATTATTACAAATAGGTCCCAAATTCCTAAATATAAAACGATTTTAACCAAATTCATCAGAATTAAGTGTTGTTATACTCCAAAACGATTTGCCAAATTACACGAGGATTGGTCGATTATTTCTTATAGATCCCATACAACCACACTTTCAAATATCCCTTTCAAAGTCATAAATTGTACATATACGTGGTATTGTAAAAATATTTTGCCACATATGAGATAAATATAAGCCAAAATAAGTGTGCGAAAATACACGAGTGTCGGTACATAATTTTTTCTAATACCCATATCACCCTGTGGAAAAAGTTCCCTTTAAATTTTAGTTTCATAATAAAATATTGCACACATAAGCATAATCAGGAAATCAAATTATACGAGGGTCGTTTATAAATTTTTCATAGCACACATTTATCTTCTCAGATTATAATTTGATGCATGGATATATACATTATGAGATGATACTTTCTTAGCGTTACACATGAAATGACAAAGTTAATATACCCACTTCACCACTTGTAGCGAAGCAATAATAATTAAAATAAATAATAAAAACTAAACTAAATATTTACATATAATTATTAACAAAACTATGTTTGTGGTTAAATGTTATTAACAGACAGACAAACAAACAAACATCTTAAATATCATAAAATATAAAAAAATGAAATTAATTCATATTCTCACATTTCAAGTTTAAAAGTGAAATAAATACAACAAATAATATGAATTCTGAATTTAGCACATGATCAGCAATTTAATACAAATACAACAACAAAATGTCTATTAAATATGAGTCATGATGTCGGAAATAATACTTGTATCTGAATAGACTTATTTAAATTACTTTAAATAATATTTTTGCTTTATTGCCTTTTTTGTACAACAATAACAAAAGCTACAAAAGCAACTATAAATCAAGACAATTAATTATATATTTAGCGCTTAAGTTGTCGCTTAAGCTTGTAAATGATCGCCGGAAATCATAAAGAAAAAAGTGATTTAGATATTATATTTGAGATATGAATATTTTATTAGACTCAGATGTGCTTTTATGAATATTAAATCTTGTT
This sequence comes from Cochliomyia hominivorax, assembly GCA_004302925.2. Taxonomy (NCBI): domain Eukaryota; kingdom Metazoa; phylum Arthropoda; class Insecta; order Diptera; family Calliphoridae; genus Cochliomyia; species Cochliomyia hominivorax. The sequence continues at coordinate 32,847,957 of PYHX02000158.1, forward strand.
TATATGTTTAAAGCGTTTATTTGTTTACATATTGAAACAGTGATGTCAACTAATAATTAACATCCAACATTTTTTTCGATCTGATCTATTATTTTAACATCTATCATCACAGATTGTGAATGTGGATACACAAGCTTTGTCATTCTATATCATCTGAAATTTTTGGAACAACTGTTTCAGTAACAAAACATTTTTCGAGCAAAATTTGAAAAAATGTCAAATTTCATAATAATTATTTTTAAGGAATTCTTATTTATGGACCAGAAGTTATGTCCATCGTGATAGATCTCTAGATCGATTATACCATAGCTTATACAGAATTTTAAACTTAATACTGTAGTCTAGAAAAATTATTGGCCAAATCCAGTTTTCCTGTTCTGCTGAATCAATAAGTGCGAAATCTAATCGGAATATTATTTTTCCGATGTACATTAAGTATTTAAAGTGATTTTTAGAAAGGTTCTCTCATTTGTTATGGTTATTTTTTAATCAAATTGCTTTATGCCTAAAACTTTTTATGATCATAAGAACTCTACAAGTAGAAATCGAAACCTCACCTCTGCGGCACCACATTATTTCTGTTTGGGAGGAAGAGAGCCTTCCTTCAACTCAGAAAAAAAAGCATTCTCCTAAAGTCACAGAAAAGTGGTACCTGAAAGATTGCAATAACTGGAAAGCTATTACTTTGCTTGACACCATATACAGAACAGAAATGTCTCCAACCAAACAGAAGTTGCTTAGAAGACTTGAAGAGATTTGCCCGCAATTTTGGGCTTGATATACATATCAAGAAAGCAAAGCAGTAATGTTGTAAGGCCAATATATATATTTAGGGAGATGTCTGCTATCTGAGCAGCAAAATGACTGCAAATGGTGTTGCAGATTCAAACGAAACAGCAGCTTCAATAAAGCCTGTCCAGATATTGTATCTGTATAAACAATGCTCAGAATATTTAACGCATGTGTAAAATCAACTCTGTTGTACGGAAGTGAAACCTGGATAATGTTAAACATTTTCTCGCAAAAACTACAGGTTTTCCTCAAAAAGTACCTGAAAATTACATGTAGAACATCCTGACCTAAGAACATCAAGAACAAAGATCTCTGGAACATTACCAATGAGCAACCCACTATCAGAAAACACCCGAAAAGTGTAATCAGAATGGCATTTAAGTAGAACCCGCAAGGTTCAGAAGACGTGGCCTACAAGAAATAAGATCTAGGACAACACTAACTCTAACTGACACAGGTTTAAACCGATAATTATAGGAAAATTAATCACTTTACTTAAAAAGTTTCATGTCAATATTACTGTTCAGATAATTTCTCTAAAAAAGATCTATTATCGTAATGGAATGTTGTAGAGGTCAAAATAAATTGAGTGTAAACTCATAATCTGTTCAATTTTTACATTTTTGAAGTGGATGTTCAGAATAAACAAATGATTTCAGGTTAATCAAATATTTGAACATAATCCAAAAAAATATATGTCATAATAAATTCATACTAATCACAATAAGTTCTCACTAATCAAATATTTAACCATATTTTTAAAAATTGATTTGATTTTAGAACACTTCGGTATGAATCTAACAAAATTCAATAACATGAGTGATCAAATCGCCAAATAATAGTCACGTTCTTACGTTTTTCGCAGTATTTCATACCAAAAAACTGCATGGACTCAACTTTATGCCAAGTCATGATGTGAAATTATAATACAAATTTTAAACCTTATATTTTCAGTTAAACAATACGTTCTGTTAAAGGTTGACTTGGCCATCCATATGGGTAAATATCTCCCATCGATGGGGTCAAAAATTAAAACCACTTAGTTCATATCATTATTGGGATCATACATTTTTATCTCTTTTTGAAATCTGTAAGATTTATATTAATTATGTGATCTGATATGTAAATGCATGTTAGTGTGTTACAAAAACGCTACTATGGCCACTCAATTGTTTTGTGATGTCACACCAAGTTTGCGTTATAAATGTTTAAAAACTACAATTTATTATATTTTAATTTTATTTTATTTCAAAGTGTTAATTAAAATTTTTAAATTTATTTATTTTAAATTTATTTCTCTATTTCATTCTTTCTTCAAAACAGGTTTGGGTAAACTTTTAAATCCCGATCTAGAGTTAGCTCTACAATTCTGCTCACATTTGGTTTATGGTTATTTGGGTGTTAAACCTGATCTTTATCAAGTCTATAGTTTACATGAAGATCTTGACATACATAGACATCAATTCTCCGAGATAACCGCTTTGAAAAGGAAATATCCCCATTTGAAGGTGTTGCTCAGTATTGGTGGTGATAAAGATATTGATCCTGATCATGAAAATAAATATATTGAATTATTGGAAGGTGAACGCGTTAAACAGAATGCCTTTATTAATACCGCCTATTCCATGGTACGTTCTTATGGATTTGATGGCATCGATTTAGCTTTTCAATTTCCCAAAAATAAACCTCGTAAAGTCCACTCCGATATTGGTTCATTGTGGAAAAAATTTAAGAAGGTATTTACTGGAGACTTTATTGTGGATCCAAATGCTGATATGCATAAAGAACAATTTACCACATTGGTGAGAGACTTAAGAAATGCTCTAAGACCTGATGGTCTGCTATTGTCCTTGACTGTATTACCGAATGTAAATTCCTCATGTAAGTAAACTTTATAAAATCATACAATGGATCTTGTACTTATTAAATGTCTTCCATTTTAGGGTACTTTGATGTTCCTGCAGTTTCTAGTCTGGTGGACTTTGTTAACTTGGCTGCATTTGATTTCCTTACACCCGATCGCAATCCCAAAGAGGCAGACTATACTGCTCCATTATATGAACTTTTCGACCAAAATCGTTTGCCACATTACAATGCTGATTTTCAAGTATCCTATTGGTTACAAAATCAATGTCCTGCTCATAAAATTATTTTGGGTATGGCTACTTATGGTCGTGCCTGGAAAATGACTTCTGATTCTGGCTCTACTGGTGTGCCCGTAATACCTAAAACCGAAGGTCCCGCTGAGGCTGGCATGCAAAGCCAAACACCTGGTCTCTTCAGTTGGCCTGAAATTTGTGCTAAACTTCCTAATCCTTCCAATTCCTTCCTTAAGGGTGCTGATGCACCACTTCGACGTGTCAGTGATCCCACAAAACGTTATGGCACCTATGCTTATCGCCCAGCTGATGCTAATGGTGAACATGGTATTTGGATTAGTTATGAAGATCCTGAATCAGCATCAAATAAGGCAAATTATGTGCGTTCTAAGGGTTTGGGTGGTATATCATTGTTCGATTTAAGTTATGATGATTTCCGTGGTTTGTGTACGGGCGATAAGTATCCTTTATTGAGAGCTGCTAAGTATCGTTTGTAAAGTGATTAAGCTTAATGGAGAAAAATACAAAATTATAATAAAATATAATCTTTTTTAATAATAATAAATATGACTTTTAATGATTATGGAAATAAAAGTGTAAGTGACAAATAACACGATGAATGAATGAATTAACCAAATGATATTTTGAGCAAGGAGAGAACTTAATTAAGTACCACAGAAATTCAAAAGAGTACCAAAAAATGTTCTGATCTCACATCATTATCAAATTCAGTCGATTTATAAAAGTACTATTGAAAATTTGTTATATTTTAAAATTTAATGAGAGAATGAGATTTTAAATATATAAAAATATTAAATATAAAAAGATTTTTTACACATTTAAGTTTTTCTTATTATTTTTCTTTTTCTTAATATTTCTTATTATTTCTTTTTCTAATTTTACACAGTTATAATTGTTATTAATATTAGTCAGCTTTTTTTGGGCAGCTGTACAGCTCCCCTAAGTTCTTTAACTTCAATCCCATATCAATTTAAAATCAGACCTCCAACTGGATGAATAAATTAAGGGAATTTTCTGAACGGCAACCAGGTGAATGGGGTTTTGCCAAAATTTTCATAGTTAAAATGTGACTCAATCACATAGCATGTATTCGTACATTCAATGACGAGGAAAGAGATCACAGATGAATCAGGTGAGTTCTCTTAGAAAGTCCATGAAGTCCTCTCATCCAAATTAAATTTTTCAATCAGCCATTATTTTTATTTTTTTTGTTAGACTTCGATTACTAAACTAACATATCTTAGAAAAATGCAGTGGCACAGAATCCCGATCTTTATATTAAACATTCTTAATTTTTAACACGGAAGGATGAACATGTTGTACCCTCATTTTAAATTCATTTTCTAGACAATATCCGAAATCATTCGAATGCATTACGAATTTTAAAATTTTTAAAGTACAGAACATTATATTAATTAAGTATGACTAATATGATCATTATGTATATATAAATCTTGATATTTAAAAAATTTATATTTTATTTAAAATTCCTGGCATACAAAATATAATTTTTTTTATTTATAAAACGTTTTTTTTTAATTTTATTTGTCAATTTTTATTACACCTTAAATAAATGATCAATAATATTTCAAAATATATACAAAATTATAGATAATTTTAAGGTGATTTACATTTAAAGCTTTACTCCCAGCTTTTTTTAATGCTCTCATTAACAGCGATCACAAAAAGCTTGAATTGTAATTAAAATTCTCTCTCTGTTTGTCTGTCTGTCTGTTTGATTGTTTGTTTATTTATTTATTTATATTTATCTTCATTTCAATTGTGAACGCACACACAAATCACAACAATAATTTGTTTTTGTTATGATCACATAGAGTGGCCCCTCTAAACCCCTCTTCTCATCAAAGTTTTAGTTTTAACAAATGTTTGACCTCATAGAAATCAAAATATACAATTAACTGATAACTTCTCATATAAACCACACATCGCACAGACTTACAATCGCATTTATTTGAATTAGTTTAATACAAACCGTGAACGCAATCACAACTTAAGCTACAAGTGAACGCAAAAAAATACGCAGTAAATTGTTTAGAAATCAGTAGAATTAGAGACAATGAAATTTTGTTTAAGTGTAATTTTGGCACTGGCTGTTTGCCAGCTGTCAATGGCTGCAGGTCCTAATATGGTGTGTTTCTATGATGCATCTAGTGTGGATAGAGAAGGTGAGTTTATTTTTTTATAACTGATCCGATTTTGATATGAATGCAATTTTATTTCATTATCGATGACAGGCGTAGCTAAATTTTCCACTCATGATTTTGAAATTGCTTTACAATTTTGTACTCACTTGATTTATGGATATGCTGGCATTAATTCGGAAAATTTCCAATTAAGAAGTTTAAATACTCAACGTGATTTACAAAGACGTCATTTCGCCACCGTGACCGAATTGAAAGAGAAATTCCCTCATATTAAATTTTTATTGAGTGTGGGTGGTGACAAAGATTTTGAAACTCCTGAAAAATATGTACAGCTCTTGGAAGGGGGTGTTGAAAAATATAGAACATTTGCTGAATCAGCTCGTGATCTATTGCGTAGTTATAATTTCGATGGTTTGGATTTGGCTTTCCAATTGCCGCGCAATAAACCACGTAAAGTGCACTCAAGTGCTGGTTCAGCATGGAAGTCTTTCAAGAAACTGTTTACTGGTGACTTTGTAGTCGATGAGAAGGCTGATGAACATAAGGAACAATTTACCAATTTCGTAGGCACTTTGAAATCAATATTTAGTCCAAATAATCTCTTGATCTCTTTAACCGTTTTGCCTAATGTGAACTCTTCCTGTAAGTTATTCTATTTGGGAAATTTATCATTTTTTAATGATTTTTAATATTTTCTTCAAAAAAGGGTACTTTAATGCTCCTGCTTTGGAAAATCATTTGGAATTTGTAAATTTGGCTGCTTTTGATTTTACCACTCCTGCCCGCAATCCCGAAGAGGCTGATTATACTGCTCCTCTCTACGCAGTACCTTTGGAGGGTAATCGTTTGCCTCATTACAATGTTGACTTCCAAGTAGATCATTGGATTGCCCAACGTTTCCCTCATAACAAAATTAATGTGGGTGTGGCTAGTTATGGTCGTGCCTGGAAAATGACTTCAGATTCAAATTCTAACGGTTTCCCTATTGTTTCTGATACCAATGGTGCTGCTGATCCTGGCCCTCAAACCAAACAAGGCGGTCTTTTGAATTGGCCTGAGGTATGCATGAAATTACCTAATCCCTCAAATGTAGGCAGAACTGGGGCTGATGCGCCTTTGCGTCGCGTAGCCGATCCTACCAAGAAATATGGCACTTATGCTTTCCGTCCCGCCGATGAAAATGGTGAACATGGCATGTGGGTTAGTTATGAAGATCCCGATACTGCTTCCACTAAAGCTGCCTATGTCAAGACTCGTGGTTTGGGTGGTGTAGCTTTATTCGATCTAAGTTTAGATGATTTTAATGGTCAATGTACGGGAGATAAATTCCCCATGTTGAGAGCCATTAAATATAGATTATTGTAAATCAATTTGTTTTCAATTGTTATTTAATAATTCAAGGAAAAAATTATAGAGTTCCATAGAATTTTAAAGCTTAAAGCTTGTGCTGGTTAAGGAAAGCAAACGATCAATTAGAATTATTAATTCGTTATTGTAATTATATTGAGTTTTATACAGATTAGAGAGAGTGAAAAATATAATAAAAATAATTTTATTAAAAAAAAGTTGTTGTGTCGAAAAATTTTTAATTATGTCTTTCAGGAGATTAAAATTTGATTTAAATATTGTTTAATCCATTTCGAATCCGGAATTATGGTTTAACTAAATAGTCAAAATCACATTCCGTGAAGCAATGTCCGCGTATTGGAAACATTCTTACGCCTATAATAATTGCACGCATTCAATGAAATCTGGCCATATCGTTTGCTGTTGTTGACCTAAGCAGTTTTCTATATCGGCCTTATAGTAAAAGTTACAAACCAGTATCTAAGACAGTCCCAAAATTCCGCTATATCTCCCATTTAATTTGTCAAATATCGGACAATATTTACTTCTAACTTCCTTATAAATTCTCTTCCCGATTCACCAATATTTATAGGTAATTTCAAGAATATGTTACCATGTTTTACTCTAGCTTTTATTGCCATTTGCCGGAATTGGTACTGGTGAACGAATTATTAGTTTATACTTTTGTACTTAATGCGATTGTTTGCATAATGCAGATGGTGGAGGGTACCTTAAATTCGGCACAGTCGAATATAATATTCTTACTTATTTTTAATAATTGTTTAGAGACATTATGTTTTCGAATATCACATGATATAAAAAAAGTTCCGGTCTCCACCAGTTTTTGAGATTTTTAATCGGCACACAGTGTCTTGAATTGTTGAGATATTTTTTTTTTTAAATAATTTTAACATTTGCGAGTTCCAAATTGTAATTTGTTCAGTGTTCTGATCCAAATTGGCACTAAAGTATTTATTAAAAAATTGGACGTATTTTCATTCAAAATGCAAAAGTAATCAAAAAGTGGTTCCAAACTGATACAAATTATACATGAGATTATAGAGATCACTCTGAAATTTGGACTTAGCCAGAGTTCAAGTGCCATATTAAACTTTAAATAATAATTACTTACAAATATCATACCGGAAGAAGCAAATAGAAGCGTAATAATCCTCCAAGTCCGATTATATAATACCATACACCTTCATGCAAACATGGAAAAAAATAGAATTATAAAATATATTGATATCAAATACGTCCATGATAAGATAATTATACCTCTTAATGTGATTTTCGGATTTGGAAATTATATGAGGGCTATAGGAAATAATGGACCATCATCACAAATTTTAGTTTCAGGTTTTCTGGTTTGTTTAATTTAAACACATTAAATGTCGTCACAATATTAACATTCCTTTCTGATTATATGTTTTATAGTAATTATCGAAAGTGGGACTGGATGGGAGCTATGGTCATTTTTGTACCGAACTTTTTAAAATTTAAGCAAGTGAATTTAAACTGATACAGGATTTATTCGCTTCAAATTTAATAAAAATATTTCCATATCTGTTACCAGTTACGGACATGGCTTAATGACAGACATTCGAATATTGTTAAATCGACTTAGAAAGTGATTCTAATTCGAACGTTGGTGTAGGGTATTTAGGCAAAAAAATTCTTAAAAATCACTGTTATAAACGGCGAATCAAATTTTAAACAATCACATAAAAATCTTTGTGCTTATCGGACTACATTAGGGCCACATTTACTAAGATTGTGATTTGATTTTACGTATATATTAGGTTAAGTATGTTAACTATAGGATGGTATTAAAGTTTTCGAAATCGGAGTAAACTAAAATTTGATTATTAACCGAGAAAATTATTTTTCCGACTTGGAGAAACCAGTTTTGATCTTATATTGTGATTTAATAATGGACTCTCAGCTATAATTGAGCACTCCAAAGGTGTTTGCAGATATTTAAATATTATGTTTTTATCGATTTGATTAATTGCTTAAAATCTAGGTTAAATAATAAATCACATTATGGTGGAGTATTAAAAGTGTTTTCACTTTCATCTAAATACTGTGAAGAAAATTTGGAAATATAAAACAAGTAATAAAATTATAACAGGTCAAAACCGACTTTAAAACACCTTCGAATGGCTAGCCACATATCGGTTAAGATCAGTTATTAATTCATAATCCAGTTTATAGGATTCCAAGGTTCGACGCCTCCAATATTAAATATTTTAAAGACGATTGGAATTCATTATTTGTAGATTTTATTTAAGAGGTTTTCACCCGCCGAAATCTATCGAAATTTCCCGAACAGTTATTTCATTTCATTTCAATTTCAGTTATAATCTAAAAATACCTTCAGCTCACAAAATTTTTATTCGAACATTATGAATTTTGAAATGATTTTAAGAGGACCTTATATGAAAGGAACGAGAAGTTATGAAGTTAAGTGATTTTATAAAGAGAAATTTGTATAAGCGTTATGGAGTGATGTTACAGATTTGGATTAACTTATATTAAGCAAAACAAAATCATAAAATTGCCTGAGTCCATTCTCTCCTCTACCCTAGACAGACTATTCGACATTGCTAAATCAAATTAAAAAATTATCCTGAGATGATCGATATAAATACTAAAAAAGGAAAGATCACTTGTAGTGTTGTAGGGTATAAAGAGAATAATTTTTACTCAAATCAATAGTATTATGCTCTGTAAAATTTCTCAAACAAAAGAATTGGAAAAGCTTTCTAAAAGCTTCTCAAAAATAAGCTTTTTTAAATTTTAACACTTTTAAGCGTGACCTATAGCTAAAATTAAAGAAACTGATAACGAATCTGCCAATTTACTAATAAACATTTGAAAAAAGAGATTAAAAGCGATTTAGTTGTCATTCAAATCGTGTGAGAGTCAAATCGAAATTATGAAATTATTATTAAGTTTAACTATAACACTTGCATTGTATCAATTTACAACAGCCTTAGGGCCATATACCATTTGCTTCTATGATGCTACAGGTGTAGAAAGGGAAGGTACGTAACTAATTAAATTATATAAATTATCGATTCCATTTAATTTTTTCCTCTCTTTTAGGTTTAGCTAAATTCTCTCTTGAAGACTTGGAAACAGCTTTAGATTTTTGCACCCATTTGATTTATGGTTACGTTGGCCTAAATCCCGAAACTTTTCGTTTAGATTCCTTGAATCCTCAACGTGATGTCAAAGCTAGACATTTTCTTAAAGTAACCTCTCTGAAGGATAAATTTCCTTATGTTAAGTTTTTGTTAAGTGTGGGTGGTGATAGGGATTTGGGTGATTCGGATAAGTACATAGAACTTTTGGAGGGAGGCCAAGAGAAACAAAAGAATTTCATTGAATCTGCCAATTATTTGGTACGCAGTTTAAATTTTGATGGTTTAGATTTGGCTTTTCAATTCCCACGCAACAAGCCGCGTAAAGTTCATTCCACTCCTGGTATGGCTTGGAAATCTGTGAAGAAAATATTTACTGGAGATTTTATAGTCGACACCAAGGCTGAGGAACATAAAGAACAATTTACTGAATTGGTGCAGAAACTGAAAAAGTCCTTTGCTGAAAATGATTTACTCTTAAGTTTAACTGTCCTCCCCAATGTGAATTCATCTTGTAAGTCTTAAAAAACAAATGATTCCAAATCATATTTTACATATTTTTATCCTTTCTAGGGTATTTCAATGTTCCTGCTTTAAATAATCATATTGATTTTGTTAATTTGGCCACTTTTGATTTTACCACTCCCGAACGTAATCCCCATGAGGCTGACTACACTGCCCCTATATACGCCCCCACTTTAGAGGGAAATCGTTTGTCTCATTATAACATTGATTTTCAAATTGAACACTGGACCTCACAACGTTTCCCTAAGACGAAAATCAATTTAGGTATTGCTACTTATGGTCGTGCTTGGAAAATGACTAAAGATTCGAAGGCTGAAGGTTTTCCCATAATACCTTCAACTGATGGAGCTGCTGAGGCTGGTCCACAAACAAAGGTGGCTGGTCTGTTAAGTTGGGCTGAAATCTGTTTAAAGTTACAGCCAAAAGCTGAATTCTTCTTGCGTCGTTTTGCTGATCCTACTAAAAAATTTGGTACTTATGCGTTCCGTACTGCCGATGAGAATGGTGAACATGGTACATGGGTTAGTTATGATGATCCTGAAGTTGCTGCTACCAAAGCTGGTTATGTTTCCACTAAAGGTTTAGGTGGTGTGGCTTTGTTCGATTTAAGTTTGGATGATTTTCGTGGTCAGTGTACTGGTGATAAGTTCCCAATATTGAGAGCTATTAAATATAGATTGTAGACTCTATTAACATAAATTTATTTTAAAAATAATAAGTTTATTTAATGTAAAAATATAAATCAATTGTTATCGTTCTTATGTTTTTTTTGCGATCATTTCAGCAACTTGAAGGTAATTTTGTGAAAAGAGTGAAAGTTTTCTGAATCGAATTTTTGTACAATGTTCCCTTGTTGGCTAAAACTGCAATGAAATGCAGTTTTATCACAATACTTATATTTTTAATTCAATAAATTGAGAGTTCCAAAATTTTCTATAGTCCACACATAAAACTAAAACCAGAAATCCTTAGGAAGTATAGGTATCAATGTTCCAAATAATAAAAGGATCAGTTCAATACAAAGGTACATTTTCCGATGACATATAATTAGTTTTGTATTTGATTGGAGCTGCCTTATAAGACCCCTTTCTCCATTGAAATTCAGCACAAATATTGTCTATTTATATTATATATGGAACAAGCTTTACCAATATGAGTACATGTTTGGTTTTAGATTCCATATAAGGCCTAATCCCGGAATCAGAATGGAAATTATAACAATTTTTATATAACTGGCCGCATTCGGCTATAGCTTCAACATATTTCTTCTTCCTTTTAATTTTAATTCATTTAAATATTGTTATAAATGGCGGAGAACATATAAAATTCGGTCCACTCGAATAAAAAAATGCCATATTCTGGTGGGACGAATATGTACTATAATTTCCTTTAAACATCCTGTACATTATTGTGGCGATAACATTAATGTGAAATTTATGCATTTTAAAAAGAACTTTTCTGGGGGGGACCGACCCCCGCATGATTATTTACATATATTTTAACTTTTATTTATCTTAAAATTGAACAATTATTATTACAACATTAACGGATATGTGAAATGCATACCTCTCAAAGTGATTTTTGTATGGAACCTAAAAGAAACAATGGACCGAACCTCGCATAATTTGTCATATCATTCTAGAATATCATTAGACATATTTCTGTCAAAATTTTTTAAACTTTCTTTTCATTTAGGGCTTCAATGAGCTTAAAACTTATTATTCTGGGAGGACATTTGTATGCGAAATATTGGACTAATTCCAATATACTTTGCCCTTGGGCCCAAAAATAGTATGCAGCAGATCTGTAGAGTGTTCTGAGTAGTTTTTTTTTATTTAGAAGCAGCCCGATATCTGAGATAATCTCAAAATTCCAAAAATAATTTCGAAAAATTTTCAACGAAAAATAAAGAAAAAAATAAAAAAGTTCAAAAATTCTTGTTTTAACCAATTTTTTCCTGTGTTGGTGTATTAGATTGTATATGTGTGATACATGTGTACATATGTAATATAATGTCGTATATGCACAGCCGGATGTAGCATTTTTCTTGGTTAAAATTACCGCTACAGTATTCCGATTTTACCAAAAAATAATTTACTTTATAAAATTCGAGACATAAGAGATTTTAATCAGTTTGTATAAATTAACCTAAAGACATGTCATCTGTTAACTAAAACTGATAAGTTGTCAAATTGAAAAAAGAGTATTTTTAATAAATTTAAATATAAACAAATCAGTTGTTTATTAAAAGTTCCCAGCTAAAGACATCAATCAGCTCTATAGAAATAGAAATATGAAATTTTATTTAATATTCATGTTAACTTTGACATACGGACAAATAACTTTAGCGTTAAATCGTAATATTGTCTGTTATTACGATGCCTCCAGTGAGGACAGGCAAGGTAAGAAATGTATATACCCTGTCCCAGCGTAAAAAGACTTTAATAATTTAAACCCTTTCAGGTTTTGCTCAGTTTACTTTAAAAGATTTGGAAAATGCTTTGGAATTTTGCACTCATCTTGTTTATGGTTATGCCGGTCTAAGTACTCAGACTTTACAAATGATCAGTCTGAATTCTGAGAGAGATATTCATAGGCGACATTTTAATGAAGTTACCAATTTAAAGGAAAAATTTCCGTATATTAAAATTCTTCTCAGTATGGGAGGCGATAAAGATATTGATCTTGATTTAACCAATAAATACGTAGAACTTCTGGAAGCGGGTGTAGAAAAACAAAAGACTTTTATAGAATCAGTTTTATATTTACTGAGAAGTTATAAATTTGATGGTCTGGATTTAGCATATCAATTTCCTCGCAGTAATTATAATGGCAAAGGAATCATAGCAGCACCTTGGAAATCTTTAAAGAAATTATTTACCAAAAATTTTAATGAGACCGATGCCACAGAAGAAGATCATAAAACACAGTTTTCAATTTTAGTAGAAAATCTGAAAAACGCTTTTAAGCCCCATGATCTCCTGCTAAGTTTAACTGTGCTGCCAAATGTTAATGCCTCCCGTAAGTTTAAAAATCATAAAAAAATTTCAGAAATATAAATTAAAATCCTTAATTTTAGTTTATTTAGATGCCCCATCTTTGGTAAAAAATCTGGATTTTATTAATTTACAAACCTTTGATTTCACCACTCCTGAATTGAGTCCCTCGGAGGCAACCTATACTGCCCCTTTATATTCTGTACCCGTTCAGGGAAATCGTAATTTTCAACACTGTGTGGATTATCAAGTAAACTATTGGATTTCTCATCGTGTTCCTTATAATAAAATAAATGTTGGCGTTGCTGCTTATGGTCGTGCTTGGAAAATGACTTCAGAATCGAAATCTGATGGTTTTCCCAAAGTAATGGCTACAAATGGTCCTGCTCCAGCTGGTTACATGACCAAAACACCTGGTATACTAACATGGACAGAAATTTGTCCCATGCTACCAAATGCCTTGAATGTTAATAAAACTGGTCCTCTGGCGCCTTTACTTAACGTTTTGGATCCTTATAAAGATTTTGTTACATATGCTTTTCGTCCAGCTGATGCTAACGGTGAATTTGGTATGTGGGTCAGTTATGATGATCCCAGAATTGTAGCTCAAAAAGCTGATTATGTAAAGAGACGTCATTTGGGTGGTATTGCTTTGTATGATATAAGTCTGGATGATTTTCATGGTATTTGTAATGGTGATACGTTTCCAATGTTGAGATATATTAAATATACCTTTTTATAAGAAAATTCTACAAATTTGGAAAAAATATATTAAATTCTCTTCGTTTTAAAATTAATATTAAATTAGGAAAAATGTACCACGTAAACCATGTAAACGTTGTGAACAGTCTACATGTCATTAAGATATTTCGATGAAATTTGATACACATTTTTATTTTGGACTAAGGAAGATCATATTTGGTCGAATATTTTAGATACCTACCATCGCCTCCCGGAATTGGGTCATAAAGGTCCTAAATATACAACGATTTAAACAAAATTTGGCACAAGTAAATTTTATTACACACTTAAGAAAAAATCAGTAAATCAAACTATACGAGGGTAGTTCGAAAAATTTTCGTAACTACTATTTTTAAGCAACAATGTGGTTTAGGGTATTTGACAGTTGGGCTTGACCGAATAAACATTCTTACTTGTTTATATTTGAATTGATGTCGATGTCGATTTAACGAAGTTCATCCAACATCATCATCTGTCCGAATACTGCGACTCATGTAAACATTGTGAAAACTCTAGAAGTTGTTATTTAAAGGATATATTAGCGAGTTTAAGTATGTGGAGCCTGTTGAAAATTGTGATTATCGGATTTCAATTTCATCTAGCTCCCATACAAATATTTTCATTGAATGAAATTTTCAACTCATAAAAGGCCTAAATATAGAACCAAATATAAAACTTAAATGGATGCTTTAGCAAAATATGACTCGATGTTCCTCAAATTCGTACCATATATTGAGCACAGTTTGAGCAATAATTTTGCAAAATTTCAATAGAACTGGTCCATATTTCGCGAAAGGGGTCTTATGTGGGAGCTAGGTCATTTTTAGTTTGTCTCAGATATTGGTTAATAACTTTTTTTGCTAATGAACCAATTCAGCAGGTTTTAAGAGGAAAATTTGTGACAAAGTGTATATATCTTGTGGTTTATATACCACTTATGGTGTTATTTTCAACTTAAGAAACTGAAACAAATGTGGACAATAAAAACCAAAAACTGAAGACCTTTGGTCTTCTACGTAAAATAAGTTTAAACTGCTCTCAGTCAAATATTATCTTATACTCAAAATGCCTGATGAAGATTTTGTACGTACTTTTCGATAATCTATTTTCCAACTGCAAAACACTTAACAAGACTTGGATAATTCCATATGGTTCTAACAGTATTCATAATTATATACACCATACTAATAGAACAATAATTGACACAAAAATTCCCACATAGCATTATATCGACACCCAAATGTAACTTCTTTATTTAGCTCCATCCTTCTTCCCACCAGTCACCTTACAAATGGACAGCTTTCGATTCCGGAAGTGTGTGTGCTCCTTCTCATATTTTTTTGGAAAGTCCCTATTCTTCTTTTCTTTTCCAAAAAATACTGCAGCCTAAATATAATATGGTTTTTATGCCCATAAGAGCTTTCCTGCTTTTGCTTGTAATACAACATACAAACACATTCGAATGACTCAGAATCCTTTTGAGTCGATTTAACGATGTCTGTTCACCTATATGTTATTGGAACAGCTGTAAAAACAAGTTAGTTTTTTATTGTGATTCAGGTTCTGGTTTAACTCTCGGCCATACAACTGTGTCACTTCTATATTTGATTAGTCCGTAGATCTTCTGGACTATGAGTGGTAGGATTGGAATGGCAGTGTAACAAATGTTATGTATCATACATTTTGTCTTGTAGACCTCAGAAGATTTTTTCCAAGTCTGCAATGGGAGTTGAGCGGCCTCCAGTTACGACATTCATACTGTTACTTAAAACCGTGAAATTCATGTCGTCTCTATGATTGTCGTTCAAAGCTGCTTTATATGAATCCCAATCAAAAGGATCATGTACATACTTATGTATGCTCTGTTCATATATTCGGAGATTTTTCCTAACATGCTTTGGGGGTAACTCCAATTGTGATGTATGTAATTAGAATGATGCCTCCGATGACATACAGAAAGGAACAGTTTTCTAAGCATTTCATTTTGTTGTGTGCGTTGATGGCCCCTGCAACTTAATGTGGCATGTCCGTGACTGGAAGGTTGTGATGTTTGCGAACATCATTTCGTTTCGCCTTATCATCTTTAGGATGTTCAATAAACTGCTGGCAATTTATTCACTCCATTGATTTGATGGCATTTTTTTAATTGACCTAACCACTTCTACCGCATGTCTTCATTTACCAACCTGCTGATTTCAAAGTTCACCACAGCGATTCTTGGGTCCCTTGGGTCGGTATTTCGGATTTCATCACGATCGTTTGCGAGTCTCGCTGCTTCGACATGGAAATGCGGAGGCATTTCCGACTGGTATGAAGCAAACGACTGCTGCGTTGATCGTTTCGCAGAATTTCCTCTCGGCGGTTCGTACATTTGAAGGAATTGGAAGTCACTAAAACAGCGTTTGGTAAATTCTCTGAAGACGGGCAAGTCTGTTTTATTTTGATTCATATATATGTGGCGTTCAGTGATGATAAAGTCATTAAGTCGCTCCACTGAGACGATTATGGGTAAGTAGTCTGATCAAAGAGATACAACTGCACGCCAGGTAGTGCAGTTGATCAGCCTTATCGGCTTTACTTGCTTATTAGATGAATAAATTAGAAAAAGATTGAAAGTATATTTCTATAAGTCCCAGGTCAATAAGGTGAATATTTAGCATCTAATTTTATATTATAGTTTCCGAGTCGTTTCCATATTTTTCAAAATGTCTAAACATCTTATTTTTTCGAAATGTTTAACCAAATTATTCTTTCCAAAAGATGAACAATGTTAGAAACTTGTTTTTATTATTTTGGGAATATGAGGAAACCCATTAATAAATTCAGCCTTTAAAGGATTTGCCATTTTCCTCGGCACTTTATATATGAAATTACATTCAAATTAAAAATTGTGTACACTTAAAATCAAAGCTTCATTGGGTTTATATATAATAATTATATTTCAATATTTATCATACTTATACAGTTTATATTAGTCGGAAGTAGTCATGCTATTATGATTCATAAGATCTTGATATTCTAAATTTTATAGTTCTCAGCAGGGGAAATTTCTCACCACTACACTCACCATGTATATCATCTAAACTCAAATCGAATAAAGCCACACCACCCAAATTATGGTTTCTCATATATTCAGTTTTGGCAGCAATTGTTATGGGATCTTCATAACTAATCCAAATACCAAAATTTCCACTACTATCAGCAGGACGAAATGCGTACACACCAGCTTTAGCTTCAGGGTCAATTACGCGTGTGAAGGCATGATCGTGAGATAATTTGTCACAAATTTCGGGCCACGAGAGAAGACCTGGTGTATATGTTTCAGAACCACCAGCAGCAGGACCGTCGGTATGTGTAATTGGAGGTATGCCATTACTGTTAGACTTTTTGCTCATTTTCCAAGCACGGCCAAAAGCAGCCACGCCAACTATGATCTTATGTCGAGGTACATTTAACTTATTCCAGTGTTTGTAAAGATGTTTTACATTTGTAAAAGCTAAACGTTCTTTGGGCAGGTTAAGTGGTTTTGTGGGTGACATGAGATCAGCTTGATTAGGACTGCTGCGAGGTGTATAGAAATCAAATGCTGATAGTATCACAAATTTCAAATGATCAACAATTTCATTAACATCATAATAATCTAAAGAAAGAGAAGAAAAATATTAATTATTTGAAAAAATAGCAACATTTTCTTTGAACTTGCTTCCGGAGTCCACATTTGGTAAAACATTTAAAGTTAATATTGCATTATGTTCCTTCAAAGTTCTGCTTAATTTTTGGATCAGAGAGGTTAAGCGAAACTTATACTCTTCCGGGTGCTTTTGAATGATATTCTCTTTATCTCTCACAAAGAAATTGATAAATGTTTGCCATATTGTTTTTTTCGACACTGGATTTTGTTTCCTCTTTGGCAAAGGTAAGTCCAAACTTACACCATCGAAATTATACTTTATTAAAATCTCCATGACAGATTTAATAAATCTTTGTTTTTCATAGTTGTGACTTCGTATTAGATGTAAGAACCGCTTTGTTGCGTTAGCGCTATCTTCACCACTGATACTAAATAGAAACTTAACATTTGGAAATTTCTTTTTGTAATTCTCCATTTTAGCAAATTCATGTTCTCGCTCGGTAAGAAAAACTGTCAAAGTGAAATCGTCTGGTGTTATTGTAACATAACTGTAGATAATGTGAGTACAAAAATGTAAAGCTAATTCCATATCACTAGAAGTGAATCTAGCTGGACCCACTCTGTTGGCGCTGGTAATATCATAATAACAGACCAATTTATAGCTTTGAGTCCATGATAGAAATATTATTAGTAAGAATATTGAAATATGCAAACAATATTTCATAGTTCCTTTCGCCACAACTCTTCGTAAACGACTGATAAGCCAAAGTCATTTATAAGAATAAAATGTATATAAATATTCAGTATATATGTATTAACTCTTTAACCTAATCGAATTTTTAATGCGCTATATATAATCATGAAAGATGTATTCATAATACTAAAGAACAAGTTATTTATACATGAACATGAAAAGATGTTAAAGTCAGTGAAGCCCGACTATATAATACCCTACACCACAATGTTGGTTATAAATTGTAGTTACGAAAAATTAATAAACGAACCTCACAAAATATAATTTTCTGATTTATTCTTAATCGTGCGCTAAATTATTGCGACACTAACATTAATGTGAAATCTATGCGTTTTAAAATGATTCTTTCTGGGGGAGGGGGCTTTTATAGAAGCTACAAGAAATTAGAACAGAGCCTCGTATAATTTTTGTACATAGATTTGTGTTTATATTAATCTTAATTTGGCCTGTTATTATTACAATAACAAAGTATATCTGAGATGTATGCTTAAAAATTAATATTTGGAAGGGGGTTTGTATTGGACCTATGAGAAATTTGACATATCGTTATACAATATTATACGAATTTCTTGTATCAAATTTCATTTAAATCGCTTTTTAATAAGGACTTTTATGACGCATTCCGGGCGGAACATTTGTATGGGAGGTACTTGAAATATTAAACCGACACAGAAAATGATTCTGAGTCGAACGGTATTACGGTGGGGGTAACACCATTTTATTATGGTATTACTGTGGTGTAGAGTATAAAAGTTCTGATTCTGTTTATTGTAATACTTACTTTTAAGCTTTATACTATCGACCTATGAGAAATTATTGACCGGCCCTCGCATATTTTGGTACATCGTTTTAGAAATAAGACTTACTTGTACAAAACATCGCTTTAATCTCTTTATATTTAGGGCCTTTATGACCTTAAACTTCATTCCGGGAGAAACATTTGTGTGGTAGGCACCTAAAATATTGAACGGAACATGGCCAATTTCAATAGGCTTCGCCGTTTTTTGTTTAAAAAATAACCTTTCTGATGAATACTGCCAAACTTTGTATTGTGTGCAACATTCCACAAATTTTCGAACGATGAATTTCGAAAATAGTGATCTTAATATCACTTATTCCGATTGTTAGAAATTTGATTATATAAATTATAGTTAATAAACATTTAAAGGTTTTTAAAATTTTTAAAAAATAACGAAGTTTGATTCGCAATAACAACCACACTGTAACGAATTTAAAAATTTGTACAGATGAATGTTTGAATGTGAATTTAATAAAATTGCAAAACATGTAAAAAGAGCGAATTAAAGTAGTCATTCCCCTAAATCTAGATGTCTCAAACAATTTTTATAATGTCTCTTTTTGTGCAAAATCAAAACCGTTAAAAATTATTTAAAACGAGGCCAATTTCCGGAAGTGATGATTACATAAAATATTCATGAATGGTTTCCGTTTAATCTATTCAGATTTTATAAATCTATTTGACCTGAATAATCGGAATAGTCTTAAGTCATAAAAAAATTTTAGTCGATTTAACGACTGTCTGTCCATGTTACTTCTTAAACGCATTTCAAATTGTATTACGATTTGTATGGTATATATCGAAATTCGTAATGATGGGTCCAATATAACATAAATTTCTCAAACAAATATCGTTTCAAAATAAATTTATCACAAATAAATATTGTAATTATCCGCATCAAATCTCCAGAATAAAGCTTCACATATTATCTTAGTTTACATACAAACCAGCTTCAAAACTTTAAGGTAAATAAGTCATCACAAATGAGAAACGTTTCTCATAACTGTGATGTTTTATATTCCCTCAAATCATTTATACAGCAACGATCAGAGCTAGTGTATTCCAAAACCGAAACTGAATACCAGTTAAGCGATTTTTTGCATTTCAGAAAACCAGCGGAATATGCTGTTCTTTTCACTCGGTTAACCGATGTTTAATGGAAGTGACATTTTGCTATTATATTCAGCTTTATTTTTATATATTCCGACATGACTGAGTAAATATATGTTGACTGAGTAAATACGTGTTTTTCACGAGCAAATTATTGTTAGACATCATATTTTGATTTTTCCATGTGCCTCTATTTTAGGCGTAATCACGCCAATATATATATATATATATATATATATATATATATATATATATATATATATATATATATATATATATATATATATATATATATATATATATATATATATATATATATATATATATATATATATATATATATATGTGTAAAGCAAAAATAATGGATTTAAATAAAATCATGGTATCTCGACACATTATTTTAAATACGATACCGAAAAACACCAACAAAAAACTTTACATCCCACTCATTTAGGGCATTATACAGTGTTCGGATTATTTGATGAAATTTGTTAAAAATCTTTATTTTGTTATGGAACCATTATTTTTACTTCAATAGATTGCGGCTAAATAACCGGTTTTTGAACAGCTTATTTTGCTAATAACTTAAAACCGGTTTTCTTAAATTTCCGTTTTCCTAATACACTAGTCAGACCATATTTTTCATATACTACACCATTATAGATGGGTGGCGTATTATTATACTGATATTTTTAGCATATAGAAAAACTACTGTTAGAACTTTGACAAAACACATTTTTTCATCGTTGTGAATACTCTAAATCTTCAAAATATTAAAATAAGTCAACATCAGTCCAATATGGCAGATATCTTTAATATATAAATGTCGGCCCATAATTTCATACTAGCATCATTGTGCTGGGCATTATATTATCGGGCTTGATCGGTTTTTACACTCTAACTTATTTAATACGATCGATTTTAATATGATCAAAAAACGTATTTATTGGATCTTAAAAGTTTATTTTTTTGTTTGTTTATGAATATAAATTATTAATTAAATATAATATTTATATCGATATTTGTTTTTTTTAATCCATTAAACGAAGTAATAAATTAAGTGTGAAAATATTCTATTTTAAGAATTAACCACAATTCACATTCTCACTGCAATAACTTAATCACAATCGATCTGAGTATGGGAAATGTGTCACCGTTATTACAACGACCACGTAAATCATCTAAAGTGATATCGAACAAAGCAACTCCACCTAAATTATGATTTTTAGCATAATCAACCTTAAAAGCAGCCGTTAAAGGATCTTCATAACTAATCCAAACACCAGGGTATTTTTCAGCCGGGCGATAAGCATAATTACCATATTTTCTAGTGGGATCCACGACTCGGGTCCATGGTGTTATATTTTTCTCATTAGGTTTAGGAAAATGTTCACAAATTTCAGGATATGAAAGAAAACCACGTGTATGAGTTATGGGACCAGCTGGAGCTGAACCATTTGTATGTGCCACTGGAGGAAGGCCAGTTATTTTAGAGGCATTAGTCATTTCCCATGCACGTCCATAAGCAGCAATACCTAAGATAAGTTTTTCGCTAGGTACTTTTAGAGTTTGAGTCCATTCGGTGACTAATTGCTCAATATTTGCTTGTGGCAAACGATGACCAGTTTTAATGGGTGCATAAATGGGAGCCATATAATCAGCTTCTTCTGGATTACGATTAGGTGTATAGAAGTCAAATGCTGAGAGTATAATGAAATCTAAATACTGGGTAATGACACTGGTATCAAAATAGACTGGAAGGGATGGAATAAACAGTTAATATTTTATATACCTTTCGATGTTTCGAAAATTTACCTTTCGACTTGACATTGGGTAAAACGTTTAAACTTAATATTAAATTATTTTGCTTTAAAACGCCACTCAATTGTTGTACTAAATCAGCCAGTTCCCTTTTGTGTGTAATTGCTTGATCATCTTTCACTGAACTGGGGCTAAAGAAATGGGTTATGCTTTTCCATATTTGTACATAATAAGGATGGACTTTTCTGGGTGCTTCCGTTGGTAATTGCAAATCCAAACTTAAGCCATCAAATTTAAATTTACGCACCATATTTACAGCGGTATTAACAAACGTTTGTTGAATCTTATGATCAGCATCTAATAATTTCAGAAAATGCTCAGTATCTGAAGCATTTTTGTTACCACTTATGCTAAGAAGGAACTTAACACTTGGAAATTTAGTTTTGAATTTAGCCACATTAAGAAAATCTTGTTCCTGTGTTTTAGCCAAATAGGTAACAGCAAAGGTATTGGGAGCAACAATAACATGACTATAAACAACATATGAACAAAACTGCAAAACTGTTTCCATATCCTTGGAGGTGAACTTGGCGGTTCCTGGTAAGTAAATTTATCTTGAAATAATGTTTAATTTACAAATAATTTTTAGATTAAAACCTGGTCTCTTAGGTCCATAAGTGTCATAATAACACACCATTTTACCCGCATTAACCAAGGATAATTGACAAGCGATATAAAATGCTACCAACAAGTAATAAATCTTCATGTTTAATATTCAAATTGAAACTGATATTTTTCTAAAGCTTGCAAGACCTTTTTATACTTGTTATAAAAGTATAAATAAGTTCTTTTATAAAAAATGTTGTGGTCTTGTATGTGAACTCTTCTAAGGAAAATTTTAATTTCTCTTTAAAACACATTTATAATTAAAATTACTCTTAATTATAGTCAAGAATATATTATGACCACACACACACACACACGCTGAAAGATTTATCGGAACAAATTTTGATATGAAACCATTTATACTTAAAAGCTCACAATACATTTAAAATCGCTTATATAATATATAACCCATGGACCCATACAAACTGGGTCCAAACTGTTGAAGTAATGAAGTCACATTTACATTTTATATCACACTGTAAGAATTATTCTAAATTTTATGAAAATTCATTAAGTCAATCAAAAGTTATAGTTTTATTTCCAGAAAATCGATTTTGTCCCACTGTGTCTTGTTTAAGATGTTTTTTCTCCGATCCGATATTAAAGATTATCTTAAAAAGAATCAATTCTGATTTCGATTTTTTTATTACTCTTCTAGAATACATATGATTCCCGCAAATCATCCCATATCTTCCTAAGTAAGATGGGGTTGTCCAGGTTCTTGAAATATCGAAAGTTTCCAGATATTTCTTTGTCAACCATTCTTGTTATACTATAAGATTGTTATCAGGTAGTTCTTACGAATCATCACCTTTTTCTACATTTTATAATTCTGAAACACTTGTAGATCACTCTCACAGTCTGATGCACACGGCGAAGAATGCGCATAGTTCTAGCTTGATAGTATTCATTACTGACCAGAATTTACTTCTCAACAACAGAGTTTATATTACACATGTGTTGAGTATTTTAAGCTTGGTTCATCCAGAAAAATTTCTTATATGCGACAATTGTCCTACAATGATGCATTGGCTGCACTTACTTATTCTTATGGAACATAAAGATCTTACAAAAGTTGAACAAATGTGTTTCTTGGGAACAAGTAGTGTTATAACCACGATACCTACCAGAGCATTAGAAACTCTGTATCCTACATTTAAGAGATGGATAAATTGAAAATGGGGGACACAAATCATATCATTACGAACTCAACACCAATTGCATCTCTCGAGTATACTGAACGGATTGGAGAGGACTCCAATCCCGAAACTACAATATATCTGATGTGCTCTTAGGGAGTATATAGGATGAATTGGGTCGACTTGACATTCAGAGATTTACACAATTTTACTGACAGCCAAAGGGCAATCCGTGCGGTAAAATCCAAGTATACGATCCCATGGACCATCCTGGATTGAAAGGAGGTTATAAACGATTTCTTGGCAATTTGAACGTTACACATTACAGAAGTATCTGGCCATAATGAAGTGATTGGAAATGTGGAGGCTGATAAATTGGCAAATGAGAATATATTTCGACAGATTTTGAGGTTGCAAACTCGGTTGCGTAACGTCGCATTTAAATCTAGGCTACACATGTGGGCGAAAGAGTTACCCAGAACTATGTGGAATACTGATGATGTTGGTAGAACTACGAGAATACTATGGAGAAGCTCAGAGGAGAAAAAGACTATAGATATTCTAAATTTAAGGAAAAGTGAGCTAAGTTGGGAGTCTTAACTGGAGAAGCAGCTTTACGTCAAAATCATAATCGAATAGGTAATCTAACATTAAAAGATCTCTTTAGTAAAATCCTTTGCTGATTACCATTGTAATATTGAACAATAATATCAAATCGCAAAAATACGCCAAAAATATCATTAACCAACATGCGTTAACAAAAACATTATTTGGCCACAATTATTTTCTTTCTTAGCCACGTAACTACTTAATTTCTTTATAAAATTCAATGAAAATAACTAAGAATGCTGTATTCGACTAAGCCGAATTTTAAGCATACTTTACCAGCAAACCAATTTTAAATAGTCTCACCATAATGGTTCTGGAGCAGACATGCCCATAATACAGATTTGCCAGCTCTAGAGGTTAGAACGGAGAGAACATTCATTCGACACAAGGACATGAGTATCGTAGTAAGGGTGGGTGCCAATGTTTAAAGATTGTTATATGATATAACTGTAGCCGAAAAAGTGTCTAGATTCCTACTGAAATGATTTGTCTGACTTCAAATTATTCTCTAGATCCATTCAGAATTTCATATGTCCTAAAAATATTTTCTCCATGAAATCTATTATGATCATCGATTAAATGAACACACACGCAATGATAAACTCAATATACCTTTAATGGAAGACAAAAACCAACTACATTTATAAAATCACAACAATACCCAAAACCAACAATATTAACTGCAGCAACAATGGCATGCAATCAGCAACACTTCATCTGTTTAAACGAAACATTGCTGAGTGTAAGACAAAAATAAATTAAAGAAAAAAAGTAAAATTCAACAACGACATAATGAGACTTTAAACAGCTTAAAACAAACAATAACAACTTATTTAAAAATATATATCTGGATTTTGATTTTATTTCATTTTAGTTCTTTCAGCTTCTAAAGAAGGCAAATAAGTACGATAAAAAGTACTTAAGTAATGTCGTGTACGGTGGCGCACATATTTGTCATCACATATTCGTAAGTCTGGCTTTTATTTGGTTTCTGTATTTTTCCTTAATTTTTATTCTAGCAGGTATCGCCAATGCTATACAATTTGCTGACGTTTTATGGATTTAAGAAAAGATCGTGGAAAATTATTATGAAAAAAATCTTTCATAATATTTTAGGGTTTACTATTTCATAAATCCTAGAAGATCCAACAAAGTATACATTTATGGACCATGTCTTAATTTGAGCCATTTTAGCTAATTCGATTTCTGTCAGTTAGAAAATTTCAGCGGCTGTACAATAGAATATAATCAATTTTAAATCTGTAACTTTAAAACGACTTGGTGGAGTTGTATCAAAATTTACATAATGGCAGAAGTTGGGTATTATAACTTTTTATAACTTTTTTTATTATAATTTTTTTAGATCGAACTCCGAGATATAGGTGTGTAAATTGGTGTACGTTGTACATTCATTTATTAAAATTGAAGAAGGTGTTCTAAAATTCAGTCGGCTGCTTAAATGCATTTATATTGTGCCTGAAGAGTTGAGTGTCCTAGAGTTTCACTTCTATTGAAATCCAATCTATTTTAAGGTTTTCCTCTTACCTGGATCTCCCCAAAATATATTTGAAATTCTGTCATTTTTTCGTTATTCCAATGCGACCTATGAATTGCTGTCACTGTACGTTGCATTCTCGTCCTTACTTAGAGTTCTAAGCAAGCATCAAATCTTTAGACATATTGGTTAAGGTCCAGCCTTTATACAGAATTGGTCAACTCTGGGATACAAAAACCAATTCTATACAAAAAATCCTGACTGTGTGTGACTCATGTTAAATTTAGCAAAATTGCTAGTATCGACTAAAATGATCTTTACCATCGATGAATGTATATTTTTTATTTGTATTCAGTATTATTTTCTCAACAAAACCCAAAATAAAGATCCTTTAAATACTTCTTAATGTTATTGTTGTTTAGTTGTTAAATCTGAATCTTTCGAACAATACAACAACACAAATATATATTGTCAAAAACAACAACAGCGACAAAAGATTACAAAAACACCAAAAGAAAAACAAAGATGTTGCATGCAACACAACAATTTTTATGTTAAACTTAATGAGATGATCTTTAAAAATGCAGCATATACGTAAACGACATCGAAATCAATTGAGTGTGTGTGTATGTATGTGTGTCTGTTGGGATTTATTTTTACTGCACTTTTTTCTTTAAAGCGACAACAAACTGTTTAGTTGTTGAAAACTTTCAACGCTTTTCAATATTGCAACACTGTGCTCCCAGCTTGCAGCCCCATACATCTACACACATGGTAATCTCAGATATTTGTCTGGTCAACGAAATAAAAATAAAGGCTTATTATGTCAGATACGAATATTCCAACAACTAACTATTGTTGTTGCTTGTTGTTAGTGTTCTTATATGTTAGTTTGTTCGTATGTCGTCATTGCAAAGTTTTACATGATTGTTTGTATTATGGCTTGTTTTATATCTGTAGACAATTATTGTGTGTTTTTTATTTTTTTCAGATTTTTTATAGCGCCAGTGTCTCACTGTGAGTGAGAATCCTTTAAGATCTATAAAGAGAAGTTAAAGAAATCTTAAGTAACCCACAGAAAAGAAAATGCTGAAAAAAAAAAGATTCAAAATCGATCGTTAAAACAGACAATAATGTGCTACATCTTGTTTACAACATGTTTTTCAATTTTTCAGCAAACTAAAATTTTTATACACTTTTGCAGAGTTTGGCAAATAAGTGTTGCCAAAGTACTTCAAATAAAATATGCATATGGAGATGAATAAGATGGTTTGACCGCCTTCTTTCATATGAAGAAAAATACAGCTAAAAGTTTTCCCTTGTTGACAGAAACTTGCGGTTAATATGTATGATCTCTTAAAACATGTTAACGACGTCTCCATGACGAAAAGCAGTCTGGACAGTCAAAAAGTATTAAGAAGAGGAATTGGAACCAGTACTGGGCGAACATTTTTGTCAAATTACAAAGAACTTGCATTATCATTGGGGTAGTTACCCAGCAAGCCGTTATCCTATGCTTCAACGCTTAAACATAAAAGTAAGCAAATGTTGCAGTTTAAAGGAGAGAGGAGCTTATTGAGCAGCTGGAAATTTCTGTCATAGAGTACTGCCAGAGGAATAATTGGATGTCAGGAGGTGTAGGAATTTTTACAGACAGCAAGCAGACTATCAGATCTATAGAAAATGTCTAAGTGACATCGATGTTAACAATTGAAGTCCGGGTATCTTAAGACCAGATAGGGAGACATTCGTTGATTAATTTGATTTAGACTCCGAGTCACAGTAACTATGCAAAGAATGATATTACAGATGGATCAATCAGACAAGATGTTTGGTCATGTTAGTATCACCGAATCGGTCAAACTGACAAAAGCTGTGGAGATTAGCTAAATGGAATGGCTGATAAGATGTTTAATTTAGTAAACATGTCGCACTCCTCGTGTTATTTATCCCAGGTATGACAGTCGAAGGACAAATCATTAGAAAGTATATTCGGTTCTTGTTGTCATTTATAACACGACACTGTGTTTTGGGAGCCCATGCTAGAAAGATTGAACTTTCTTAGAAAGGAAGTGTCCAATACTTAGAGAACTTAGGAAAATTACACTCGAAACCTATACTTTTGAACAAAGTGATATTTTTAATGTAAATCTGAGGTCACTCCTTCCTTTTCTTTATGGTACTGGCTGGTATGGAGAAGTTGACATGAACATCAATCAACTGGTCTTTAGGGTAACAAATGCAATGATGGACTCAAAGCAGATGTCTGCAGAAAACGACCTTGGAACTAACTAAGACAATTTGGTCCAATATGAATGGAACCTAGAAATGTAAGGTGCGATTTTTCATGATTAAAACGATGTTCAAATGTTATAAAAAGAAATTCTTTTTGCATCATTTCGTGATTTACTGATGATGTAAAATACATACACAACGTTAAGCTAAACTAAAATAATTTCAGAGCTTCGTTAGTCCAAACTTTTTCCTCACATCTACCATTTGTTGCGAATGATACAGAATGCTCACTTTACCACAAATGTTACCACAGCAGCCAAGAACCGACTCATCTATCTTCCTTCGGCTGTCATACTCTCCCAAATATATGTAATAACTATAACTACGGATTGTCAAGGTAGATTGGATTACATCTGTTTTGCTTGTTGCGCCCACAAACAAATCATAATTGGTAGCATCCACGATACTTTATTGCATTTTAAATAACATTGTGCTTGAGATGGTCAAAGTATAGCTTAAAGTCTATAAAACTAATATGTGTATAAACTGCTCACCATTGACATGTTAACTATTTGCGTGGTCCTCCCGATCTGTTGTTTAGTTTTAAGTCTGACTTATCCTGTTTCAGATCCGTTTGTCGCAGTAAGATGACAATATATATTGCGAGGCATTTAAATAGTTCATTCTACACGACAAACTTCAAAACTTTTTAGAGATTTAGTATGAAGGCACTACTAACATGACCACTACGATTCGTAGTGACCGTGGTTTTGATCGAACACTTCCAATCTTATATCGTAATTTACAAAAAATATCTCATATCTTTCGGAACAATGTTTTCCTTTATTATTTTTTTGCCAAAGGACATATGATTAATTTGTATACCCTACACTACCACAAGTGGTGAAAAGGACATGTTAATCATCTAAGACCCCCTAAAGTATAATATATGTTTTTGTCGGTTTATATCAAAAGAAATATTAAACCGATATCGGAAACAGCTTCACGAGTTTTTTTCATTTCAGAGTATACCTGAAATGGAAAACTCGTGATTATAAACTAAAGTTGTTACTTTTTATCACCCATGGCAATCCTAATACCCCACTATTGTTTTCATATTTTTCTCCCGATTTAAAAATACACAAACATTTGCACAAATATTCGAATTTCAATGTTCAAAACTTTGTTTAAGTTAATTTTCTAACTTATGAATTTAAATAAACATACAAGAAAAATTGTATCTCACTTTTGTATTTTGTAAGCCTAATGACATACCTGAGATTCCATTATGGCTCAATTGTACCAAAATATTCAAAATCAACACACAAACACACATACACACATTTCGATCTACACATATTGAGAGTTAAGACAAAATCATTAAAAGACGAGCTTAATAAGATCATGCAAAGTTAATGCAGACATTTCGACCATATCTGATGAGAAATCAGTAGTTTGGAATATTTTTTTTTACTCGGACTTTAGTATTGTAAGTGGGTTTTCTGAGGAAAAAATGTAAAAGGAATATAAAGGATTAATTTGTTGGAAAATATTTCGAAATCAAAAAGCTGAAAAAAGTTATCAGATAAAATGTAAGAATGAAAAAATAACTAAACAAAGAGATTAAATTTAGTTAAGGTGCGTGACAGTTTAAAATTAACTGATCATGTTTTATGAGAATAATTGGAATTGAATAAAATGTATAAAATTGTTTCGAAAACATTTAATGTTAATCAACCGAATTAGGGAAAAATGACATTAAAGTGTCCTTTTAGGACACTTTAGAGCTACTTATCTGAACTAGAATATATTTAATAGGATTTAAAAATATTAATAACTGTTTATAAGATCCTCAAGAATTATGTTAGCTACTTAACCTGGAAGGATCACATAACAATTGCGCCAGTTTTACGCAGTAGGAAATCTAATCTGTTAAAAATTCTATTAACTTCTGTTGGCAAAAATAGAACTCAAAATAATTTATATATAATAATTAAGTTTATAATAACTTAATTTAGTTAAGAGACTACTGAAGCTACAATTCCTTGCATTTTTTCACTAAAACTGTGACCAAGTGCAGCAGTAAAGGTATAAAAACGAAAACAATTGCAAAGAGTTACAAAAACTGAAATACCTGGTGGCATGTTAGTTATGTTTCAAGCGACATAAAGACGACACATTTTAAAATACATGAAATTGTTATTTTCTTTAATTCGGTTGAGGTAACAAGTTAATACTATTATTTAAGTCAACAGTGACTTGAAAATACCCTACATAACTCGGGAAATTTAAATTAATTGAAATGCTATAAAACTAGGCTGTGCTGAATCTTATAATTTGTCGCACATAAGTCTAATGTGAAACGATGATATTTAGACCCGTTGCACAGTATTTCATATGAAAAAATGAAATGAAAAGAAAGCTACAAATTCAGAATAGATTTTATTGAGTTTAAGGTTAAGAAACAATCAAGATTCATTCTCTCTAAAACAATTTTAAACATTTTCAATTCTCGTATGCAGGATATCTCTTACAGTTTAAGATATATTTATTAAAATTTTAATTTTTATCGATCTTGTCCACCACCACCAGTAGTGAAGGGGACATATTAACTTTGTCATTCCGTGTGCAACTCCAAGAAGTAATCATCTAAGACCTCATAAAGTATATATATCAAATCAAAATCTAATTCGATTTAGTTATGTCCGTTAATCTGTTGGAAATTTTCTAAAAACCAGAATAATTGTTGAGTTTCAATGAAACTTGTTTACATTGTTTGTTGTTCTAAGCAGTTTACTATTTAAAACCGGTTAAACCGGTCCATTAGCAACAAAGTTGTAAACCAATATTTTTTCTATTTAACTATAACTGCCAGCTTCCTTGTAGAACTACGAGAACTACTCAAGAATGTGGTATTATATGAGAGCTTTCACTGATTTATGTGTGTACTTAATAGGATTTTAACGTAGGATGGATAAGATCAAGGGCCAAGTTTTACTTTACAAAGATCGATCTATAGTCATATAACTTCACTTTCGAAAATCACCTCAAATGTCATTAATCTGTCATATATGGGAGCATCGTGAAAATTTTTGTTAAATTTTTATTAGTCCAAATCTGTATGCTAAAGTTCAAAACGATCGGTTCACAAATGGGCATAGTTTTCACACAAATCCACCTGCCTAAATTTATTTTCATCGCTTAAATCTAAAAAATCATGATATTTTTGAAATTTGTACAACAATAATTTTGTATCGCTCTCGTGTAACTCGCACTTCCTCAACTCACCTTTAATAGCATAAAAGTATTTGAATTAAAATCATATTATCTACATCAACGAGCGTCGGTCCATAATTTTGCATACCTGCAGCATGGTGAAGTTCATCGAGTTTCACTGACTTCTTTTTTAAATCAGTGTTTGTGCGATATTTGTAGGGTAATTCTTAAACAAGTAATCATACAACAGGTAAATTATTGTAAATACTTGCCACTGCCACCAATCTTTACATAGTTGTTGTTGCTAAAAAATTACATCTAAATATTTATACCAACAACAATTACCAACTGAGAAAAGAGCTTGAAGCGCCAATTACAAAAGTCTACAAAACTTAGGAGAAAAAACACCTTCAATTTGAAAAAATGAACTGAAGTAAGGGAACACACACTCTAACAATTTGACAATAAAAAACAAAACTAAAATAAAATAAGACCTCGTAATTTTGCTACAGATTAAGCAACAGCAACAATTTATTAACAAAACCTACAAAAAGTCAGCTTTAGTTTAAGTAGCCGCCGACTGACTACGAAATGCTTTAGGTTGGTTTGTGGCCAACTGAAAGCCAGTAGTTGGAATTATTTCAGCCGTGGGCGCCAATAATTCAAAAAGCAGACAATTAAATGTTTTTCTCAAAATAAAACACACAAAATCCAGTAGTTAATTCGTTATTTGTTTCTATTTCTACTTGCTGCGAGTTTTTTTTACGCTTTTCGCTAGAAATGTGTATGAATCGCAAAACAAATTCAGCTGCTGCTAAGTGTCATAGATTTTCGCGTAGTTTGTTGTAGTTGTTTTTTAGCAACTTTGTAAAAAGAGGTTTAACTGAAAATGAAATTAATTTGCAAATATTTATTTCATTTAGTTTAATTAATTGCTTATGGGTTCAGTTTAGGCGTAGTTCAGTTTTAATGTCAGTCTAGTCAAAATGTATTTTTGAAGTAAAAGGTGTCATTAGCCGGCATAAAAATTCAGTGATTAAGTTATAAAGTTGTTGGAAATAGAATTTTTATGCACTACACTGAAAAAAGTGGTGAATGAGGATTAAATATCAGAACTGAACAAGAACTGAATTAGAACTGAACTAGAACTGAACTAGAACTGAACTAGAACCGAAATAAAACTGAACTAGAACTGAACTAGAACTGAATTGGAACTAAACTAGAACTAAACTAGAACTGAACTAGAACTGAAATAGAACTGAAATAGAACTGAACTAGAACTGAACTAGAACCGAAATAAAACTGAACTAGAACTGAATTGGAACTAAACTAGAACTAAACTAGAACTAAAATAAAACTGAACTAGAACTGAACTAGAACTAAAATTAAACTGTACGAGTACTGAACTAGAACTGAAATAAAACTGTACGAGAACTGAATTGGAACTAAACTAGAACTGAAATAAAACTGTACGAGAACTGAATTGGAACTAAACTAGAACTGAACTAGAACTGAAACAAAACTGAACTAGAACTGAACTAGAATTGAACTAGAACTGAACCAGAACTGAACTAGAACTGATCTAGAACTGAATTGGAACTAAAGTAGAACTAAAACTGAACTAGAACCTAATTAGATCGGAACTTGATCTTCAGGGTATTTATGATTCTCCACCACCGATTACTGCTTTCGTTCATGCTTTATTTAATGTTAAATAGCTTTAAACGAAAATACATATATCTGTAATTAAATTTTATTTCATATAATAACAGATATTAGAACATTATTAATGCCTAAACGATAAATGACTTTTTTCATGCTACCAAAAATATTCATTAAATGATTTAATAAAAAGCAAAGTCAAAAGTAATTTTTCCTAAGTTCGATCTCAACCAAGAAAATTGTACTGAATTTAGGAAATAAACTGAACATCACTGACACCAATTCATACTTCTAAATAAATAGGCTCCAGAGGTGAAACCATTTCTAGTGTCCTCAATACCCATCGTGTATTTTGATTGTACTACCCTTTATAAACATGTTTCTATGCGTTTAAAATTAAATAAACAATATTAAAATATTTAAACACATAATAAAACACTTTAACCACAAAAAACGCTATAAATATAGAAATGCGCAGCAAAATGCATTCGAAAAAAAATTTTTTAAATAATTTAAATATTTTAACAAAAATTGAGAAAAAAAAAACTAAAAATATAAAAATTCCTTGAGTAAATGTTTACAAAAAATAACTAAAATATTAATAAAAACTATAATAAACATTTAAGAAAAATATGGTATAAAAATGTATTTTTCAATGAAATTACCAGGGTTGTATGAGAAATTTCTGGTAGAAAGAAATACAACAAAATATTCTATACAAACTAAAACATATAAACTGTTTTTATGCAGAGTGTCACCAAGAAGTCAACTGAAATTTTAAAATGGGACACCAATATTTTCATAGGCTAGGTTGTCTTCTATGACAAGGTCAAGTAAGAATTATTAGACTGGAGCTTGCTTTTCCTGTAGCCTCTTCAATTTGTGATATTTTAGTGTTTGAACGCATTGTATACATCACTTTGTGATGTCTTGTGATGTCAAAAGGCATAGTCTTTCAAATCAGTACTTATAGAAATAAAATTATAATCACATTCAGAATTTATAAAAAATGGTACTTTTTCAAACAAAACTATTTTTTATTCGTCTATACCAAATATTTAGTACCCTCCACCAAGAAGTAAATATACTATATTTCGTACATACACAGTGTTATACTGGCATATAAACTTACAAACACATACAAGATACAAAAGTCTTCTTATATGTAACAAAGGAAGATTTAATGAGTCATAAAATTAGTCATCATTTTATTTTTATTGTCGACAGTTTTTCGATTGATCAATGAGTTGGCCTCAGTCGTCGGTACATAACTTTGCTGGTTTTAAATAGAAAACTTTTCAGGACAACAACAAATAATCAGGCCAAATTTCACAAAGTTCTGATGACTTTATGTGTCAACAATAGATAGACAACTTTGCTTTAGTTAAGTTACTGAATGCACTGAATCCACTTATGATGGCGGAAGGTATAAAAATCTGTAAGATCTGAAAATACTTATCAAGATATATCAACACAAGTGGTTTCATATTATTTATTCCTTGATATCTATATTCTTCCATTGAATCAAAATCTGAGTCGATTTCTATTTGTTCATAGTTGACACGACCAGTATTTCCATATCAATTAGTTCAGTGATCCTCAAAGGAAGATTAAGCAAGATTATCATTGATCTTCTTTAAGCGGTTGTGCTGTCATCAATCTACAAAATATGCAAATCTAATTATTATTCATAACATCAAACTCTACAAGATAAAAATTTCTATAACTTCAATTAATTTCAGACAATTGAAAATGTGTATCTCTCTGGATAAAACTTGGTTCTGAGCATACTATTTTGATGTATCACTATATATGGGATCATCCATTAAGATCACTTAGAAAGATTTCATAATTTCAATTAATTAAAACTCTAGATTCTTTCAATTATTAAAAAAATTTACTAATTTTCCAAATTCTAAACATCTCACACACCCCTCGTATTTAACTAAAACAGTAAACGTCTATGCATTTTATTTTCAAAAAAAAAAAAAAAAAAAAAAAAAAAACAAAAAAGAAGAAAAAATTAGCCGACCTCACAAATTTTTACGAGCACAGAAATCAAAACACTATAAACTTGTTGTATTTGTAATTTTTCCGACTTTGTGGTTTTAGCAACAAATGTTGAGAGACGTCATCAACATCAACATCAACATCATCATCAGCAACACCAACCATTAAAACAAAACATGACAGACAGCACCCTCATTGAAACAAAAACAATATCGAAATATTTCTGAATACACGAATCGAAATCAATCGCGTTTTAACAATCAGACGCGACAAATTTAAACAAATATTTCTTTAGATATTTAAACACATACACACGCACACACACACACAATTTAAAATAATGAAAAACAAAACAAAACAGGATAATAAAATATTGAATAATTTGATCATTTCGCTTTTTCTTTGTGTAGCGCTTAATTAAAAGAAAAAAATACGACAACGAATGAAAATGATTTTAATGTAGAATCTACATCAAAATAATAAAAATTGTTTATAACATTTAAATTTAATGTTGCTCATTCAATTGTTGTTTGTGTATTGTTGCTGTTGTTGTTATATTAAAATTTTAATTGTTGTTCTTTCTTTAATTTGTAGTGTAAACGAAATGAAATGAGTGATTAAAACTGCATTTGATTAAATATGCCCACCCATCGTGGGTGATAAATGTCTAAGAGCGTGTGTCTATATAAGAATGGATAATATATTAACACGAGGACAGACTTAAAAGAACTCTAAAAAATCATAAGATAAAAAGTTGTTTTTCATAATAAAGAATGAGATCGAAAAATCAAACGTTTTTTATTAAAACTTTTATTATTTATTTTTTTTTATTAAGTCACCTTTTTGCAAAACATGTTAGTTATTATGATTAATGTGAAACAAAGGAATATACAGTGGAATCGGGTTAGAGTGAATACTTTTTAATATGAACTACTGGATACTACGAATGCGCAAATTGTTACATTGGAGATTCTAAAGAAAAAACATCGCCAACTTCTTTAAAGTGAACTCAGAGGTTTTTGCAAAAAAATTTTAAATCAAATTTTTTTTTGTGAAATATTGGCCAGTGCAGTGGGAGTTATAATTCTTTCATTGAGAAAAATACTTAACGGAATTCGACTCGCGTTGTAAAATATTCCAAAATTGATTTTTAAAGCAACTCTCTAAAAATTTACCAGTTAGTGGAGAAATGCTTAAGGCAAAAAGAATAAAAATACATCAACAAGTATACTGTACTGGAGGATTCAATACAAGTGCTGTCTGGCTTCAAGGATATAAAGTCCATTGTGGAATCCGTTTATTAAAAATATGTAAAGAAAAGCTTTCATCCGATAAAAGGGTCGTCGATTCATTTTAAACAATAAAGAACTTGAATTGAGTGTTGAAGAAATATTCAACGGAGACGAATTTGAATCCTTTTGGAAGATGTTGCGGAAAAAATAGTGAAAAAACGCGCCATAATATGAAACCATTGGTAAATGGTAATGAAAAAAACGTGATTGTTAAAATTGTTAAAGTACCGGTCGAATATAGAATTCAAAAAACGTCTTAATGAATGGTTTTACACGTCATTTTTCAGGTCAGGTTTGTAATTTGGGCTTTATATTTCACACGTTTTAAATTATTTAATTTAAGTTGAGATTAAATCTAATTTACAGTTACACTGTTAAATTTAATTTACCAACTAAAGCCATTTTGCACTTTAACAAATTTTAATAGTGTCATTCTACAGAGAAAGAACTCATTTCAGAAGATGAATCGTCGTAAACATGCCCCCAAATTATCCATTTATTTATTGAACAGTGTTTTAAATGAAGTTTGGACTTTGTGGACGTAACGGAGGTGGGTCCACAGGGTCCCAAAGTTGGTCACCTCGGATCTTAAAAATATTTAAACGATCCAGATCCGATTTTAAAGCTTTTTATTTAAGTGGATTTCATTACTAAAACATATTCAAAAACTCGTCGTATGGATAGGTTTTCTCTTATAGTTTAAGAGATATTTAGCTTGCTCCCCAATATCGGTTAGAAAGATATAGCAAAAAATGTGAAAAAAATTAATTTTTGTAAAATTTCAAAAGTTTCTTGGAAATTACGGGATTTCTTTTAGGAGAAACAAAATAATGTGAAAAGTTTCCTATTAAGTGTGAAAAAGTGTATTTATGTGCAAAATTTCATTTTCCATTTTACAATCTTGATAATGTGAATTTTAGATTTAATTTTTAGTTTATCAACATTCTTCTAAAACTACCCTCCTATTTGAACCAGCTATTGAGTGCATGTGTTAAATTTTTTTATATGTATTAATTCTATTTATTATTGTTATTGTTGCCACACTAAAAACTCATTTTGTTGTACTAAAATAAACAAATAAAAACTACAACAACATTCCGCTTTTTTTCTGTAGCAACATTTGTATCGTCGTGATTAAGAACGATTTTATGACTTTTTATTATTTGTTTATTTTTCTTGTGTAAAAACATGATCTAATAGATCATAAAATTCGTTTATCTCAAAAATTAACACAATAGATAATTTATTTATGTATAAATAAATTTTATTTTAAATAGTTTTGCTTTCTTCCAATAAAACAGAAAAAACAAAATTAATTATTTTGTACAAATATTTAAAGGAAAATTGTTGCCAAATGGCATAATACTTTTTTGGAAAATTAAATTTAAATCATTTTTATTGCAAAAATACTTTCAGCAAAATATTTTAGTTGCGCGCTAAGCACCCTAATAGACGTCTAGACGTTTACGTTTATTTAGTAATCGGAAATTATATTTAAAATTATTTCAAATCACCATATGTTGAACTTAATAGATCTGGAGAAGATATTTTGATATAAAAGATGTGAAATTTTTTAAATCATCATTTTGAAGAAAATTGTTTAAATTTCATTCGAATATTTACTAACGGATTCTTAATTCAACAGTTCAATTTGGAGGAGGAGATGTCAAGAATCGATTGTTTGTTCCTTTTATAAGATTGATATCACTAAAACTAGTTGGTGAATTACGTGAAATTAAAAAAGTATAAGAAGAAGCTAGATTGAAGTGGCCGGCATCCCTGGAGACTCTGTTGATCATTATAATTCTTCTTCTTCCTTTAACCATCCTTCTTTCCACATAAGTTGTTCACGCTCTTCAGTTAGGTCTAAATGAAAAAGAGTTTCAACGCACCATCAAGTCTCATCAACTAATCCGAGAAAACCATATCCATTCATTAACCATGTGTAAAGTTGCATTACAAGTAAATTATAGAGTGACAAATAGTTTGTTACACAAAAATTTCTGATGTCTCCGATTATTTCCAGATGTCGAACATTTTTTGCGTCGAACAAATTCGTCTGCTCCAGCCTGCTGTAGAAGATAAATAAATCATAATTAGGTCACGATTAGTTCAATAAATCTTCACAAAGGTTTTTAAACACGAGATACTTTCGATGAGAATCTACATCAAATTTATGAACAGTTTGTTGCGTGCAATAGGAAGAATCGAAAAGTATTATTATATTCCATATTATTGGAATATGATGATACGTTTGACACCAAAGTGCTAACTGTGATCCCAAAAAGTATTTTTGCATTCATAAGTACTCAATACTATTTTAAATGTGCACTCTTTAGTTGTTTTTAAATTGACAAGGAAGAGCACAAGTTCATAATGGATCCAAGAGACCAGACCCATACTTTGTTTAAAATTCGTTCATCGGAGTTAAGAAATTATTAAAAAAATTGTCAAAAACTCATTTATTATTTTAATTGAACAACGAAGTCTTCCTCTAACTTTGAAAAAGCGGCAGCTTTAAATTAATAACAAGGGAAAACTTGAGATATCATATATTCAAAACACTGACAATCATCCCACATAGAGGGCGGCAAAGTAAAAAAGAAAAAAAACTACGTCAGAACAGGCAAGATTTTGACAATGATATTTTCTACTACATTAGGAAGATAAGGAGTTACCCAGAACACATTACATTATACACACAATAGACACATACAGTAGCGACGAAAATTGACCTGACAACAGTATCTCTCAATGACTCGTGGATGATATGTGACAACTATTTATTAAGGTCTTTGAACGGCTAGCAAAGCTAAAAGACTTGAACTGACCAGCGCAAACTTTGACTTGAAATGAATGCGAAGAAAATCGAAGCCTTAAGAGAAACATAAGCTCCGACACTATCTTTCTGAAACTATAGCAAGAAAAAAATAAAAATTAAGAATTAATGATGGTCACTGGTCTTGCTGTTAGAAAGAAATAGGAAGTGTAACAAGAATAGTACTTCAAGATGATATAATATTGATAAAATATTCTACATTAAAATGGAAAGGTTTTCTGAACCTATTGAAACAAACTATTGAAACTGACAAGATCTGGACTTCCCATCCACTGTTTTTTTATTTTTATCGTTCTTACAATATCTGGACAAGATTTATCATAATTGAAGATAACGGCCGCTAGTCTGCTTGTTTCCTTCCGATAAATCATTTACTGTCGTTACTGTGATCAACTGACCCAACCTGCTTATCTAAAAATCTTTAACGATCTGAGAGTTTTATTCCCTACACCACCACGAGTACTGAAGAGGGTATATTACCTTTGCCATACCATATGTAACGCTTATAAGAATTCAGACCCCATAATGTATATTCTAGCATCGAAACAAAATCCGAGACGATTTAGCTGTGCCCATCCGGCTGTCTCTATGTCTGTCTGTATGTCTGTTATTGGCATGCTCACATCCACAAACATTTCATTAACAGAGTTCAATGAAATTTGGTCTGAGTAGTTTTTATAGTCCTTAGGAGTTTTCTATTTAGTACATTTAAAGATATAGAATTATCAAAATCGGTTCAGTAAAAATTTTTGACTGCAATCATAGTGGATTAATCTTTATAATTTTTGGCCGCTTTACCCTCCATTTATTTTCTTTGTAAAATCATTTCTTTCAATTCGCGATTAATATCGCAAACAAACTTTTTGCCATAAAAATCCTTCGGATACTGATTATTAACATTCGAAAGCATTTTGTTGCGAAAACAGCTAAAGACTGAGCTATATTTCGATGTTTTTCCTTAACATATTTTCTTTGCTATAGTTGGTACTGATTTGTTTTAAGCCCTTAGTGCTTATGGTAATATTCATATGAAATAATTCTTAACAGATAAACTGCTTCAATACACATTTGACTTATATAAGCGACTGGGATATCAATCAATTCACACAAATCTTATAAGAACCCAAGTTCTAATATGTAGATAACATAATTAAATTTTCTTCAATCAAATAATCATCAAGTGATGTCTACATATTTCGTATCGAAATCATGATATACCCAGAATATTAGAAATCCGTTCACATGTTTTTGAAATTTGATTCTAGAACCGTTATTCGAAAAATAAATACCGAAATAAGGTTATTTGTACAACCCTTGCATTTTTTAACATCTTTTTTAATTTTTTTACTTTAATTTTTTTTTTTTGACAAATGTTTTGTGTGTGAAAGTGATACATCATCGTGATTGGCTAATTTGACAGTTGAGATATGAATAAATTTAAAATCTTTTCTCTGTATACATTTGTTTATATATGGTCTTACGTTTATTAGGAAGTTAACAAAAAATACATAAAGTAAATCCTTTTTAAGGCAGCTGAGATTAAAAAATGATTTGCAAAAATGCCAACAACAATAAAACAACAACAACAACAAAATAACTTAATAAAAAATCAACGAACTACGTCACATTAAAAATGCATCCTTTGTTCCCTGGTGGTAAGAACTGAACAAAAGCAATAAAAAAATTGTTATCGATTGTTGAAAATATTACTTAATGATATTTTTTTTCTACAAAATTGAAAAAAAATAAAACTGTGAAACTCAAGA
Organism: Cochliomyia hominivorax; assembly: GCA_004302925.2. NCBI lineage: Eukaryota > Metazoa > Arthropoda > Insecta > Diptera > Calliphoridae > Cochliomyia > Cochliomyia hominivorax. Next base: position 32,888,776 of record PYHX02000158.1, read on the forward strand.
TGAAGTTTTCCCTTTCACGAATATTAACAGTACTCGCATCTTTTACAAATGAAATATATCTTATAGTTTACAGTGAGTGTAGGGAATGAACGGCATTGACGACATTTAAATCAGCTACTCTCAATGTTTCCAAATCGATTTTTTTAATAATTCTGTAACTTGTCAATCGGGTATGTTGATTTTTAAAAATTCACCAAAAATTAATTTACCACATAAGATATAAGAAATTTATATATACACTGATGTATATTCCTATAAACGTATTCTATTTTTTCCTCTAATTTACTTTTATCTCAGTTGTTTTTAACAAAAAGTAAGGTTGAAGTTTTGAATGAGATACAAATTAACTGTACTTTGTTTTAATATAAACAAGTTATTTTTTTCTTAATCTTGTTGTTTGCCTTATTCTGGCGAATATTTTTATAAACTCAATTAATTACTTTCTAAAGAAATTAAATATTATCAATTTCTGTTTTTTATAAATAAAGATACTTTTTAATAACAATATCTCAATTTCTAATTTAATCGATAAATTTCAGAATCGTCCAGAGAATTTTTTATGCGATCAAGAACCAAATTAAATTTTTTTCATGACCAAGAATGTTCCCATATTAGATTCAGTTATTCGTTTCTGTTATTCTGAGTCGAACAGTATACTTAAAGGTGGATATAAGACCATTTTACTTCATTCTACAAACATCAAATGATTAAGAGTCAATCTATAGAACACTTAAGAACTTAAGCTCTTTCAAGTCAAATGAAGCTACATAACTATTTCAAAAAAAGTGTTTTGGAAATACTTAAAAAAGTTAAAATATTTTTTGTAAATCAAGGACAACTATGCCACACATAGTTGTGACACATAGCGTTCCCACGATAATTTAATCTCCGTTCCGGAACGACTCGAGTCATACTCGGCCAAGATTGTCTATCCAGCGACATTTATATCAAACGGAAGAATTATCGGAGCTGCTACGACAACATGGAACACATCTAGATCGACATTCTACTCACCTAGAGATTCCTATCTCTTCGTGGTGTTACATATGGAATGATTAACTCAATAATAGGGCAAACTTGAATAGTAGTTCATAGTATTAAAGAATATTATTTTTACATACACACACACACACACATGCAACAATTTCAAACTGACACTCAACAACTAATATTGCGTGCCATGCCGAGATATGTTATTGAAAATATATCGATTCTTAACAATTGTCGAAGAGATGAAATAAAATAATGATATAATGCCAAGAAAACGTAATATAATTGATGTTCATGTGTATGTGTATGTGTTTGTTAAGCTTGAATCCCAGTTTTACTATAAACCAACATTAAACACCAACAACAAAAATTTATGAAAATTAATTTTGCCATAAAGCAAAACAGAATTGAAATCACACTAGAAGTACGCAACTACAATATATTCAGAATATTCAGAAAATTAAATAATCAGTTCAATATAGTATGAGTATTAATTTGTTTTGATGTTGTACGCGTGCGCACGAATATTTTGAACGACAACCTGCTGTGCTGTTGTATCTTAAACGAGTTGAAAACAACTAACAATTACAAAAAAAAAAAAAAAGAAAAACCAAATGAAACACTCGGTATATGGAAATACGAAGCCCATAGAAACATTAACATTAAGATTTGCTATAACAAAACATATGGCATTTTTTTCCTTTACAAAATTTATAGAATCATGTTAAATATTTTGTAAATACATATAAATGAACATATGAACAAACTTACAAAAATAAAAAATAAATGAATGTTCTGAGAGATACAAATACGAATGAGTACAACAATAATAACAGAAAACAATTCATGCAACACAATCAGTGCTGACATAAATGTGAAATATTGGCACGTAACAAAGTGGTTAATATGAGAGATGATGACGATGGACGACACTACATATATGAATGTGAATGTGTTGTGTGATTTGGAAGTAAATATGGAGGGGACTTATTCCACATCTAAGTCACGTGAGTTAAAGAAACGGAAATGTTTTTCTTAAAGGGAAAATAAACATGTTTTTTTTATATTTCTCACTCTCCTTGAAATAGATTGTTTGAATTTATAGTCCGATCCTATAGTCATATGTAGAAATATAGTTCAATTTATCATTATAAGATTTAATTTAATTATTATTTTATATTCGAAGACAAAAATAAAGTCAATGGTTTCACAGACAAAAGGGAAATTTGCCGAATAAAGTCGCATGAAAGAAAATTTCATGCGATTTATATATAAAACCCTACACAATGACGCATTGATGGCAAACTCAGGCTTGTAAAAAATATACTAATTACGGACCGATCCGATGATTACGCGGATAAAAGCAAAACTGAAAATCTTAAGTAGAACAATGCGATATTGGACATGTGATAAATATGAAAAGAATCTTTACTATGAGACAACTGAAATAAAATACATACAATTCTATCATCTGCAAAATATAGTGATAATAAATAGTTTAAAATCATATATTCGATGTTCTCGCCTAATAATATGAACAATATAGATTTCTGAAACGATACAAAAACAAATAAATAACTAGTTGGAATTAACGATGGATCGGAAACTATAATGGTAATTTAGTGAAATTTTTATGAAGGTGACAATTTCTGTTCTGTATTAAAGTGTGTTTCAGTTAATGCTTTATGAATCTACCGTTATATGTATATAATTCAAAATCCTTCAAAAAACTTAAATTTTGATACATCCCAAAATTAGTTGGTCATATAGATCGCAATTTTTAAGATAATTTTCTGAAATTTGTTCACAAATATTTATTTTTATGTAATAATAAACCCAAAGAAACTTAATGGTACTGGAGCTATTATTTGATCCATATAACGCCTCTTCCTGGAATATGGTTTCAAGGTTAAAAATATTTATTTTGATGTTATAATAAACCCAAAGAAACTTAATGGTACTGGAGCTATTATTTGACCCATATAACGCTTCTTCCTGGAATATGGTTTCGAGGTTAAAAATAGTCTTAAATGTGAAATGTGTGTTGAAATTCGAAACTTATAAAATTCTTAAATAAAGACTTTTTTATTGTAGTCCTGCACAATTATTATTCTGTTTTAAATATATCCTATTACATTAACAATTATAGGACCATATTTGGTTACAATTCCTTTTCTATGTTGCTGTAGTATTAATAGAGGCCCTTATTGTCAGTACAATGTAAGTGGTGTTGGGTTTTTAAAACTCGGCACAGGCTTTCTTACTGGTTCACATATTGATATATAGAATCCATGTAAACAGAACTGCTCCTGAACTGAATGTAACAAACTGATATTCTGCCCTTTAGTAAAATGCATCCTGATAGGAGCATTCTTGATCGATCGAAATATATGGTATTCAAAAGGGCAAGAGGTTTTTTCATTGTTTTTAAAAAATTAACTTTATGAAACGTATGTTCGACCATTGTAATCCCTGAAGGATAAGGACTCCAATCTTTCCTTCCTTCGATCCAAAACTTGACATCCATATTTTTTCATCCAATGTTTTCTAGTCATGTAATATGTGGATGAGAGTTTGAGAAATTAGCTGTGTGATCTCTCAAAGTGAATAAATTGCCTTCGGTATAGGTCAACTATGTCCTTCAAATAAGTTAAGCTTACATCTGATGTAACAATTGTCTCAAATTCTAAAAGAACCACAACTCTAGCGTTTAAGCTTCTATTTCAATACAATTTCTCGAATTATCATATGGAAGCTTTTGATCATTCGCTTTTTCTCTTTCACGTACCTTTTTCTGCAGAGTAAATGCTGTAGTGTTTTCGTAAATTCGTAAATATTTTTGGATTTAAATGTTCTTCATTTTGTGATTCATTAAATGTTAAAATAAAAGTTTTTATAACTTTTAACTTTTATTACTCATTTAACATTTGTGCAGAAGAAATATTATTTCAAGCCATTCAGAATGTATTTTTGATTAGAATAATTTTGGTTAAACACATTCCAGAACCTTGGAAATATTTATATTTTTTTAGTAATATGTCACTTTAATGTTACTACCAGAAGTGCTCAAGGAGAAAATATTAATTCGTCATTCCGTTTGGAAACATTTTCACTGTCAGTTTAATAATTTGATAGATTTTTGGTTATTAACCTTAAAAGTTTCGTATTTAAAATGTTCAAATCAAAAGAGTAATACATCGATGTCTGAGATAAAAAGTTTTTAACGACTGTTCCGAACTAGTGTTATGCCAGTATTTAAAATAACCCAATAGTCATAGTCTCGCCAATGGGTACAGTTGTGAGAATTAACTGTCTCACTACGATACATTTTGAAGAACTTCACTTAACATCCACTTACGATTTAAGTGACGATTGACAGCTAACACACTTTGATAGCCTCACACACAAGCTCTTAACGATATATCTGGTGAAATCCAAAAAATGATATGATTGTTACCTTCTATACAGTTGGGAACATTTTAAATAGCAAATATTTAAGATTTACTGTAGGGTATTCACATATCTTAAATCAAGGATTTAAACTAAATTTTTATATTTTTCACAGCAAGATACTTTCTTCTTGAAACACTCATTGGAGTCCATTATATAAAGAAGACTAAAGAACCAAAAATGAGAATAAATATTTAAAAATAAAATCAGAATAATAAAAAAAAGTGATTACTTTTTTGGTCAATTGTTAATTTGAAAGGCATGAGATGTTCGTCCATAAGTCAGGTTGAACATGAATTATTCTATAAAGCAAACAATGAGTGATGAGTTCATGACGCCACCATTGCCGCTGTTTTCTTAATGTTCCACAAAATACACAAGTACTCAAAATTCATTTTTATTGTTCACATTTGACTGATGGCGTCAATGGCCACGCAAAAGTCGTTAATTTAAAGAAATAATCCCACATAGAATTGTTGTTTTTTTTTTAATTTTTCATTTTATTTCACCGCCACTGCATGTGGCATGTTGTTGAAGGTATTAAATAAAAAACAACTGTTAATAAGTGAATAAGTAAGCGAAATGCAATCAAAAGTGCACTAAATGAGGAAATACGAATTTTAAGTTAAGTTACAGTTTTGTGAACATTTACGTTTAATTGCAGATTTAGGAGTTTAAGCTTTTTTAACTTGAGTTTAAAAGACTGATTCCGTGATTTTTAAGGCTGATCATGTGATTTGCATGGAAATGAGGAGAAAAACCTCATTTCTTAACTTTTATATTAAAAATCCTGTTTAAACGATTTATGCGCTATATCATCATAGGTTGTATCGTTTGACTTAGGATCACTTTCTGAGTGGATTAAAAGTAGTCCGTAGATTTAAAGAAGATTTAAAGAAGTCCATCTGGCTGGTTGACCACGTAAACGTTGTGTACACTTTACTGTAAGCAATTTTTGAGATATCAATATGAAATTTGGTTCACATTATTATTTTGGCCTATGAAAATTGGCCATATGTGGTTCTATATTAATGGTGCCTCTCATACAAATGTCCTCCCGGAAAGAGGTTTTAAGTCCATATCAATTTAAGGGGATAAATCTTACTTATACGCAGGTATTGTAATAACTATTGGTCAATATAAGATAAATAGTAGCAAAATTTGATGTGCAATATTTTACGAGGGTCAGTTGGTAATTTCATGTAGGTCCCATATAACCTGTCCCAAAATTCATTTTAAAACGCATGAATTTCGCATAAATGTTAGTTTCTCAATAATGTACTGCACACTTGAGAATAAATCAGATAATAAAATTATACGAGGTTCGTTCAGCTTTTTTTAACTTCCATTTATAAAATAAATCGTGTTGTAAAGTATTACATAGTCGAGCTCGACCGACTATAACATTCTTACTTGCTTTTATTTAAAGTATTTAGCACGTTCCTACTTTGTATTACTTCATCAGCTTCATCTGTCCTAAAAGGAATAAATGACTTTTCTAAATCTCTAAATTTTAAGAAGTCATTCCAAGTGATCCATCTTATTTTTTCTCTCTTTGACAAAAGAAATTGAAATTTTAATTTAATATTTTTTTAGTTCCAAAAAAAGGCAAAATAAAGATTTCTTTTAAGGGACACAACTATTTGATACTGGGGGAATGCTTAAGTACCACACATGTTTCAATTTTTTATTATGCCAATAAAAAGTATTGTTCGTGGTAAAAAAGTGAAAATAAAATTTGCTGTTGTCACTCAAATAAACATTCGGTAGTTTTCTTTCTTATAATTTCATTCGTTCGTGCCAATTTTATTCAAACACTTTTGATCGATCACAGTTTTATTGGGTTTCTAAAGACAAATTGTGAAAAAGGAAGAAGTTTTTATAGTTACGTAACTTCAGTTCAAAATGATGAATGAGACCGATTAAAAAATAGAAATAAATTAAGGGTTAATTTTTTAAAAAGAAGGTTATTATTTTCATATCAAAAAAAATTATTTTCTTCTTTTTATAACAATGGATCCAAATTAAAGAAGCTCAAAATATAGATTTCCTAACACGTTAAATTTAAAATTTAACGTACTTAGTGCTGCCTTCTCATCAATTTTTGCCCGTTTCATTACTCACACAAAGACGAATGTATAGAAGTTTGGATGGGACCTTGTGATCTAGGATTAAATGAATTCCATAAACTCTAGTATTTTCAAAATGCTGTGGCACCGATCTTTTTCGAGAACTAATGATAAAATGTGGGGACGATTGAAAGGATTCAAATTTAATCAGTGCACTTTTGGGTAGTTTCATGAAACGGATAGGGCCTTGAAACTTGAGTTCAGCTATAAGTCGGAAATTTTGTTAATTTTAAAAGCCTCGGAGTTCTTCAGGAAACACGTTGTGAATGGAACTAACGTAACAATTTATGTAGACAATCAAGCAACAATGAAAGCACTCAGGAAATACCTCGTCATTACGGAGTTAGAAAGGAACTGTAAAAGGAATATAAGGAGACTGATGGACTACTATAACGATTGGGTGAATTGTCCCTTTAACATTTCGGGTAATGAAAAAATGTGACGAATTAATGCCCATGACTCTGCAATGGATACAACTGAAAATAAAGTCCGAATCAAACCTCCTTTGGGAAACTTTGTTTCGAAGATTGGGGAATGGATCTTTAAGGGTTCATAACATAAAGGAAAAAATCATGTTTTACTGCAAGATAACAAGGGATGTCTGGCCAGAATATGATAAGTCAGGATCAGACAGGCTTCTGTTCAACAATAGGATCAATTTCAGGAATATAACTGGATTTATCACGGACACTGTCATACAGGAAAATGATGTCAAAATGGGATTTAGCTACGTTCCATGCAAATAGGATGAGTGAGGATTAGTTGGAGTCAGTGTAACATGTGATTTGTAACTATCTGGGATCGCAGCAGAAGGGAATGAAGAGGCAATTCTTAAATAAACCAGAGGATATGGCATTAACGGGCTAGAATATCTGTTCAGTATCATTTTAAGAACAAAAGCGCGAGTTTACATAATCAGTTTTAGGTATATTGTCAGATGACGCGTTGAGATCACATTCAACTTCGAGCACCACTTTTGATGCAGAGTCCTTCATGTATTATCTATTCTATCCGTCAAAACAGAGCTCCTTACTATGAGAAATCTAGCTTGAAAAGCTTTAAAAATTCTCCCATCATGACTGATGGGCGCCGAAAACTTTGTTCAGGGAAAACTTCGTGAAGGTTGGTGAGTTGATTTGGGATATTAAGAAATGACAAATTTCACCAAGAACAACCTATTTTCTTACCATTACAAAAAAATTAAAAAAAAATAAATAAAAATCGTTCAACATATTGACATCCTTATACATTAATTCCCATTTGATGTAAGATCGTATGAGTTTTTTATTAACTGACAAGATTATGTGTATGATCAATTCATATACATAACAAGTAAAAAGTTAAGCTTGGTCAAGCCCTGCTGTTTAATACCTTACACCACATTCTTGGTTATATGCGTTTGCTACCAAAAATGAATGAACCATCCTCGTATAAAGTATTTTTTAATTTATGCTTAAGTGTATAGTACTGCTACCAACTTCCATGTGGAATTAATACGTTCTAAAAGGTTTTTTTCTGTGGGCATTATTAGATAAAATTATGGACCGACCTTCATAAAATGTCGCACATTGATTTTTGCCTAAATTTTAACTGATTGATTCTTACTACAATAACAACGTATTTGTGAAATTTAAGCCCTTCAAAGTAATATTTGAAGGGGGTTATGTGGGACTATGAGAAATAATGGACCGATCCCCATATAATATGACACATGATTTAAGAAAATTATAAAACTAATTTGTGCCAAATTAAAATTACTTTATATTAAGGACTTTTTTGACCTTAAATACGCATTCTGAGATGTGAAATAATGGACCCATCATCAATAAGGTATCTTTAAAACTGCGGCCTGCACTTAGTTCACAAGGTTTACATGGACAGCCAATCAGCCAGACAGCCAGACGGACGGACATCCTTAAATCGACTCAAAAAATTGTAGTAGTAATACTTAAGCACAAACGCATTATACCCCAGGCACCTATGGTGGTGTAGGGTATAAATATATTGAGCAACGATTTTAAAGTTAATTGTATATCAGGATTTCAATGAAATAATGTTCACTCGAAAAGTAAAAATTATCTTTCGTATAACTTCACGTATTTGAAAAAATCTCATGTTCTAGCTACTTTAACTGAAGCTGCTGTATTTTCGACATGAAGATGTTGAATTCAAGAAAGCTGCTGCCACTGCTCTTTCATTGTAATAAGAATGATGATGGTTAAATAGTGATTGAGTTAAATAATGAAAAAAATCATAGAGTTTTTTTTATAAAACTTGAAAACCATTACGCATGAAAGATATTTATTTTCTTTCATTTTTAGTTGTCCCTTTCATCTGGCTTGAATGACGTTGCAATTTTCATTTCCCATCATGTTTCCATCGTATTTTATATTCATTCTTTTCTTTTCTTTTCGGGGGTTTTTCCATCAATGTAATCTTTTACAATTCTAACGATTGGCATGTCACTCAATTTATTGTTTATTGTATTGTATTTCTTCATTTAGCGTGTTTTTTATGAAAAAATATTTACTTGTGATGCCACAAAATCCTTACAAAAATGTTAAAGAACTTTATCAGAACATTATTCCAACCTCCATCACCACAAGTGATGAAGAGGATATATATAATTTTGTCATTCCGTTTGTAACGCTAAAAAGGAATCATCTCTGATCCCATAGTATATATATTCTTGTGGCACGCTCACAATAACAATAAATTATAGAGCTCCATGAAATTTGTCCTGAGTATCTGCTTTAGTCCTGAGAAGTTTCATATTTTAAACCAGCGAAATTGGTTTTGTATATTAATAGATATAGACAGATATCTGATGCAATTAAGCTAGAGATTGTGATGAACTTTCTTAAAATTGTTAATAATAAATCGACAAATTAGAATGTCATAATACAAAGTTTTATGTAATTCACCATATCAAAAGTTATCAAAATCGATTCAGTATAAAAAGTTATACTTCAAAATATAACTAATTTTATGAATCATTAATGACAAAGTTTACATGCCCTTTTCACCACATGTGGTGTTGGAGGGTATAAAAATGTTTAAATATAATATACGTTTGTGAGTGTGTATGAACGAAACATAACGTATTCACTTCAACCGCATTTGTGGTGGAGGGTATTGAAAATTCGGCATAGCCGAATATAACATTCCAACTTATTTTGATTTCTTTCATTCTTCGCTTTCATTTTTTCCTTAAAGAGAAAATGCCGCTAAAAGAGTTTAAATTTCGTATATTGATGATTTGACGATGACATTGATTCTTACCAAAAATGGATGAAAATGAACAAATGTAAAAGGAAATTGATTTGAATCTTTAAAATATGCATTAGAATTTAAAATTTTCATTACAATTCGAAAACGAAAAAGTTACAAGTCATGGCGCCATTGGGTTAATCCTTTTCAATGTTCTATCAATAATATATTTACGCAGGAATAAATTTTTGAAAATGATTTTGAAACGAATGAAAAATTACAAACGGATATTGGAATTTTTCTACAAAAGGAGGCAGAATCTAATACGAGAAAAAAATAATTGGAATTATAGTAAAATCGTGTTAGTTAAGGGGTCCTGCGTCCTTTCATACATATAAGAGGAAGGAGAACTCTGTCTCAAAAACACTTCAAACTATATCCGTAAGATACATATTTATCTATACATATTTATCTAATACATATTTATCTAAAGACACAATATCTTTAATGAAAATGAACTCCTTGAATAGAGAACAGAAACAACAAATACAAATTTATATATTTCAAAAATCACATCCGCATTTGAAGGATGTATCTATTTACACGTTTAGTTTCATTTTTTTATTTCATTGCAATGAATTCTTATTACCGTTATAAGTATTTGTATCTTTTCTCTTTTGAGGCTTCACAGAAACAAAAACAATAATAAACAATAATAAACCACAACTTGGGCACGTTTCCTTTTAATGTTTAGAGTTTGAGATTGAAGGATACAAATAAAAATTTTATCGTGTTCAATAATTAAATCCAGTTCATTTCTTCATTTAAACGTTTATTTAAAAAAGAATCGATTGTTAAATATTATTTTTCAAATTCGTGCAGAACTTAGACTTTTGATATAAAAATAAACTAGATTTTACCAGCTGCGCTTCGCTGCAGGAAACTTCTTCTCCATCTTAGATTCAGAGAAAATATCATAAATATTAAGAAATATTACATTTGGAATATTTCATGGAGATTTGACCGAATTGGAAGATTTTCGCCGTAATAGTTCTTTGATTACTAGTAGAAGGTATGTCTCCTCCCCTGACCCTGTCCAATATTAATGTTTCCAGTATAACTGTTTAATAGGAAAACAATAAAATTTGAAATTTATATGAAGAAATTCTTCAGATATTCGACAATAATTATTTGGTTTATATGGGGTTTTCATTGTGAGGTACACACATTTCCACCGACCATATCTGCCATCCAATTTTTCAAATAGAACTTTTTCACATTTTTGGGATTTAATGATAGAATTAAATTATGGCGGTGAAAGTTCTATAAATATTCATTTTATCGTTGTTCAGTAAAGCTGTCTCTTTAGAAACTTTCGCTTTAGATATTTGCCAATTAATATTTTCTTTTCCTATGGGGTACCGACTGAAATTGTTTGAAGCATATGTTATTTTTTGATATATAAGGATTATTTTCACCAAACACGCTTCAGTACTTGAATTATACCAAATAAATTTGAATAGGATATTTAAGGCTGTCCAACCAGCAGGACAGATGTACGAATATCGTTAAAACGACTCAAAAAGTGAGTGAATTGGTATATCATCTATGAAAGTATAACAGGAGTGTAATAGTCGATCAAAACCAACTATATTATATCCTACACTATGACAGAGGCTGTAGAGTGTTCACAACGTTACATATACAGCCAATCGGATGAATGTACATCTAAATCGAATCGGGTAATAGAAGCATTTTTTGTACATTTCAAACGTCTGAAAATGCATAATTAAGCAACCTTCCATTTTCAAAAAAAGTCACAAATTAAACCAATTTGTCTTTTAAATGCATAATAACATAAATATAGTCTTCAAAGATTAACTTATTTTTTACCAAAAAACTAATTTTTGTTATAAAACGCTTATCAACTGAGCTATTGCAATGAATAATACGTGATCATAAAAGGAACCACTTTTTATGCAATTTTTGGGTTAAGGCTTTGGTCAATTTTATCAGATATGATTGATTTTTGGTGTGAAATACAAGCGATCGCAAATTTGGCAATTTTTTCTACTCAAACCATAATATTTTTATTTAAGAAGTAGTGATCACAAATTCAAGTTTATTTTCTTTTTAAATACTTATTAACGCTTACATCGGAGGAAAAAGATTTTTATTAATTTCTACTTTTTAATTTTCATTTATAGTTTAGAAAATATTGAAGTCTAATGATAAAATGTAATTGATCACAAACTGCCGCTTTTTCTACTTAAAGGTTTTTTTGGAATTCAAATTTTCAGATTAAATGTTATTGGATCTAAGTAGGACCTTAATCTTAGAATGACACACTTGCTGTACAAGAACGTAAATAGGCCAACTTACTTATGCTTTAGTATTATGGTGGACATCGGCATCGGAGATCGTGCTTCTTGGGGATAAGTGCTGTTATTAGAACAACACCCACCGGAGCATTGAAAACAATACTCTGTTTCCAGCATGTTAAAATTCAACGTTAATATGTGGCTGCCCCTTCGAACTAACGACTCCAAACTATTGGAGAATGAATCAATAGGGGACACAAATCAAATCATGAACATGTTATGAATGCCCTGCATGCATATCAGATTGATATTGAAATTATTGATAGAATACCGGGCAAACAGTTCGGTACCAACTGCGTTACTCGAATGCCAGACCGTCAAACCTGGGCAACATAAATGTGCTACTTATGCTTTCTATGTTTTCATATAATAATACAAGCGGTGGTGTGTGCGATCAAGGAGTGCATAGTTTGAACTATAAAGAAAATCATCCAATTGGCACACAGAGATATTTACCGAGCGTCGGAATCCAAAGATATGATTTCACGGACTGTCCTGGATTGCAAAGAGGTTACAAACGATTTTGAACGATACAAATCACCTGAGAACCTGGTACCTGGTAGTAATCGGAAATGTGGAGGCAGACACACTAGGTAATGAGAGCAGATTATTGCCGATTGTGAAGTAGGGAAATTCGATGCTTTTAATCACCTTGAAACTATGTGGAACACTGATAGGGTTGGTAGAACAACGAGAACATAGATATATAGATATCTTTACCTAAAATTCTATATTGCTGAACAAAAACCTTGTAAAATCTTATTTTATTATTTTTATAGACGTGATTATGTCTAAAACAGACGGACATAGCAAAATCGATTCAAAATATGATGTCTATGAATGCATACAATAATTAGCTCGTGTAACACATGAAATGAAAAATTTTATATATTTACTTAGTCATGGCGGAATATACGAAAAAAAAGTTGAATATAACAGTAAAAAGTTTAAAAATGACTTCCATTAAAAAGTGGTTAACCGACTGAAAAAACCGGCATGTAGAAAAATTCGAAAGTAGAAATTACTTGAAACCAGTCGGTTTTCTGAAATGCAAAAAGCGGTTAACCGGTTTCCCGTTTCAGTTTTTGAATACACTAATTTTTGCTAAAATAAGCTTAATATGTGATTACTTTCACAAATATTCAATTTAAACGGTATCAAGTATTCGCAATCTATAATTAATTTATTTTTCTAAATAAACAATAAAGCAATTTTGAAAATATCCTTTTTAATTTTTATGTAAAGAATTATCAAACCACCCTCGTTAATTAACCGTTAAAAGACCTTCAAAACTTAAATACACCAGCATACCAAAAATTTAACCAAGTGGAATTTAACAAATACAGAAATCAATGAACAAAACAAAAGAAAAAATATTAATTTTCAATACAGTTTCAACACAAACACCGAGACAGACGGACATTAAATTCGAGGTATAAAAAAACAGAACTCAAAAAAATATAAACTGAACATCATCGAAAAAAATATGGGCCCTTTCAATATATATGAAAACATGTTACATGATATTAACAAGCAAATTTGATACTTTTTCATGGCCATAACTCACACAGACACACATTACTATACACACACTCACACATACAACTAGAAAGGAATTCAAAAGCGAATGAAATCAAAATTTTTGCATGAAATTTTAAATATTTTGTTTTGATTTAAATGAAAACAAATGAGATACATCATTTGGCTATGCCGAATCTTAAAATACCCTCCACCACTAACACAACGCACTTATTATTCGTTCATCAGCTTTACCGCCGATTACGGATAATGCTTTCGTAAAAATTACATTTAAATTCGGCAATATATTCATGTACAGTTAAACAAATGGATTAAATTTAAAATCCTCTTCCGGGTGTTATAGATTTAGATTTAATGTGAGCTATAGCAAAATATGGACCTATATTCGTCACGAAAGTAAAATATATTTGTGACAGTTAGAAAAATAATCGTGATAATTTTTAATTAAATTGGTTCATATTCATATAAGTGTTTTCGAGAGGTTGCGTTATATAGAATCTGTATTAAAACCGGTTTTTCGGGAAGGGAGCTTCAGCAAAATATGAACCAAGATTTATCAAATTAAAAATTTATATTTCAGATAGTTAGAAAAGTCATTTTGACGAATTTCAATATAATTGATATTTATTTAAAAGTTTTATAAGCTCAAACGCATTTTCCGGGAAGGGGTGTTATATGGAAGCCATAGCAAAAAAATTACCGATATAAGTCAAATTGATAATATATATTTAAGACAATAAGAAAAATTCAATTTCCAATTTCAATGGAATTGGCTTTTATTGAAGAGTTTTACAAGCTCAAACTCGTTTACCGGGAATGAACTTAATATGGGAGCTACAGCAAAATAAGGACCGAGATTGGTTTAATTAATAATATGTATAACAAATATCTAGATAAGCCATTGTTACGAGTTTTAATAGAATTGATTTATATTTGAGAGATTTTTAAGTTATAAATTATATTTCAGGAAGGAGCCTTATATGAGAGCTAGGTCAAACTATGACTTCAGCACAATCTAGTCTCCTTGCGTTTATTGTTGTCAAATAAAATATGGCAAATTTAGGAAAAATTCCATCAAAATTGCGACCAATATGACACATAGATTTTGGGATGTATCAATTACAGACTATAACTTTTCTCTATTGATCCGATTTCAGTGACTTTTTTTACGATGAGGAGCATATAAGATTGTATGTTATGTTTAATTGTTGTTTAATCCAGACACCTTTTGTTCAAAAAATAAGAAAAGTTCTTTTTCAAATTTTGGAGTTGTCTCAGATATCGGAATAAGAAGATGTACTGCTTAAGTCAATAGTGACTAAATTTCATTGAATTCAGATAATTATTCTGGGCGTGAGAATGTTTCCAACAGATCGACATGGTTTAATCGATTCAGATTTTTATATGCGTTACACATGGAATGACAAAGTAAATATAACCTCTTCACCACTTGTAGTGGTGCAGGGTATAATAATGACAAAATAAAAATTTTTGTTTCTTTTTTTTTTGTGAACATAAAATTTTCACGAATTGCAATTTGATATTTATTTATAATGATGATGATGATGATGATGATGATGATTTACTTGATTCAGTTTTTATTCAATTTAATTCATTTTTCATTTATTTATTTATTAGTTGTATTTTATTCATCATTTTAATTTATGGTTCCCTTTTTGCTAAGCAACTCCCAGCTATGGATGTTAATCTAAGTGCTAGAACTACAATAGTAGTGGTAGCAATATGATGGTTTATTAAAAAAATATATAGTAAAATTTTTAGTATGTTTTGTTGTAAACGCTGTAAATTTATAGTAAAATATTGTTTGAATATTATTTTCAGAAGTTGAAATATTAAATGACTGCGGGCGAAAACGTGCTAATGCTTATACGACTATATGTGTGTGTATGTATGCAATTATGTGTAATAATATTCTTTTATAAAGATTCTATTCTTTTCAGCTTCTTGTGATTTAAATTTGGAGAAAAAGAAATTTCCTTTTAATTTCTATATCCTGGTAACTAAGGGGTTTAATAGAAAAAGGGACTCAATTTGGGATCACTTACATTTCGTTGCAAAAATCATCATTTGGAAGAAAAACTAACCAAAATAAGAATACTTTCCAAGGTCGGGCAGTATCGATTTGGAAATAAAACTGTTACCTTTAATTTACTGGATGGATTTGCATGAAATTAAAAATAATGACGGCCGGGGAGTGTGGTATTAAAGATTTTGTAAGGATGCAAATTGAGGTAACTCGGATAAAAAATTTTTAATGTGTGTTAAATTTTTATTTATTATCTCATTTACCATAAGGAGTGAAATCGAAAAATTCTAAACACACGTTTTTCACTAAAACTTTAAGATCAAGTATTATTTTTGATTCTTTCTAATGAAGTTAACATTTGTAAAACATGTCAGTTAGTATGAAAATATTTTCAACAAAACCCAATTTGGTAATACAAAAAGTTGGTCAAGCATTCAAAGATCTGCCGCCAAACTGTTTCCAATGTTATTAAACTCTACCCGATTCAGGTAGAAGGAATGGTCCACATGATTTTTCTAAAGTCAAAGAAGTTGAAAGCATTTTGAAAACACCTCCCCACACATCCGGTAGGAAAGCAGAGCGGTGAGCTCAGTACTTGAACTATTTGGTACGAAAAGTAAAAGCAAATGTAGGTTTAATAACATGCGATGCTCAAAATGTTTCTGATATGAATGTTACGAAAACTGTTGAGGCCAAAAACAGACCATGTAAATGGAAGAAGATTTCTAAAAAATAGTCTTGCTGTATAATGTATGACAAAATCTATGTTCTGGAAAATCTGCACAACTTTCATGTCAAAATTTTATGTTGCTAATTATTGATGCTCCAAAAGCTGTAAATTAAACGTCATTAAACGTCATCGTTCGTCCAAAAAATATTTTTCACATATTTCATCAATAAATTTATAAGATTCACGTTAACATGGACAGCCAGCCAATCGTATAGACGATCTGAAATACTCAGTGTTACGTTAAAAATTCTTTGTCATATTTAACCTAAAAATAAAAAAAAATAATGAAGATAAATCTTATCATGGTACTACAAACCGAAACTATTAACAGCGATTAATAACTTGGAAAAACTTTCTTCCCTTGACCAATATTTGCCTCTAATAACAACAATTCGGAGTGAATGCATGTGTTTTAGTGTTTAAGAGAAGAAAAAGTATTTGAAAGATTTAACAAATTTACTGCATATGATTATAATATTTCACCGTTATTATTATAAATAATGCTTCTTTGTGGTTTGGTGTCTGTGGTCGTGCTTTCCTTTTCCTATTTCTCTCTTTCTTCCACTGTCTTTAAGGAGCTTTTGAAAGAGCATATGAATGATTATTTCTCTTTCATTGTACTGGTTTTGTGCTTGAAATTTCTATTGTTCAAAATCTCAAAAGATTTGGTTTATTTTATTAATTTTTTGGTGTTTGTTTAACAAAAAAAAGAGGCGGTTATATTTGCTACTGCTTTATTGTGTTGATATTGCCACTTTAAATATTCTTATGTTCTTGCAAAAACTGCTGATATTGCTACTGATATTGCTGTTGTAGTTGTTGCTGCTGCTGGTACCGTGCTGCGGGTGACAATCGACCACACAAAAACATATGCTGCTTTCAAAATTTCAATGATTTACTGTTATAAATGAAACTGAGTCCTGTTCACAACTGAAATCTATTCCCTATCGTACATGAAAAAAATATAAAAAAATTAAATTTGAATAAAAATGTTCAAGAATGTATGAGATTTTTTTCGGGGAAAATATAAAAATCATTAAAAGCAGTGATGTCGCTTTTAGGGGGAATAAAATATAGAAAAAGAAACAATATAGTAAAGAAGGAGAAAGAAACAATTTAAAAAAGACATTATGAATCCTAACTACTAACTGAAAAAGAAGAATAGAACTTTAATTAGAACTGAACTAGAACTAAACTAGAACTGAACTTAAACTTAATTAGAACTAAACTAGAACTGAACTAAAACTTAATTAGAACTAAACTAGATTGCACTCGAACTGAACAACTAAACTAGAGCTAAATTAGAACCGAACTAGAACTGAACCGGAACTGACAACCAATTAATATTACAGTTCATGCTAGGACCACCTTTGAGAATAATAAATAACGAACAAAACCTTTATTCCCCTTATGCTACTAAGTACGTCTCTCATTCCATGATGTCATCTTAAAATCATAATTTTTACGTTTCTACAATTCTTTTTATTTACCGTTAAATGCCAAATATGTTAAAATACTTTGGTCAATTTTTACTCCCTCACTTTAGTCGTTCATATGAGTATGTTTAAATGTCTATGTATTCATTTGTCACCACTTAGGCTGCATACTGGTGCCTGACTCTTAAAACAGGTGACAACAGATGTTGATGAAATATGGCCTGAAAATAACGTTAAAATTCATAAAATGATAGTTGTGGGAGTTTAATAACATGTGGTAAAAAGATTGTGAGAAGAATTATATTTAAAAATATTTTAATAAATCTCTGCACAAAAAAAGAAGCGGTAGACATTTTCTGTATAATAAAATAAAATTATAAAAAACAAGAGCAAAAAGTTACTCAATGAAAATTTTGTCCTTAATTTCACTTATTTCAAAAAATATCTCAGTATTTGGATGACAAAAGGTTCAGTTATTGTTCAGTTGTAGTTCTGTTCGAGTTCAGTTCTAGTTCAGTTCTAATTCAGTTCTTATTCAGTTCTTTTTCAGTTCAGGATTCAGTCGGATCTTATTTAATTCTGCTTTTCAACACTGTTAGTATACATTTCACAATTATTATATGAAACACGTTGAATGAGTTCAGTCTCTTGTTAAAACCCTTTAAGATTCATAACAAAAGTCTTTGTTGAATTGTAGTGTTAAGCAAAAAAACTCTGCATTAAACCGCTTCCGTAAAATAATCTCTGTTCACAAATTATTAGTAAAAAATAATCTGTCTGTTCGTTAACCACTTTTTCCCAAAAAAAAAAAAAATCTTTTGAAACGGTAACCGTTTAACTTACTTGTGGTTGCAATTAATTGTAATGCACTTTTATTGTTCTGCCACAAAAATTTTCAAAAATAAAAAATAAAACAAAAAAGTATAAATATAAAACACAAAAAAAAAACAATTAATGTCTAAGAAATGAAATAAGAAAAAAATAATTCCACATCAAACACACAAGAAAAAAACAACAATGAAACTAATAATAAATTGCAAACATATTGCAACAACATTTAATCGCATAATGCAACATACTTGTAGTTTACAATATTTGTATAAGTGTTTATTGTAACTACAACAAATAATAACAATAACAAAACAGAAAAGAACAAAATGTACATACACACATACATACAATAAAAATAATAATAAGAAAACAATACAAAATATTATTCATTCCATAACCAACGATTTAACCAGATACAATAGGAACCATAGCCAAAACCATGCCATTCCTAAAAAACAATTCCAATCTACTCAATTCAATTCTATTTAAAACTCGATTCGAATCCACTAGACTCCACTCCACAAAAAATGTGTAACAACAACATATGGAAGATAATGGGAGTGTATGAATTGTTTTCACAAAAAAAATAAAATAAATTTCTGGCTGAATGCATTAGAAAACAATGAGGATGAATGTTCTTTGATAATAATAATGATGATTATTTTTGTATCTCTCTTTTTACCAACTTTAATATTAATACAAAGAATTATACACTCACAATAAAAGTTAAGTAAAAATGGCAATAAAGATTTTGAAGATTAAATATTGTGGGAAAATTTTAAACTAATGTCGGGGGACATTAGTTTAAACAAATTACAAAATTACAAATATCTAAGCGTTCCAGAATGTGGTGGACATTTTCGAAATATCTATATATCTATAGTTATTTATAAACCCGCTTTTACCCGCTGGGCTTTGCTGTACACAAATTCTCCTCAGTCTTAGATCTCAAAAAAATTCATAATAAATCGCGCCTTGTATTAAGAAATACAACAGATATTTTGCTAAATCCTCCGACCCTGCCCGTTCTAAAATTTTCAAACAAAAATGTTTCACAGGAAAGTGAAAAAATATGGCAACTCTAGTTGAAATTTAGATATTCGATAATTAATATTCGATAATAAATATTCGATAATTAATAATTGGTATATATAGGGTTGGCTCTTCTGGTATATATTGGGTCGATCATTTTCTCACTTAAAATAGAAACAGAAAAAAAAAGTTGTATGAAGGTTCTGGTCCTTTATGTCATATAATTCTTCACTCGTTGTAGTAGTTCTTAAGGTATTAAATTATCAATATTTACTTTGTGTTACCTTACCCCCTGGTACTATAAGAATTTGTGTATTAATATATATTTATGTTTCAAATTTTAGGAAGATCGGTCCAAATCTACGATAAATATGATTTAATAATATTTCGAAAGTTGAGGGCGAGATCATAAGTTTCAGTACCTCTGGAGAAACGCTTCAACAATGAACTTCTCTATACAGCTCTTTCATCAACTTCCAATCTCTCGCCTGACAGTTGAATTAAGGAAATTTGTTATTTGTGGGAAATTTAAATTTTAATGGTAGAATATGGATCCAACGCCAAAAAACTATCTTCTTTTTTAATGTAAATAATGAATCAAATCAATTTTCGTTAATATTTCTGAAGTGAAGTGTATTCTAGAGCGATTAAAACAAGTGACAATTAGAAGTGTAACCCCTGCGGTATAAGACACGTAAGTAAGTGATCAAAGAACCTTGCTCTATCCGATCCTATGTATTACTCTAATCCGAAAGTCTTTCTCAAATTCCATCTTTCAAAGAGTTCTTACTAATACAAAAGAAATTCTGTGTATAAAATGAATACGTGTTGGTTTTTTTTGAAACTTATGGACACCTAAGCCACTGATTGTCTCCAGTAATATTGTTAAAGTACACATAAAGTCTTGCCGACTAAGCTCCTTACCGGAAACGGGTCTGTACTTCTCCAAATCAACTCAAAAACAACTCAGCTTTCACAGATTGATCTCTCAATCTCCAGAAATACGATTATCAGATTTTTAGTACGACCAAGGGTAAAGTTAGCACTCATATAAATCAATACATTTATTTCCGATGACCTTTAGAATTCTGACAGCAATAATTTTAAAATTTACATGGAATTACTTTCCTATTGAACTGATAACAAGTAAGTATTTTACTGGAGAGATATACGACCTAAGTATTTTCTAGAGCTTTAGAAACTTTGTATAAAATTTATA
Source organism: Cochliomyia hominivorax (assembly GCA_004302925.2). NCBI lineage: Eukaryota > Metazoa > Arthropoda > Insecta > Diptera > Calliphoridae > Cochliomyia > Cochliomyia hominivorax. The sequence goes on from PYHX02000158.1 coordinate 32,909,770, forward strand.
GTAACATTTCTGTGTGATTTAATGTAAAAATTTTTAACTCACTAACATTTTTCTTTGAGTGTAATTTTTTGCGAATTAACCAAACAGAAAAAAACATAGAAATTAATAAAACAAGTAAAAACATATCAAGAACAAATACACAATAAAAAATCAGAAAAAAAAATTATTTGAAATAACTACAACAATAAAAAATTGCAACAAATAACAAAAACAACATACGTTACATACAACACATTTAGTGGTATTTGCGGTATTCTCTATTGTTAATCACAATACAATGAACATTTTGTACATGTATTTGAAGTCTACAATAAAAACTAAATATTACACAAATATCTGAATTATATTCACAAAAAATCCTAAACCAAATTCTGCTGGTCTTTTCCGAAAAACGAAAAATAAAAGTTTATTCAACTTTATATCGGTTTATCTGGCACCTGTCATACTTATACCCAAAAGAAAGAATGAAATCAATGTTTGCTACTACTTTCCAACTTCATTGACTACTGATTTTCAAGTACTTTTTGGCTAAACTTTGAAAACCAACATCTTGGCTTTGCTTTTTTTCAGTTTTTAACTGAAAACACTCCCACTGAGTTCTATGAAAAATAATCAAACATAAATTCAATAAAACTAGAAAACACAAGAAACGCATTCTCAATAAAAGTAACAGCAATATCGATGTCTGGGGCTAAACTCAATTAAAACTGTTTATCTTCCTGTTTAAAATAATACAACAAATCCACCAATCCCATCTCAATCCCCTTCCCCCCTTCCACTATTAAGCTAAAGCAACTAATTTAGTTTAGACGATTTTAGCAATTACAATTAAAGTTGGCGATAATTCAAAAGAGGAAACCCAAAAGCAAAAATTAAAGTTCTTTTTTTTAACATAACGTAATTTGAAAAAATAGACAAGAGATTTGTTTCTCTGATTGTTTTTAACAATCGTATTGCAATTTAAGTTTTTAGTGGAAAAATCTTTTTCAGAAATTCATTTAGCTATTTATAGGTTTGCATGTGTGTGTGTGTATTAAATACAGTATCTTAACCATCGATACATCGATCGATGGTCAAATAAACAACAGCCAACCTACTACTTAATTTTTATTTAAAATGTTGCTCAGTCACCTGTATCTATTTGTTGGATTTATATTTTTTTCTGTTAATTTTAGATACAAACAAACATTTGAAAAATCAAAATGTTGGCCAGAATAATAAAAACAACTGCAACTACTTTAATTCTTCCAAATCAAAATTAACTTTGTATAAACTAAGAAATACTCTACAGACCGCAATATAGACGGGTTTATTGGGCTGAGCAAAGTGTGTCCCAATCGATTTGTTGGAATTTGTTTTGAAGCGTTAGACATAATAAAATTTCCTATGTTTAGAGCTGAGGTATTTTTGGGTTTATGTGAAGTATTAGAAAACATTTCTTTTATCTCAATTCATAAATTCATTTTTGGTGAATTTTTACAAAATTAAAAAATCGGTTATCAGCGTTACTATTGAAGATTATTGAAAATAAAGTCGCACCTTTAAGATCATTTGCAGAAATTCGCCACAGATATAATTTATCAAAAATTAACACTTTCAAAATAGTTTTAAAAAATAATTTCTCTCCGCTTCCCATTTAATTTAGAAGTAAGCTTGATGATGTTTGGATAATTTTTTTGTGACTCTATCGCTTTAAATTTTATTTTTTTCCTTCACCCATAATTTATGTAAATTATGTCCCTTGTTAAGTCAAATTAATGAAATTTCGTGAAGTTTTATGGCGAAAATTTAAAAGTGGCAATTTGAAAAAGTATACATAAAGTCTCAGGCAGATAAAAAAGCCCAATTTGCGACTGAAGTCGCACTAACGGTAACATTGCCCATGGTGAGCAAATTTGGACGGTTGCCGACTAAGCTTCATAACGGGTACGGGTCTGTACTTCTCAAAATGAACTCAAAAAGAACTCAGCTTTCACAGAAAGAACTCTATCCCCAGTAACATGATTAACAGATTTTCAGTACGACCCAGGGGAAACCTACCACCCATATAAATTAATACATTTATTTTGAATGACCTTTAGAACCATTTTGAATTATTATAGCAATAAATTTAAAATTTAGATGGAATAACTTTCCTATTCAATGGATAACAATTAAGTATGCTATATTTGGTTTTCCCTCCACCACTTATAATAAAAACGTTTTATAACTGAATATGACCCGATAAATATTATACAAGATACAAGTATTATAGACAGTTTACAAATTATTGTATTAAATTTTTTAAAAATATTTCTATATTTAAGAATTTTATAAACTAAAACATCTTCATCAGGAAAGAGACTCATATAGGAGATATAACCAAATATGGACTCGAAGCAATTGAAAAAATAATTGTGCCGAATTTCATTCGAATTTTTCTCTATTTATGAGTTTTATAAATCAGGAAGGGAGCTATAACCAAATATGGACTGAATTTTATAAGAAACCTTTTATGGGAGCTGGACCAAAATTAGTCAAATTTGTAACATATATTTATGTTAGTTAGAATATTAAAGGTGCTGAATAGAATTGGTCTAAATTTAAGAGTTCTATAAGTGTAAAACCAATTATTACACACCGATTTTAAATAGTGCAAAATGTATAATATTTTTTCTACTTATCCGATTTTGCTGCTTTGTGGAACAATAACGAATAATATGAATCTGTATTTTATGAATAAAATCTGTTAAAATTCAAACAGTTTTAGTTGGAAATTTTAGAAAATTTTCCAACGAACTTCCATCCACTGCCAGAACGTTTTTCCTGGCATAACCTTTAAAAAACCTCACTTACATAGTCCAAATCGAATATAATTTACAATATCAGATAATTTCCGTACTTTTGGTCATTGTTTAATGACAGTAAATATCCTATCAGTTTGCCTGCGCACTGATTCGATCAAAATTTTTCGAAATCATGAACTAAAGAGCGCAATGGGAGACAGGTTTTACTCTCTTATTCAAGAATATTTAGAGGTATCAATAAAGATACTATAATCGTCAGATATGTACACATGCAGAAGCAAATGATAATGCTTTTTACTTGTTTGAAAGTTGGTTTTAAAATACCTAAACTAATAGGCTCTCAATTGGCTCAAACGTGTCAATTAGGGGACAATATCAATCGGTTTATTAATATCGAAATTTGGTAGTAATTAATCACGTTAATTAAAAATATTAATAGAAAAAATCCGAGATCAATATTGTACACTGATATTTTTGATTGCAGCCAATCTCCCTATTTATGAATGCGGCTTGGATACCAGTTTCTTTGTTCTTTTGAAGAAAAAGACTGGCAGCTTCTGTAAGTATGACTCAAATCAGATCCAACTCTTCTTAGTATGCTTTTGGTTAGAACCAGAGGATCAACTTTTACGGTCAGGCTAGAGCTCTCTTGTAGTCTCTTTTCCTGTACTATCAATCGTGGACTTCAAAGAGTCCATTGACTTCGGTGTTTGGCTGGAGCTGATGTCTGCTGTGTTGAGTTGTTGATAAATATTCTCAGAAGATGTATCTCCAATCCTTTTGAAACTACCAACAGCTCTGCGGGATTTTAATAATACAGGGACAGCAGACAACCATAGGAAGAACCATAGAACCTTTTAAATCTGTTTCTATTCTTCCTATGCTTTCTTATCATATGTTTCTCCCAATTTTCACTATCTAGTTTATAGAGTTAATTAACAGTCAATAATTTGCCTTCTCGAGTGTCAGTTCCGCGGTCAGTTGCGTCAACGAAATTGATCTATTGTTTTTCTTTTCATTTTTTCCCTGCAGGTGCCAGAAGTATGCACAATCGAACATCTCGCACAGTGACGGTGTATGATTTTCATCCAAGCCTTGTCATATGCCTTAGAAAGAAGCTGTTAGCCATCTTATTTTTACACTAACTGATCATCCAAGATCTTATCTCTGTTTCCCACCACCTAATAATAAATGTTGCCTCCTTTTCTATTGCTCCGCGTGTATCTCTCCTCCAGGATCACATGCAATGCAAACCTTACAATATTGTCAGAAGGGCCTGAATGTGACTCTTGATCAGAAAGAAACTAAACCTTCTTATCCGTCATTTGGGATCGAATAGGGAGATGGGAGCGAAATAGAAAGAATACGCACGGAAAAATTATATCAGATGGTTTGGATTTGCTACATGCATCAAACTCTCTTTATATTATTTAATAGCATTTGCAATTCTTTTCTTGGAGATCGAATAAGGTTTTTGAATATGTTCAATAATTTTGTAACGATTTTCTTGTCGTCATTGAAAAAATCACTTCCGAGGCATAATTCGCTTCTCCTGTTGTAGGGTGTACTATCGCTTTCAATCTAAACTCTCCTATCCACTAATACACACAAATAGAGAATTAAACTTATCCATCTGTAAATACAACACAAAAGATACAAAATGATCAGTTGGATGGCTGACTAGATGACTGGCTGGCTGGTTGACTAGTTGGTGGGCGTGTCACAAAAATCATCGTTATGAAATTAATTTTTAGAAAAATCATTGTTACTATTTGCAGTAATTTTTATTCATTTGTGATTTTAACTTTTTTCCTTCATTAAATTTTTTTGTTGTCTTTGTTGTTTTTTCTCTTCAGCTGCCGCATTTGTTGTGGTTTTATTTTATGTCTGTTAATTTTATTTGTTTTCCTCTGGTAGTTTTATTATATTTCTGTTCATTCTCGATTTGTATGGATGTATGTAAGTTGTAGAATTATTAGTTGTAACTGATTCTTGATTCTTGTTTACCTTGATATTGCGTGCAAAGCACCATTAGTTTCGGAATCTTGCTGAGGTAATTCTCTGCTTTGTATTTCTGAGTTTCTTGTGATTTTTTTGGTAGTTTTTTTTTTTTTTTTTTGTTTTTGGTCTTGTAATTGATAGTGGAATATGTGTGTGATTTTTGTAAATGTCTATTGATTATAAATGCAATTTGTTCATTCCTGTACAACATGTTGTTAATCCTACTCCAACTGTTAATAAATTATTATTATTTTTTGTTTTCGATACTTTTTTTTGCTCCTTTTAGTTATAATTGAATTTTGCATGGTTATTTGCGAGGTTAATTTTTCTGAAAAAGAAAATTTTGTAGAAAGAAAATATGACCGAATAGAAAAGGGGAAAATTATTGTATTTGAATTAAGAAAAGACTGTCAACGATATTTATCTCTCTGTCATGCTGGCGAGGACGAAACCTCTTAAAATTGGTGATCGGTTCAATAGTTCAGATTGCACAAATACAAATACCTAAGTCCATTACAATTTTTTAATGCTATTTGGTTGCCTATCGGCCTGACGCCCAGAAAGATTGATCACAGCGAACGTGACGTGTGATATGATATTACACTGCTTTGTCAGATTATTTCTATGCCCGATAAAGTTACTTCAGGGGTATATATCATAGAATAGAAATGAATTTAGGTTATGGATAAACATAACATCAATAGCATGTTAGTATCTATGGTCCATAGACTTCGGTTGGACCTTCAAACTAGGAAAATCACATAACTTTCATTGATGGGTTTTGGAGGATAACTGATCGTAGAAGGTTGCTTGCGAAATGTACGTCAAATGTTCAACGGGCACAGTACTAATTGACTTTTGCTTCCCTTCTCCACTTCGGCATAAAGCATTCACTCACCACATAGAAGAATCGTGGTCTGACCCCTATAGGGGCGCATTGGGTATCAGCACTCATGGCTCGAACAATAGAAATAGAGGAACAAATATAAAATAAATGTCGCCGGAAAATATATCACACTACTATAGAAAAACTTTTGTCCCATCTTCAGGAAGCATAACACATATAAAGGAGATAGAAACCCTATATGATTTTACAAATATCGCTTTTCCTCTGATAACTAAAACTTTTCTACAACAAATTGTTGTCTATCTTATCTAATACATAGTTTCAAATTTGAAACCCTTTTTGTAGAGAAATCCTTTCTAAAAAAATCACTTACATTATCTTAATTCACATTTCAGTTTAGCCTGCAGTGGTAATTTCAATAAATATCAAATAAAACAAAAAATTACAATAAAAATAAAATAAAATAAACGAAAATAAAAATTGAATATCACCAAGAGTAATTTTAGTTTTCAGATTTTTCTCATTTCTTCATCTTCCACTTTATTTTTATTCCGAAATCTATCATTTAAAGCGGCATATGTTACTTTCATTAACAGTATCAACAACAGCACATTGAACAATATCGTTAAATTGGATCTGCATAAAGCGCACAGCTAATATCGACAATAACAATAACAACAACACCACTACTTGTCGATCGATCGTACTGCAACATTAAAACACTAATAACAACAGCAACAACAACAATAACAATAAAAAGAAAACTTAAGTGGCGACAGCAGGCAAAGTGCCACATATTAATACTTTAAGGAATAAACTAAAGTAACAACAACGACAACAACAACATAAGTAACAACACAAATGACGAACAACAAAAAAAAATTGTATCGAAACCGCGACAAGCAGCAATTGGGCTTTTAAATAAAACAAACGTAAGTTCGTTCAACACAATAGCACCAGCGACAATAACAGCAACAATAATAATAACAACAAGAAATATTTAAGAGGCATAAGGATCACTTGAGATGGCACACAATAAAATTGCTTTGCTACATGTTTTAAAACATTTCTTTTTCCTATTTTTTTTTCATTTTTTTCCTTTTCGCTTTTAATTTTTGTTGTACAAAGATTTTTCGTTTTCTTTGTTTCTTTACATTTTGTTGTTGTTATTATTGCTACAGCTTTAAGCTTCAAAACATTCCCACACGCGATCTGTTAGTGAATGGATTTTTGTTTGACAACGTTTTTTTGTTTAGCAGAAGTTTAAATGTATAAATTTTTTTGAGGAAAATTTAAATTTTCATTAACTTTTTACTGAAAAAAACCCATTTTATCATTGTAAGGAATATATATTCTCATTCGATCTAGTTATGATCGTCTATTTGTATGCTCATGTCAAATTAAAAATCAGAGCCCAATAAAATCTGTCAATTTTGGTTACTGTTGCCTTCCACCGATCACTATATAAACAGTAAAACCTGTTTTGTAGGTAATAAGTTGTATACCGATATCTTAGACGATAACTTGACAACTACTTTACAATATAATATTTTATTCAGAATCACTTACTGCGTCTATTTAATCATGTCCGTTCCCCTATTTAGAAGATTTCTCTACTTAGTTCTCAAAAATGAAAAGATGGTCATCTCTTGAAGAGATGGTCAAATGATTCTACCAGGTTGAAATCAAGGAAAAACTGGCCTTTATATGATTTAAAAATATAGAATCTCATCCCGATTCCTCGAGATTGAAGCTACGTACTTTTATCTCAGTGATCACTGTTCATGCTGTGATTTGTTAGACGCCCTTTAAACAACTTCCGTAAAAATCGCAAGAATAAGGAAGAATAAGATATCAATGCACATTTTATTTTTTATTTATTTGTCATTTCCCATGATGGTCCAATAAGATTGAGAAATCATCTTTTTAAACCTGAACCATTCCAATGTACAAAACTATTGAGTCAATTTAACGATAAATGGTATACATTTTTAAGGTCCATCATTTTTTGTAAAATATCTTTTGTCTTGTATAATAAAATAATTTTTAAGTAAAATATAAAGATATCGACTTAACCCAAAAAGAGCAAAATTTGGAAGACCAACTACTATCTCCTTGGCCTGAAAGGGAACCTATTATCCAACTTGAAAACACCTCAATTGTAAACAAGCTAAATTTTGTTACAATTCATTTTTTTAAATAATCATTATGAACTGCTCTTTGTTATATACCAACTAAAACAAAAGACTTAAGACACAAACTTGTTTTTACCCTGGGGAAATAATTCTGTAACTCTTGAACCATTAGAAATTTCTTAATCAAACTTCATACGATTGGATCTGAGTTTTCTACGAACTGATTTGAAGAAGAATAAATGCGCAGTCTGTAACTCTCCAAAATTGGGCGACTCAGATATGTTGATTTCTTAAAAATTCGGCAAATATTAATTGAAGAATTGAGGCAAAAGTTATTTAAATATAAAATATTTCTTGCAAATCTCTGACAAATTTTGAGGCTTGCGAACCGATCTTTGCCCAGAATTTATAGGAATTAAGAAAAAAAACACAATTCTGAACAACAAATAGTTTTATCAGTGAATAAACTTGGCATCATTTATATATTGATAAAATTATTTGTTGTTCAGGAGTCCCAAAAATCTACCCTTTCTCAAAATTCCAATTTCATATTAATATAACATTTTGAAGGTTTAATTTTTATAGTTATTAAATCACATATTTAAAAAATTATAACGTATAGAGATCGCTATGTAAAGAAAAACTAAAAGTAAACAGGACTAAAATGGGTCAAAAATTTATTTCGACTTGAATATTTCCAAATCTACAAGAGATGTCTCAAACATGTAAGGATTTTTATAGACATTTACAAGCACTTTCTATATATACGAAATTTCTTTTCTCTTAAAGAACTTTTAAGAACATTTAAAAATCAATTTACTTGAGGTGGCCAAATTTTGAGGGTCAACAAGTATGTCCCTACTCACATAGGTACCTGTACTCCCTCAAATTAACTTAGAAACTCCAAAGCTTCAATTATGTGAAATTTTATAAAGTTGTCTTAAACGGTTTAGAAATTACGGAATCATTCTCAAAAAATAGTTTTGTGTTGCATGCCAACTAAAACAAAAGACTTAAGAAACATACTTGATTTTATTTTTGGAAAATTATAAATAAAATTAATAAAAATTTTTAACAATTTAGTTCTTTTAAATTGCTGTTTCACAAAAACAAAACAAAAATACTTTAAAACTCTTAAACAAACCCTTCGTTTGCCCACAAATATACATAAGTTCACTTACGACTGCAAGTTTCTAGTTTTTAATACAAATGTTCTATGATCATGTGAATAAAAGAAACGAGAAAAAATATCGCGTTTAAGCGCGACTCAATTACATTTATTAAATGACTCGAGTAAAGCTCCTCTCTAGCCAAATGTGTAGACAGCCAAAAAAAATGGGAAAAAGGAAAAGCACACACACACACAAATTATAGCTGATTTATAACTTGGTAACGCCAATGTTTAGTTAAAAAGTTGTTGTTTTTATTGTTTTGTATTTTTTCTGCTGATTTTTTACACCAAAAATTAAAAAATAAAAAAAGAAACAAAAAAAAAATACAAATGTGTTGAATTGTTGAAAATAGTTTATGATGAAAAAAATATAAAAAATATGAAAAGAAACAATGAAAGAAATAAGAAAAATTATGTTAAAGAAAACCTAAATTGACGTCTGTTTTAATTGTGTAAATTATGGTTGATAAGAGGGAAAAACTTTACAAGTTTTTTTAAGGTTTTTTGTAAATTTTCTTTTCTTTTCAAGTTATTTGGAAACTTGAAGAATGACAATATTGCCAAATGACATCACAGGAAAATTTAGATGACAAAAAGAAACAAAGGAGATTTTTGTTTTAATTTTGTGAGAGTAAAATAAATGATTTTTATATTCCTTCCCTTCACCACTGTAGGTAGTTCGGTTTCGGTATTATGTGTTCGTGCTGATGTTTGTATTATTCAGAAAAAATTACATTACATCCACCTTTAACTATACCCTTCGCTTCAGAATCAATATAACGATATCCGCCCATCTGTCTGTCCATCAGGCTGGTGGTCATGTAAACGTTATGAACACTCTACGGGTCACAATTTTCGAGGTAACTTGTAGAAATTTGGTGCACATTATTACATTGGCCAAGGACGAAGCCTCTTGAAATTAGCCACTTTCGGTCCAATGTTTCAGGTAGCTCCAAAATAAATGTGATATTAGCGAAATTTTAAAGTCAGAAATATATATACGAGGGTCGTGATTACTTTTTTGTAACTTCTTTTTATAACAAACCTTGTAGTGTAGAGCATTACATAGTCAGACTTGACCGCCAATAACATTCTTACTTGTTCCAAAATTTGTTAGAAAAAAAAAAAAAATAAATAAATAAATAAATAAATAAATAAATAAATAAATATTTCTTGAATGCAAAAATACTTTATCTGAAATCTCTTAGATAACAGCTGTCATATGGAATTAATTCATTTTTTTATAAAAATCATGATTTCTATTTGTCGCAAATATTTTCTCACAAAAAAAATTTATCTTGATTTAAATTCTTTATATAAACTTCTCTTAAAATATTCAACGTTCCTCTTAAGATAAAATTAATTGGAATTAAATCTTTTGCCCACAAGATTGAAATAAATCCATCTACAGTTTTTTTCTTCTTATAAATGATTTATGTGTCTCAAAACTATAAAACACCCTCAATTAATAGAAAAAGACTCTTTTGAATTTAAGCAAAACTCTCAATAATAATTATAAGTCTTTTGATAAAAACAAGATTTAATTTTAAAGTAATAATCAAAAATTATATATAAAATCTCCCCCCAAAAAAAGGATGATTATTTGCTGGTCAAAATTATATTTAATTTACAGTTAAACGATCACGTAGCCAAAACGTTTTTACGCAAAAATTCTCAAACCGACAGTTGAAACATGAAATGAAATCAAATGAATTCAAAAATGATTTCAGACACAACAATAATAAAAATTAGATCGCTTTTTCTCTCTTCACACATCTCCACCAACAACACAATATAACACAAACGAAATTGACCTCAATTATCGATTTAAGTTTATTATTGGTTTTACTGGACCTCAACTGAGAGCAAAAAAATGAAGACAAAACTAAAACAAAAAAGGATTTAAAAATGTGTTATTTGTGAAATTTTTCAAATCATTTTGTCGTTCTTTTCGAGTGATTTTAATTCGCGTGCAAATATAACAAAATATTGTGACGAATTTTCAATACCCTTCATCACATTCATAAGTGGAGAAATAATAGCGCTACTTCGCACACACACAAACACTTTTTCATTTTATTTAAAAATTTAAAAAAGATTTTTATATGAATTTTGAAGTCATCTCAGATATCAATTTGTAACTTTTTCCTACTAAATCGATTTTACGAGAAATCTGCGGGGCGCTCAGACGGACATAGCTAAATCGACTCATATTTTGATGATTCCCAGTTTAAGCAGTAAAAAGTAATATATCAAGGAACAATAGAACGCATTACCAGTAATTATAAAAATTATAGATAATTAAACTCTGAATCCAAATCTCTTCTCAAAACTCATAAAACAAAAGATAACGACGGATCGAGATCTTCGATTTAGTTCTTGCCATGAAGCAAGTTTAACAAAAGACTTTGAAATAATCTTTCGTAATATTTACAAATTGATTTTACGTTGTAGCTTATTCCTGTATGTTCCACTAAAACTGCGATATAACGTAGTCTAAGTTATCCGCTGTAACGTAGTATATATGATCTAATATTTCGTAATATTCTCAAACTGCCGTAAAATTCCGCTATAATATTAAATACTATTAACTGTTCTACCGCGTAATCCATGTGCTTCTCTTTAACGTTGTTCATTTGCTTTACTTTACCACAATATATTCATCTAAAAAGCGTACTGCTTTCATAAAAGACCACAGTTCAAATCTTAACAAGGAAGAATTAATAGTCGTGTCAAATGGGTTTGTATGGGACCTGTGAGAAATAATGAACCAACCCTCCCTATATTGGTACATCGTTTTAGAATACTATAAGACATCATTGCGCCTAATTTCTAAATACGAATCGCTTTGTATTTTAGATTTTTATGACCTTTAAACCCCATTTCGGTAAGAACATTTGTATGGGAGGTATACGATATATTGGACCGAACATGGACAATTTAAGTAGGATTTGTCCTTAAGCCAATATAATATGTATCAAATTTCATCATGATATTTTAAAATTGCGATATGTTGATTGTTCAGAACTTTAAGTTGGATAGCCAACCACCTTCGGAGGTGTAGGGTATAAAAAGCCAACAACAACAAATGTATTTATATGATTGTATGCTCTATATGATTTGATTTTAATGTTTTCTTTAAAGTGGACCTTTTTTGGACAAACGGCATTAGATTATATGTTTTTATTTAACAAATGCCAAAATATTATATACCAAAAACAACAACAACAACAACAACAACAACTACAACGACAATTCAAAAAAGAAAACAAAAACAATAACAAAAACTGAAATAAATGTATGTTTCACATTCATTCAAACGTTTATAATTCTAGTTAATTTTCACAACGTTTAACTGATTGAAGGTTTTATAGATTTTAAACGACAAACTGGTATTTAGTTAAATATTATTCCTTTTCTTTTTTTTCTATCTCATTTGGACTACGGTCCACAGTTATGGGTTTCCTTTTTTATTAATAATTTTGATATTTAGTGAATGTATAATTTGTTGAAATAAAAAAAAAGAAAATAAACTGTTTCTAACTGTTCATTTCAATCAATAAATCAAACAATTAAAGGGATAATTAAAGGTAACTGTAGGATACTTTTATATAAAGATAAAGTGAAAGGAAAAGTAATAACTATAGGGAAAATGTTCCATAACATATGGTTACAAAGTTGCTTATCTGTTAAATTACAATCTGTTAAGTCAGGTTGTAACTTTATATGATCACGATTCTAAAGGATATCGTTTAGGAATGACCATATAATTCTTAAGATGTTATTTTCCTCCTGCCATTAGGGGCTGAATTTTAATAAATACATAATTAGGTCTATCCAAACTACAACAAAAATGTTGCGTTTAGTTAACAAAGAATTCTATTTTATTAATTATCAATTTGGGATTTTCTCGAAAGAGATGAAAATGTGTCTACTTGCTGCTTGCTTAACACAAAATTGCTTTGTCCATCCCTGATTAAATACTGGTCACAATGGCGAATATCGGATGTAAGATACAAGTAAGATATATTTGCATCACTGACTTGAGAGTATGACAACACGCATAGTTTTCCAACCTTTCCAAATCTTGTAAAATACCTTCGCAATAAATTTGTGAATTTTTTAATCTTAAAATCATATAACGGGAAAGATTTTTATATGGCCGCTATAACCCATCATGGATCGATATTAATGGAATGAATAATATATATTCGAGAGAGTTTGAAATATAATTTCGCCCAGCACAACTGCATGTTATGGTTATTTTTTTTTAATTTAATTTGAATTTTGAGGGTATTTCACATACCGGTCCATAATGTTAATGAATCGCTGCTTTTATGTAGGAAACTGCTTAGTACACCACTAAGCAATGTGGCCAAGTTTCATTGAATTCGTACAATTATTTTAGTGGTGAAAATATTTCCAACATTCAGACAGAGGGACATAAGTAATTCGATTCAGAATTTTGATTTGTTTTGTAATAATTTCTGGTTAAATCAAAATATAAATAAGCAAAAATCTATGTGAAAAATTATATGAGAGTTGGTCCATAATATCTTCAGCAAAATTCATTTTAAAACGCACAAATTTCACAAAAATTTTAATGCACAGAAAAGTAAATTATACGAGAGTCATTCATTAATTTTTCGTAACCATATTACATAGTCGGGCTTGATCGCCTATAACATTCTTACTTGTTTTAATTAATAAATACCCAACGCAATCACCCTTGGCGGCACATCCCCCGTACACAAGACTCACAAAGAAGTTGTGTTTTTCCAAATCTGTTGAAAAATTACACGAAACTGTCAACCTAAAGTCCGAATTCAAAATGTACAGTATTTCTAGTATTACGGAATTATTATCAAACAAGTAGGAATGCTATATTGGGCTGTGCCGAATACCCTCAATACCCTTTATCACATATGTGTGTAAAGTAAATATGTTAGGTTTCGTATATGCACACGACCACATCGCACATAAAAGTATACAATATACAAAAATTTTGCTTAAATAGAACACAGAACACTTAATTAATCATAAAATTCGTTTATTTTTTCTATATATTTTTTTCGACTTAACTGATTTTGACATTTTTATACCCTACACCACCATTTGGGGTATTATGCGTTTGTGCTGATGTTTGTAACATGCAGAAAAAATGGTGTTGCACTCACCGTTCGACTCAGAATTTTTTTCTGAGTCGATTTAACGATATCCCTCCGTCTGTCTATTCAGCTGGCTGTGAACAGGTGTGAACAGTCTACAATTTTTGAAATATCTTGATGAAATTTTTTACATATTATTACTTTGGCGTAAGGACGAATACTCCTGGAATTGTATGAAATTTAACATAAATCTTAGACTCACAATAATAAAAATAAATCAGAAAATCAAATTATACGAGAGTCGTTCATTAATGTTTCGCAATCACCATTTTACCAACGATGTGGTGTAGGGTATTAGATAGTCAGGCTTGACCGACTATTCATTCTTATTTGTTTTGAATGGTAATGAAGTACATATAGTTTAATACTAAAGCAATTTGTAGTTGTCAACTTCATGAAAGATTTCTGCTTGAACTTACAGGTTCATTTCGGTCTATAGATTTTAATATAATGAACCGATTCTGTAGGTTTGAAAAAGGAAATTTCCCAGAACTATAACACCAGACTCAGACCATTTAATTTTATTGAGCTCAATTGTTGCAGATGTGAGCATGCCAACAATAGACAGACAGACGAACAAATGGGCATAATATACATATACATAATGGGGTCTAAAATGATTCTTTCAACACAAGTGGTGGTAGAGGGTATACAAATCGTTCTGGTACTAATAAAACAATTAAAATTTGTTAAAACTTTTTATTCGTGCTAAGATTTTGGTACTTCAGTTCACTATTTCAAATGGACGATTTTCATGTTATAGCGCCTTCTTTGATATCAATTGCTCAAGTAAACCAAGTTTATCTCTTCCTAGAATTCAATCTCAAATAGTTTTGACTCCTTTTGAAAAATTAAGCCATTTTACATAGATTTCAACCTGCGTTAAATATCCACAATAAACCGCAAAATCTTTCAGGTCCCAAATGAAACAACAATTTTTATTATTTTTATTTTAATAATAATTTATTGTTTTTATTTAATTCTTTTTTCTTTTCCTTTTTTTATTATTTTATTTATTAATAATAATGTTATATGATAATTATATCATAATTTTACTTATTTTCTTTTATTTATTTTTATTCTTTACTTTTTAATAATAATAATAATATAGTAATAATAATTATAATCATAATATTATTAATAATTTATTGTTATTATTCTAGAATGAATTTCTTTTATTATTTTTTTATTTTTCTTGTTGTTGTTGTTTTAAATAGCAAGCATTTATTAATATTTAACTGCAGTTTTTGTTTTTATTTATTTGTTTAAAATTTTTTAATATAAATTATTTATTTAATTATTTGTTGTTCTCTTTTCTTTTGCATTTTATTAATATTTTTATTTATTTTGTTGTTATTTTTTTTTTGCTTTTTCAAACATTTTATTGTAAAATTATTGGTAACAGATACTAATTATTTTTAATTGTTTTTGTTATTTTTATTTTATTTATATTGCAATTTGTATTTGTATGGGTGTAAGTATATGTGTGTGTGTTAAATATTTAAATGAATTTTCAATAGATATTTGATATTGATGTTGTTGCAGTTGTTGTTTTTTATTCGATTTTGCATTAAATATTTATAATGAATAAATATGTAAATGGAAAAATGTTTTGACATTTTTATTATTCAAATCATTTGATTTTGAAATTTTTATTATCGTGTTTGTGAAATGAATTTGTTCTTGTTTATTTTTTTTTATTTATGGAAAACAAAAGAGGGAGAGAGAAAGTGAAAAGAAATAAATATGAAAAAAACTCTGTAGGTTTTAGAGTTCAATTTTGTCTTTGAATGAGATTTCAAAAAATATATTCTTCTCTAAAGAAAATATTCAAAATTACCTTTCGAGTACTTTTTCCAGCGATATTGTTAAATGTTTTTAAAGGTACTGTACAATAATAAGCTTTGTGTGTTTTAATAATCCATCAGTTTTTGAAAGGAAGACAATTTGTTAATAATATTTATCTATGAATTTTAACAGGGATATAAAAAGTATTAAAAAGGTACATTTCTGTTTAAAAGGTACTTTTTTATATGATTTTATATTAAAATACTTGTGTAATTAATTTAAAGAAATTTTGTGTCACGAAATTATATTATATTCCATACTATGGTATTTTTCACAATAAAGCTCTTTTTAATTCGCCTTTTTAATAGAAAAGTTTTATTTAAAAAAAAGTTGTGTAAAAGTTTGAAAAAGTACTTTTTAGGATTAAGCACTTTTTAATAAACAAAGTTCTTTCTTTTTTTTAATGGAGATAGGAATATATCCTTTTGGAATATTTTTTATTGAACCAGATACCAACTGTGGTACTTTTCTTCTTTATTTTCGAGTAATACAATTTTTGTATATTTTTCTTAATATCTTTTCCGTACTTTATTATATTTAAAGGCAGTTGTACCTTTTCTAGTGGTTTGTAAGATTATAAAAACTGCATTCAAAACTTGTTTTTGGGAAATTTAAGGAGATTTGACGAGGTGGTACTTTAAAAAAGTACCATTGATGGAATTCTAAAAAATATATTTTTTTTATTAAAAAAATACGTTTCAAAATATAAATGGAAATATTTTGAAACCTCCTTTTCAAAAAGGAAATTGTTATTTCCATAAAAAAGGTATAATTTCTCTATTCCAAAAAGGACCATCGTTTTTAAAGTACTCAAGGAATCACTCTTTAAAATCTAAGAAGAATAATTTAAATTACTCATTATCATTATAAAATTTTTCTTCAATTTTTCATCTCTTGTATTTTTCTTTGTAAATTTTGTTCTATTTGAAATCTCCATTTTCTCAAACAAGCGATTTTCTTAAAATATCCTCTTGTTTAAAATAAGAACTTTTCTCAGAACTTTCCTGAAAAATTATTCTTTTTAAAATACCTTTTTTAGTAATAATTTTTTTGGTTAAAATTTCATTCTTTTTCTTTACATGTGAATTCTGGTTTCTTAATATAAAGAACTTATTTCAAGCTCTGGAATTTTTTTAAAAAAAGTTGGTACTTTTTTTTAAATCTTTCAGTTTTGCATAATTTTGATATTTTTTAAATCATAGCTAACGGTTTATATACTTTCCTTATTTAAAACTTTGGTATTATTTTTAAGAATATTGGTACTGTTTTCTAAACTCTTGAATTTTTCTCATATTTTTTTTTAATATTTTCTTTTTTCCATAGAATAATTTTCCCGCAAATTTCCTCAAAAACGTTTATTTCTTTTTATATTTAAACAATTTCAAATCTACCACATTTGTTTGAAATTGATACTTTTTTAAAAATATAAATGTTAAAAATTATTTTAATTTAAATATTTTAAAATTATATGAAAGTGAAATTATTTCAAACGATGATGGTACTTTTAAGAAAAAAATAGTATTTTTTTTTCTTCACCTTTGAAATTTAAAAAATCTACAATTTTTTAGTAATGTATTGCTTTTTGGTAAAAATCCTTTATTTTAAACGTTGGTCCTTTTTTTTTAATTGGTACTTTTTTAAAACGTTATGAATTTTTAAGTTTAAATATTCTAAAATAAGAAAATTTATCAAAATTTCAATTATTTTTTATAAATTATGTAAATTTAAGTAAGAAATTTAAGTGCGTTCTTAGATATATCTTACATTTGAAACGTTGGTACTTTTTGCAAAAATAGTACTTTTTTAAAACTTTGAATTTTGATATTTTTTATTTCATTTATTAATTTATAGCTTTTATTTTAAATGTTGGCACAAATTTTAAATAGATTACAAGTTCAAAGTGACGGACAACTGTGCTCAAGAAGTAATACCGATTCGTTGTTAATCGGTATACACAAAATCGGTTGTAGGAGCATTAGTAATTCAAAAAACGAATGGTGATGAAGAATGTAAAAACCAAATATTTCTTAATAGTTATATTCTTCGTTAAAACTTTTTCCAATGAACCGATTCCAAAGTAAAGAAGCTAAATATGAATGAAAGGTTTCGTAAAATTTTAAATTTTTTCTGCTGAACCGACTTTAACCATTTCAAATCTAATGGTTTCTCTCGAAATCTTCAAATTTTCAATAGATCAAATTTTCAGTAAATGGAAAAAATGTTATTGTTAATTTAAATTTCTTTTCTCCCCCTTTTTCAGTTTCCATAAAACTGTTAAATTCCATTTTTTTTTTTAATTTTTAAAATTATTTTTTATATGATGACTTACCAGTATTTTATCTTAAATTTTACCATATTAATGCTAAAAAAAACTAATTAAGCCCTAAAGTATTTCAATATTTATTTATAAGTTTAAATTTAAATTTAAATCCTTTTTCAAATACATAATCAGAATAATGTTGTTTATGAGCTATAACTACTAAAGTGTTAAATCTAAAATTATTTAATGGTAAAAATACTTAAATTACTTATTTTTTTCTTTAATTTTAAGTAAATATTTATATAAATATTTTATAAAGTAAATTATTAATTATTTAAAAAATTATTATATTAATTTAAAAACATTATAAAGTACAGGCCATATTTATATTATTTTTATATTAAAAGACATAATTTTTTCATAAATGTTATGTAAATTTTTTATCAACTAAAATTTAAAATATATTTTTAATTTAATTTATTTTATTAAAATAAAAACAAAGTCTTGCATTAAAAAAATTATATACAAAATGGTGATAAACAAAAAATGACCATAATAATAATATTTAATTTTAATTATTATTATTTTTTAATCTAATCAAGCTTTTCTATATAAAAAATCAACTAATTTATTTATTTACACTGTTACAAATTATTTAAAAATTTTATTTACATTTTGTTAAAAAAAAAAAAAAAACTGAATTATTGATTTTTGCAATATTTTTTTCAAGCAATTTTATACTTTTTTATTTTTCAACTTTAATATGGATTTATTTCTATTTATATATCGGATTACCGTTTATTTTGGTTCATTTATTTTTTTCATTACAAAATGTCCTCATTTTAAATCTCTTTTATACACCACTTTGATTGCACTTTGAGATCAATTAGATTTTTTAATAACCTTAACGCCATTTTTTATATGGTTCTTGTCTATAAGAAATATTTAAATACCTTTATTTTATTTAATTAGCACTACCGAATAAAACGGAATTTTTGTAGTAGGCCGCCGCTTGTCTTTCGGCTAAGGGACTTTTAACATCGCGCTCGGCATTGGCAGAACGAGTTTTACGTTCCAATTCAATTTCTTGGGCCAAAGATTCTGCAATTAAAAAAGAGAAAAAAGACAAAATAAAGTTTAATTAAGAGGTTCTGAAATTGAATTGAGTCATAATTTTAATTTCAATATAAATAAGAGAATAATACTCTCTCAAGGCCTATTAATGATTCCATAGACATGAAAAGTTATGAACCCAATTTCGTACAATTTGATTCTATGATTTGTACTTATGTTATTTGAGGAGGTTTTAAAAGTTGCCGTGATCCTCGTAGAATTTTACCTGACTTTGTCACGAAGAATTGAAATTAGTTTGTATTGATAAAGTTTATAACAACAAAAATCGCAATATCGGTAAAAAAATATCCAAGACCTCCAGAAATATTAGACCAATCGGTTTATAAACTTTGTCCTTGGTTATTTTGAACCACCTAAATATTATCATAATTTTTCGTATAGAAGTGTTCACTTTCAAATGATTTCTAGACAGACATAATCGGTTCCTATATATTTTACGGGGTCTTAATTAATGCTTTATCGGAATTTTAAATATGAATAAAATTTCCGGAGTCACGACTCTGATATTTGGAGGTTAATTATGAGTAATTTTAAGATGGGACTTTTCTGCTAATCACAATATCAACAGTTTTTAATTTGATGTTCGGAAATGGTTTTGATACGGACAAAGGATTATAAGAAGTATGTTATCTAAAAATAATTTCCATTAGAGAATTTTATGCATTAAACTTTAAAAGATTCCAATATTTTAGAAAAATATCAATGTACCCTTACAAAGAGGTTATAATAAAGTCTAACTATATAACCTTTTCATAGTCTCCGATGGCAATTTTCTGAGAAATATTTATTTTCTTAAACTTATAACATCAAATACGTAAAATAATTCTCAAACTTACCCGAATAATTTTGCCAAAAAGCACCAGTGGCCATAAGATCAATACCCGGATATTGCCACTGGCCTTTACCATTAGCGGCAGCTGCCGCCGCTGCAGCAGCAGCAACAGCTAAGCTATTCTCCGCTTGCGAAGAGGGAGGACGATTGCTTTCTCTATCGCTCGAACGACGTTCATCATCATGATCACGATCATTTAGACGATCTTGTGATGAGTGGCGACCACTATCGCTAAGAGATCTTGAATGTAAATGATGATGAGTTGAAGAATTATTATCACCTTCATGATCGGATTGAGGTTCACGTTTAAAACTAGGACTTTCTGAATGATGACGTAAATGGCGTTGATGTGCAAGATCATCATTTTGATGAGGAGGAAGTAAAGAATGTTGTTGCGATTGCGATTGCTGTTGTTGTTGTGATTGCAGTTGCTGTTGTTGTGATGTATTTATTGAGGACATTGTTGAGGATTTATCAGACTTTTCACTTTGTTTGCCATCATTATCTATGAGGTTAAAGGGAAAGTACAAGAAGAAGAAGAAACAGAAACAGAGGACGCTGTGTTGGTTAAAATGGAAATTACACAGAGAGAAATAAAAAATGTTAAACACGCATTAGGTGGCGTATTAAGTTTTTTTTTTTTTTAAAGAAAATTCTTGTGTTTTGTTGTTGTAAATAAAATGTTAAAGTTTGTTTTCTTTTGCATTTTTGCTATAAATACTTTAACATGATATTTTTTTATATAAGAAAAAACAAAAAAACATAAAAATCTTAAAGAAAAAATTTATGTTTGTTAAGATAGACAACATTTTTAACAACAACAACAACAATTATTTACCTTGTTCTGATTTTCTTGTTAAATCCGAAATACTGCCACTGTGTTTACTGTGCAATGAGGCGGAATCTATTGAACGGACATCGTCATTAACACTATTATTGGAATTTGTTGATGATGTTGTTGTATTGTGGTTATTATTGTTGCTACTGTTGTTATTATTATTGTTGTTATTGCTGCTGCTGTTACTATTATTGTTGTTATTATTATTGTTATTGCCGCTGGTATTTGAGGTCGTGTTATTGGCATTTACACCACCCGCATTTGGTGATTTACGTTTGCCACCCTCGATTTGTGTTTGAAAACGTATACGCATTTTACGCTCACGTCGATAACGTTTTTGATACAAAACTATAGAATAGAAGAAAGACAAAAACAACAAAAAAATGAAATTTATATATAAATATAAATATTGTTTTTTTTTTAATATATTTTTGATTTATTTATAAAGAAAGAAACTTGATATTTACTAGAAGAATGAAAGGAGAGTAGAGAATGAATACAGTTTTTCTGTACATGTATTTTTTAATTAAAATCTACAAACTCAATCGATCATATTTCTATAAGAAAAATCACTATCAATTTTATTTTTTATATAAAAAATTTGCTTGCACTTTTTTTGCATTATTATGACCAGCATAATTTATTAATTTTAACATTAATATGCGATGGATATGTGTGTGGTCCAACGATCTATCGTATTAATAAACGACTGATCGTTTGTTTGATCACTTGAGAGGAATTTTAGTATTTTGTTTTATAAATTATTTAAAAAAAATCCATCAGTAATTTATTACAGGAAAAAATTCCTTGGGAATAATAATTGAAGTGGGAGGTCATTCAGATTTTAGATTAAAAAGAGATCATAATTTTCAATAAAAAATTTCTTTGTGATCGACATAATTAAAACAATTTTTTATTTAAGAAAAAAGGCAATTATTGAAAATTTTTTTCTAAAATACACTTAAGGAACAGTTAAACTCTAAATATAAGGAATCACGAAATAGTCTCACTTTTGCCTTGACCCTTTGCCCGCATTTGTATTGATCGTTTTTTTTTAAGTTTGCTATTTCCTCAAACAGATCCAAAATTTAAATTTTTTATCGTCTTTTCTCTTACATTAAATATCTATTTGTCATGGTTGAATGATCAAGGCGTTTAGGTGTGTCATTTGCTATCTAAGAGGTTCGTCATCATAAATTCATTCAAACAGAAAATGAAGATTATTTGTTTAATTTCTTATTGAAGGATTTTTTTAATGTTTCAAATGTATTTTATAGATTTGTTATTGATAAATCAATAATTAAATGCTAAAATTGCAAGAATTGACAATTAAATGGAATTAGAAAATTTAAAGCGAAATCATTTTTTTTTTAACTCACTACCATCAAAGGTAGAGATGAGGGTACGTTAAGTTTGTTATTTCGTGTGTAACGCTAAGAAGGTATTATCTAAGAATCCATAATGTATATCATATGCATATATTGACATGCATTTGCTCTGAGAAGTTTCCTTTAAGGAATGCCTCTATTCAGAAAACCACATAATGTGTCCACTTATTTTTGGCCTGACTTGACATCCTCTCACTACTAAGCCCTTGAACAATAATATGATATTATTTGAAGCAAATCCCCCCAAATGCTCGCAGCTAAAGGTTTTGTTTTATTTCGTTTTTATTAAATTTTCGCTCTCAATCCTTTAATCTCGATAGACTAACATAATAAAAGACTGAAATTCCAAAATACTAATTTTAACATTAAGCTTTCTAATAATATAACAAAAATCTCAATTTCTATTAAAGGTTTGTTCCTCCGATTTTTTTTACATACCTTTTAACTTTAAGTGTATTTTTCTCTCTTTTTGAGCAAAAAGCTAAAATTAATTTAAGTCTAAATCAACAGAAAAACATCTATAGATTTGTATTTTTAAATTTATATTTTTTTCCCAACATTGTATGCCTTCTCTAGTGAAGTGTTTATAATAAGAAATGACTCAAATAATGGCCCATAATGACACCTGATATCGTTAGGGTCTATACAACAATAATAACAAATGCAGCAAATATCCATAAAGAGTTATATGTTTTTATATTGAACATTTGTCTCCCTCCTCTTGCCATCAATAACTCCTATTAATATTGTTGGGGCTTGAGATTGATATTCAATATCTTTAAGTAAAAATGTTCATATTCATTGAAATAGTATGAAGAGGTTTGATGAGGTCCTTTATATTTTTAGTTTTATTGTCTTTCATTTCATTGATTAACTTTTGCTTTTGTTGTTTGTACTTTTTCTTCTGTTTTTATACCCTCCACCACCACAAGTGGTGAAGTGGATATATTGACTTTGTCATTCCGTGTGAAACACTAAGAAGGAATCGTTTTTGACCACAAAATTTATATATATATTTTTGCATCAAATCAAAATCTGAAACGATTTAGTCAGACGGACGTCTGTATGTTTGTATGTCTGTCTGAAATTATCTCGGACTCCATAATGTATATATATTCTTGTATCAAATCAAAATCTGAATCGATTTAACTATGTTCTCTGTCTGTCTGTCTGTCTGTCTGTCTGTCTGTCTGTCTATTCGACTGTCTGTCTGTTGTTGACACACTCACATCCACAAATTTGTCCTGAGTATTTATCCTGGGAAGTTTTCTATTTCCAGCAATATCGGTTTAATATATCAATATATATAGGCAAATATCTGAGGCAATCTCTAAGCACCAGCGAAGGAATTTCGTAAAAATGTCAATGAAAAATTAACAAATAAGAATAAGATTTTGGCATAATATAAAGTTATATGTACTTCATTACCGTTCTGAAACTTATCGAAATCAGAGCAGCAGAAAATAGTTATAGACAAGTTAAGTATTCCTGTGTTATATTTAAGAAAAAGGGTTATATGTTTTATAGGTTTGTGAGTGTATGTACGAAACATAACTTATTTGTGGTGGAGGGTATTGAAGATTCGGCAAAGCCGAATATAACATTCATACTTCTTTCATTATTATTTTGTTTTCTTCATTTATTTCTTTGTTTTTTTTTTTTTTTTTTGTATTTCAACAGAAATCACAATTCAAATAAATTTAATATCATTTGATTAGTTCATAACACTTGAATGATATTTTCTTCTTAAGAAAGACAATAAGAGTTTAAAGAAGGAAATTATTTTGTTGTATTTTAAATGAAAAAAAATACAAAAATAAAATCATTTGTGGATCTGTTTTTATTAAATGAAATTCAAGAAGTTTGTTCGGAGAATGAAAAAACAAAAAATGAAATGAAATAAATTGTCAAATTTAGATACAAAGTTATGATTAAACGTGATTGAATTCCTCGGTTGGATTAAAAAATTAATTAAAATCTCTTAATAAGGAACCTCCTTTCCAATGAAATGAAATTGTAAATATTATTTATTTGTATCTTTTAACATTTTTAAAATCAAATGGCTTCTAATAAATTTAAGTCCAGAGACACGCCACACAATAAGTCCAATTAGATTTATTAACCGTTGCATTGATTTTGAGGGCTTACTGAGTGAAAATTGTACTAAGAACTTTAATTATTTTTTTTTTTAAACTTTATAAAGCACAAATTTTGAAGTTAATCACATCTTAGTGAAATTGTTTAAAAAAATATTTTAACCGTGAGCCTAATTGGAAACGGAGCTATTGTGACCCAAAGAGAGGCTTTGCTGTTAGCCTAAAATGAGCTTTCCAATCATAATGTATTATGTGCTCATATAAATACCTACTTATATAAATTCATCTATAACATAAGATCCTGGACTTATTAAATTTTCACATAGAAGAATTATGAGTACATACGGAAAAGTAATTCCACAGCTTGTCCAATTACTGAACAATTAAGACCTCAAAATATTAGATATCTCATGTAAATAAAAATCATATTAATGACAACTTTATTGACAATCTTTTTTCAACATTTCCTTATTCCAGTTCCTGACAAATTGTGTTTCATAAGGAAAATTATGAAAAGGAAGTGCAAAGAATGTTTGGGAACAGAGCAGTAACGACTTAAATTAGAATCCTTCATAACATGAGAAATTTTCAAAACTTTGTCAGCCGTTAAATGATCCATTTATAATGAACAATGCGAATTGTAATTTCCATCATAACATGAAGATTTTGTCCAATTTTTTTAGTATGAAGTCCTTAGTGAAATAAGCTTAAATTCAAAATGCATTATTGTCCTTTTTTTTGTTAGGATAATGAGTAAAATCAACCTATTAATATCGATAGCATTGTAAGCAAATTTCAGCGAATCGAAGCGAATATATTAGCGCATATTTGAACAGTTCATTCAGCGGAAAACATTGTTGTTGTTTGCTATAGTTTAACGTCAATGCTGCTAATAATTGAATATTAAAGTAATATTTCCTAAAAGAATTTTAATTAAGATTCATAAAGTTCAATGTACTCAAGAGCTGAGGGATGTTTCACACAAATCAAACTTTGATCGAGGATTATTGAATAATTGAACTACTGGGACTTGCTCAATATTTTTAAGAACTGATTTTCCGAAAGTAATATTAAAACATTCATAAAATTTTCACAGAGAAATCACAATATCTCCAGAAGTTGTTCGCTAAGATCAAGGGAAAAGTTACCCAAATATCTCTAGGTTTTCGTTTAAAGTCAGTTTCGAAGTTTAAAATATCTTTATAATGTTAATTAATGTTAAAAAGGTTTTTAGAACAGATCGTTAGTGTTTTAGTCACTATTTTGTAGGACCTAATTGAATTTATTTGGAATTTATATGCCTCCTTTTCATCCCATACAAATTAATTTAAAAGTTAAAAATATGTTAAGAGCTTTTTCTTTCTCACTCTTTAATTTTACAATCCAAAAAGGTCACTTTTATTACAAAATGTAACTAAAATGCTAATTTTTATTCCAAAAATAAAAAAGACAAAAACCCTTAAGGTAAAAATTTGTTATGGTCATTTGTTAGTTTAAGCGACTGTGACTTAATCTTATTGATCTTTAAAACGTGTCTATTTATTTCTTTCAACTCTCCTTTCTTAATTTTTTTCAATGTCGTAAATAAAATGCAAATCAAAGTCTCTTTTAACTTACCTCTTAATTTCCGCTCATCAACTAATTGCCTTTCTAATGAGTCTTTTACTTCACGTTCGCGTAAAACGTCCATTTTCAATTCAGCTAAAGAAAACGAAAAAAACAGAAATAAAACAATACAAGAGAAAGTTAGTTAAACAATCAACAACAAAATCAGAAAAAAAAAACATTTAAATCTTTTTTTTATAACAAAAAACAAAAATCACTTAAATAAATCTTTATTTACAAGCAAAAAACCTACATCACTTACCTTTTTCATAACTTATGGCTCTTTCCTGTTGCCGGGCATTATCTGCTGCTACTTTCAATAAACTTTGTATATTTCTTAGTAAAGTTTCAGTGGAGGAGGGTACACCTGGATCCATGGCTAAAGGACCCAAAGTGAGACCACCTGCTGCTAATGCTGCCGCTGCCGATGAAGCATCACTTGCTGCTAGTAAAGCTTCATTGGGAGTTAAAGCACCACCACTGCCTGAACCGGGCAATGAAGGGCCATTTGCGCCGCCATTAGCTGCGGCGGCTGCCGCTGCCAATGTAGAATAATTTAAAGCACGTTGATGTTGCAAAGCGGCAACGGCGGCATTATGGGAAGGAGAACCATGTTGCAAGGCTGGATGATTGGGGTCGTGTTCACCAAGCACATTAACAGAGACCCGATCTACACCACCCACCAGAGACGAATTGTGGTGGGGCATATTATGGGCGCGCTGATGACGTTGTGAGGCAGGGGAGTGGTTATCGCGTTCAACATCGCTTAAGTCTAAAAAAAATAATTAAAAAATAAAATAAAAACAAAATTTTGCAATTAAAATTTCTGTATTTGAAAGATCTTTTTTTCGTGTTCTCTCCCTTTTTTCTATCAAAAATTTCTCTTTCTTACCTTCATCATCTTTTCCCATCCTTTCGTCTACATCCGATACATTATCATCACTTAAATTCTCTATATCCTCATCTTCATCAACATTTGTGCCATTTCCTCCACCCATTTCACCAACACTTCGTCCACTGTTCCTTTCTATACTATCATCACGTACTGAATGGGCTGGTGAATGCATATCACTACGTTCGCTTCGCTCATCACAATTACTACCCTGATCGGTATTACCGCCCGACTTGGAAAGATTTAACACAGGACTTTGACGATTGGGAGAGCCTAAAGAAAATTAAATGAAAAAGGAAGGGAAAAGAAATTTATTAAATAAATTAAACAAATTAGGAAATGAGTTCCTAATAATAAGGACTTTTTGGGAAAAAAATATTAATGCTTGATATACTTACAGTTTCGTGAGCTTAAATCTCGAGGTTTCTGTTCACCACCCATCACACCTCCTCCGACACCACTCATTTGTTGACGTTCATCGGTACGTTCTTCACGAAGTCTGAAATGATAACGAGAGAGAAATTGTTTTTGAAATACTCTGAAAGGAATTTAAAGCTTTGAGGAATTAAAAAGCTTTAAGTTTTTTAAAGCTTAAAACTGTCGTAAGATGTTAAAAAAACTCTTTTCACGGAGCCAAAAATTCTAAGAGCTAAAGAAATGCCTAAACATTTTTTAACTAACTGCAAATAAGAAAGCTTTGCAGGATCAAAGCTTTCTTAGATTTAACAAATATGGTGAAATAAACTTTTGATTTAAATTGATTATAAGTTGTTACTGAAGCTTTTTTTGTTATAAAGCTTTTCAATGACCAAAAAATATTAATTGTTCCATTAAATAAAATTTATGAAGATTGAGCCTAAAAATAAATATTTAAGATTAGTGCACCTGTGTTTAGATATCTAAATTTAAAGCTCCTGTCAAAATGAGTTAAATATAACTTAAAGCTTTGGAATTGTCCTAGATAAGCATTTAAAATTTTTATTAAAACTAAAAGCTCTTAAAATGATCGTCTAAATATAAAAAACCTTTAAATTGTTAATTGTGACCACTTACCTTTCCAAGTGTTTAACAATATCCTCATAGGCGGCCCGACAATTCTCCCAAATACCCGATCTAGCCAGAGCATCCATATTTGCGGCTGACATGCCACTTTGAGCGGCTGCCTTTAACATTTGACTATCGGGACGAGCATGTAAACCATGGGGAGGCATACCGGGTGACATTAAAGCAGAGCCAGGATGATGATTCATTTGCATAAATGCCATATGATTAATGGGCGGGGGATTATAGCCGTTGGCCAACAAAGGAGATTTTTCCAAACGATTTATATCTGGAAAAAAGTAGAAAAAGGAAAAAAGGATTTAATTAAAAAAAGCAAATAATTTTAAATTTTGTAAAATAGTCTTCTTCTGTAGTCTTGAAAATCAGTTATTAACAACAACCAATTTTTATTATTTTAGTCTAAAACATGTCTGAGTTTTCTTTTTTTGCATTATTATTGTTATGGTCGTGGTCATTTATTTTAACCATATTATTATTCTGCTGGCCAACGTATTTTGTTTGTTATCACATTAAGTTTGTGTGTGTATGCTAAACTAAAATATTTGTCACATTTTTTGTTGTTGTTATAATTTTAAATAGATTTTGTTCACATTTTTGTTAAATTTTCAGGGTTATTTCAACCATTTTACTATTACTGCCCCCTTCTCATTTTATTATTAACAATCCTGGAATATGCGTGTTTTAACATTTAATACGTCATTCATTGAAAACAATTTAAGTTTGTTTCTCAGTAATTTTTCGTTATGGCTGGTTTTTAGTTGTATTTGCAGTTTTTTTTTTTGCGCATAAGGGGTCTCGTTACTGGAAAACCATATAAATATGGTTGAATAGTTTTAAACAAATTATGTATATTTATCTTTATTTTGAAAAAAAAAAAAAAACAACAACAAAAACTACAAAAAACATTGTGGTAATTACATTTAAATTATTTTTAATTTGTGTTGGTTTTGTTTACTTAAAAAGAGGAGGGGCAATGGGGAAAGGCTTTTAATTAATATTTAATTAATGAAAACATTTTAATTAAAATTGAAAGAGAGAAAAATATTAAAATCGAATGCCTCTTGGGAAAATAATCCACCATTTAATGACTTTTTTGGAAATCTCGCCAATATTCTTTGATTATTATCTTAAAGTTCTAAATATTAAAATTTCACAAGAACTTTTTTTGACAAAAAAAGTAAGAAAAGAAACAAGTTTTCAAAAACGTTGCATTGGGAATGGAATTCTAACAAAATTTATTTGTCTGAATTCCATAAGAAATATTTGCCAAACAATTTTGTAGTTATTGTCCCATAAACACCAGCAGATAAAGTTAAAAAAATAAATCTAAAAAACAAATAAAACGTCTAACAGACAAGTTATCAAATTTGTCGGACGACAAAAATTATAGAAATTAATAAAATTTTAAAAGAGAAACAAATTTATTAATTCTCAGTTTGCTTCCACTACAATTCTAAGTTCAGTTAAAGGTTCTAGTTCAGGTTCTAGTACAGGTTCTAGGTTCCGGTTCTAGGTTCCGGTTCTAGTTCAGGTTCTAGTTCAAGTTCTAGTTATGATTCTAGTTCAATTCTACTTCAGTTTTAGGTTCAATATCATTTCAGTTCTAAGTTTGATATTTATTTTTCAAAATTTTAATCTGAAATGTCCATTGGGTTTTCCATTATTTATATTCCATGAGGCATAAAAGAAGATTTCTGTTGAAATGTTGCTGATAATAGTTGCAAGTAACACAAGTTATTTGCAACCATAACCTACAATTGTCGTAAACAACAATACAAAACAAATCAAATTGTTGCACATTTCATTATTATTTTCTTTTTCTTTTCATCCGTTGCATTTGCATTATTCGCTGTTGCCACTTGGCATCAGGTCTTTGTTAATTCAAGCACGATTTCTTTATTTCTCTAAGGTTTAAATTAAAAATTCCTGTTTTCATTTTCAATACAAATGCGAATACAAACCGACCAAATAAAAAAAGTTATATTGAAATTGTAAAAGAAACTTAAATTATTATGCATTTGCCAGTCATATGGTTCCAATAACTTGAAACGATTGTATTATTAAACCCCCGAATTATGGTTATATTTCATTTGGGTTCTAAAGGAAACATTGAGAAAAGAAAACTTTTTAACATCCATCCACCATTATCATTCAATGTGGATGTGTGTGTGTGCTAAATATGATTTGTACGATTGTCTGTCCATTTGACTTGATAATGGTTGTATTGTAATTTGAAATAATTTCATTTCTTTTCCCAGTCGTTTCTAGACTTATGATTATTGGTTTACGAATACGACTGTTTAATTCTTAGGAGTTGTGTTTTTATATTTCAAGTAATTTTCTTGAGAAAAGAAATCCATGATGATTTGTTAAATATATGACCCAGTATTTGAGATGTAGAAGCAACCATAACAAAGCCTTTCTGAACATGTGTGTGGTTTAGAATAGAAGATGAAAGGAAAACATAACAGACAAATTTGATACACTCGAAAAAAATTGAATGAAAGGAAGGACGTTTAAAGAGGAATTTATTCAGTTCAGTTATGGTTTTATTTCAGGTTCTAAGTCAATTATAGTTCAAGATCAAGTTCTAGTTAAGATTCTACTTCAGTTTCTATTTCAGGTTCTTGTTTAGTTTCTTGTTTAGGTTCTAGTTCAGGGTCTAGTTCATACTGTAGATCAGGCTCTAGTACAGGTTCTAGATCAGGTTCTATTTCTAGAGCAGGTTCTACTTAGGTTCAAGTTCAGTTTCTAGTTCAGGTTCTTGTTTAGCTTCTAGTTCAGTTTCTGGCTTAGGTTGCTGTAGAGTTTAGTTCAATTAAACTTTAGTTTTAGTTCAGGTTTAGTTCCGTTCTAATTCAGTTTTATATCAGTCTTAGTTCAGTTTTAGTTTAATTATAGTTCGTTTGAAATTCATTAAATCTTGTTTTGTTCGTGTCTTATAGAAATTTCATTATTATTTGCGATTTATCGTAAAACTTCTAACAGGATCTCTTAACTGCTTTTATGCATTTAAACCTCGATTTAGGCCTAAAATCGTCTATTTTAACTATTTACTAAATCTAGATTCCAATCATTTTTTATATTTAATGGATTCTTTTACAATTCCAGTTTCTTTTTCAATTTAAAACTTTTCTTTTCTCTCATTTTTGACATTTCAACCACGCCTACTTTTTTTATTACAGCTGGATCAAACATTTTGTTTAACACTAATGTATTCAATGATTTGTTGAAATTTATAAACCTTTTACTGATTTTATTTTCTTATTGTTTTTGCTTTTATTGATTTACAAATTACAACAATATAAATCTTGTATAATCAATTGTAAAACCAAAATTATGGATTCTTAAGAAGTCATGAGAATGAAACCAAAAAAAGATGATAAAAAAAACTACTTAACACACATTTAAGTCAAAAACAAAATCTTTTAAAGTCAGAAAAAAAAACTGTTAAGTCATGGAGACTATTTGTCGGCTAAAGAGTTTGAGCATAAAGCACAAACTGGCGTTTTGAGTTTTAGTCTTTTTTTCAATTTATAGTTTTTTTTTGTTTGTAAGCAAAGTTATAGTGGCGGCTTTTCTTTTTGTGGAGATTTTTTATTCAGAAGAAATAAAAAAAGAGAAGGCGTTAAAATTTAAATGATATGGCAAGTTCTTAGTTCTCTTATTTAAAAATAATACCAGTATTTAAGCAATAATATAAATATGTTATTAAAGGATATTTTCTGTTACTTACCACTTATATGACCATTTTCATAGGGATAATCACCATTATCCAGACGATGTTTTTTCAATTGTGGATGTTGACTGAGATGGGTGGGTGGCAAGGATAAACCCACTGGTCCCCTTTTGGGCGGTCTACCCGGTCTGGAACTGCGGAATTGCAGAGAGTTACTGTTTGGATTAAAATTAATTGTTTAAATAAAATTAGTAACGCAAATAAGCCATTTTAAACCATTTTCTAATTTATCGAAACAATTTTCTTTTAAATTTAAAATGATTTTTTTTTGCGGAAATAAATTCTTTTAATTTTTTTAAAGAAATTAAACACATAATCATACATTCTAATTATTTGGAAAAACTTTTTGAAACAAAATTTGAAATGCAGATTTGCGTTACTTTTGTTAAATAAAAAAAGTTTAGGAATATTTTTACTTAAGAATTTCTAGAGCTTTTTTTATATTACAAAAATTAAGATTTATTTTAATGGAACTGGGTCCCTGTCTAATCCAGTTCTTATTATTATCATGTTTTAACGTATTTTTATCATGCTTCCTCGCTTACGGAGTTTACACTGATTAAATAATCTTTTTTAGTTTTCCATATCTGTTCAGACTTTCTTTTCAATTTTTGCAAGGACATGCTATATCCAAACAATATGTGTATCAAATAATAGATAAAAATCTTGGCATTAAAAAAAGTCTTATATCTTTGAATGCTTAAGGACCATAACATACAAATATATCCTTCCTTGATTCTTGAAAATTCGTTTAAATTCAAAAATAAACTTTCACGAAATTTAAATTAAATAAAAATTAAAATTTTGAAAGGACATTTTTTCGATGTTATATTGAAACATTCTAAAAATATTTGTTTTTGTATTTCTTGAACAATTAGGACTGTTATTTAATATCCCATTCATGTTAAAAATTTTCTACATTTTCTTTTACAACTTTTTGGAAAAAAATTCGTATTTTTTCAGCATTTAAAGCCGATTTAATGGAAAATCTGAACCGATATAAAAATTCTGAAAATGCATTTTTATCTCAGAATTATCGGACTCCATAATTAATTAATAAATCTTATTCTCTAATAAAAACACTATGAATACAGGACTTTTCTTAAATAACGCGGAATTTATATTGAGATTCGAAAAATCTGTTATATTTTTGACTTTAACTTTTTTAAATCGGTTCAGATGATGTATATATAACTTATGAGGTTTGGATGTTATTTACAGAACGACAAACTTAATGAAACCTCATTACTAATTCTTGGTGAAGGACACTTTTAAATGTGTCAAAAATTTTTTGCTCCAATTTTAACATGGTCTCAGATATCGTTCTATATACATTTTACTGCTAAACTAAACTTTCAAACTTTATTAAGAAAACATCTTAAGGATAATAACAAACAATCTAACCCAATTTCATTATGAACATACCATTACTTTTGATGTGAGCATACATGTACTTAATCTACAATCAAGATATTTTTGCACAAATTTCAGACAGTCGAATTTGAAAGAAAGATGAAAAATGAATGGGCATTCTGGCTCAGTGATCTTCTGACAGATGATTGAATATCTTGCGAATGTTGTTGATATAAATTTTTAATGTTTAGGAGACGCGAGATTTAGTAACCATTTCCAGAGTCTTCAATATATACTACCTTTAAATCTTGATCCCAAAATTTGGCCACTTGTGAAATATAATAATTTAGTTGATTAATTTTGAAATATTTAGATCAAATTTCCGCGAAATCGGATATGCAATGATTTAGATCATGTTCTAAAATTTTAATATTTTATTATTCCATATGATTTATTACTACATTTTTCCCAAAATTAAATTCTATGAATTTTTCTCTATTTAATGAACAAATATTATAATTATTTTTAATTTATTTAGCTGCAGGAAATTATGAAAACAAAATTTATTATTCCAGACAATAGTTTATTTATTTGTTTATTTATTGAGATAATAATTTATTTTTGTTACTTCATCTAATGTATATATTTTTTTGTTCTAATATTTATTTAGAGATTTTACGTTAATTTCGTAGATTTTTTTTATACGTTTAAATCTCAAAATAAATAAAAATAAAAAAATATTTATGACTTTATTTAAAAAGTTAATTTTTAAATAAATACGCTACTGTTTTCTCTACTCTTGTTTATTGTTATTAAGTATTTTTTATTATTGTTGCAACTTAAAATCTTATTACTCCTAAATAAGTAGTAGTGGGTGCTATTTATAGTCATATAGAAAAAAACCAACTAAGAATGTTATCGTCGGCTATGCCGATTCTTCAATACCCTCCACTAAGAACTAAATAAATAATGTTTCATACATGTACATTATAGGCACATACAAACTCACATACACACTCACAAATTTATACAATACACGAATGTATTTTTTATTTAACAAAGAAATCTTAATGTGTTATCAAATTAG
Organism: Cochliomyia hominivorax; assembly: GCA_004302925.2. Lineage (NCBI taxonomy): Eukaryota > Metazoa > Arthropoda > Insecta > Diptera > Calliphoridae > Cochliomyia > Cochliomyia hominivorax. The sequence continues at coordinate 32,944,012 of PYHX02000158.1, forward strand.
TTATATGTTTGGCTATAACTTTTTTAAACTGAACCGATTTTGATGATTTTTGGAATAGTAATGAGGTACATATTTGTTGACATTTATCTTAATTTGCCGATTAATAATTCATAATTTTACGAAAGTTCTTCGCTTAAATTTAGATGTTGTCTAAGATATAGGTGTATATCTCTTAGCATACTGAACCGATTTTTCTAGTTTTGAATAGAAGACTTCTTAGGTCTATACTTGATACTCAGGCCAAATTTTATTGAGCTCTGCCAATTATTGCGGCTGTGAGCGGAACGGACAGACAGACGAACATAAATAAATCGATCCAGATTTTGATGTTATGCAAGAATATATACATTATAAGGTCATACCCTACCTCCTAGCGTTGCACACGGAATTTCAAAGTTAATATACCCTCTTCATCACTTGTGGTGGTGGGGAGTATAATAAGTAAAAATGTTATAGTCGGTCAACCCCGACACTCTCATACCCTACACCTACACAAAAAAGTAATGAGCGACCCCCGTAAAATTTTATTTTCTGATTTATTCTGAAATGTGCAGTACATTATACCATTAACGTGAAATTTATGAATCTTTCTGAATTACAAAAGTTATGAACCGGCCCTGTGCAATTTTGCGCATCGATTTTTGCTGACATTTATTTTAATTTAACCAACTTTTATTACAATACCAACGTATATGAGAGATTTATGTCCTTCAAAGTGGTATTTGGAAGGGGCCTGTATGGGGCCAAAAAGAAGAAATGGATCGACGCTCGCAGAATTTGGCATTTCGATTTAGAATATCAATACCGATAACTCATTTCTGTTGCATTTCGTTAAGATCGTTTTATGTTTATGAAATTTATGAACATTTGTATGGGAATTATTGTACCGAAAATGTCCAATAATAATATGTACCAAATTTCATCCAGACATCTCAAAAATTGAGTCTTGTATAATGTTCACAACGTATATATGAACAATCAGCTGGACGGACAGACGGATGAACATTATCAACTCTACTCAGAAAGTCATTCTGAGTCGAACGGTATACTTAAAGGTGTTTGTTACAAACATCAGCACAAACGCATAATACTGCAACCACCTGCCATGGTGTAGGGTATAAAAATAAAATATTTATTTAAATTTATTTATTTATTTATTTTTTTTTAATATTTTTTTATTTAATTTTGGCAAATATTTTAACTAACTTCTGTCTACAAACATAAAAGATTTATAAAGTTTATTTTAGTTATTTGTTTTATTATACTATAAATGTGGTTTTGTTTGTTATAGTTGTTTCCTTTCAAAGAGGGGAAATTGTTACACAGATAAGAGATATTTAACTAAACATCTTTTAGGGTTTTTGGAGTGAGCGCCTTTATTTACTTTCGGTTACATTTTACCCAGAAAACACAAAAAAAGGTCAAGTTTTTAGGCCAACTAAATACTGATTAAATAAATAATATAACAAGAAATTAAGTTGTTTCCTTAAGATAACAGATAAATTACGATAGAAAATTGTTGTGACTGCATTAAATACTTCTCATGTAAACCACAAAAAAGAGCAAAATGTTTTTTTTATTAACTCGAAGAAGAGATTATTTTAAGAGAAAATCAAAAATCAAATTAAAATCTTTTTCTTTTATTTAATCATAATGCAGTTTGTTTGGAATGCTCTAATGGAAAGAAATTGGCCAAGCTCTATAGAATTTGATCCGATTATTTGAGTTTGTACTGAGAAATTTACTATTTTCAACAAAATAAATATCTGACACACTTTCATCTACAAGAATGGTATCGAACGATGAAATGTGGTCCAATTATTTGTTACTTTTCTTGCGAAGTTTCCTCTTTAAAATCAGCAAAGTTGCTGCAGAAATTCTAACTTTTGATTTACTTTAAAAGACTGGGGAAGACCTTTAGAGATATATTTCTACTGCCTGTGGAAGGCACATTCACATCCAAAGAAATGTCTACAGCTCGATGATATTTGGTCCAATTATTTGGTATTGTCTTGAGAAGTTTTCACCTTAAAACCTGAAAAATTGCTGAAAGATTAAAGGAAAATAATCAAACTTGAAATAATCTTCTTTTTTGCTTCTTTCCAACTCATTTATATTTAGAGCTCAATAACTCTTATTTAACTTTTGTCCGTCCATCCGTAGTTGTTGTTACAACAGCGGACACTTCCGGTTGATGCAGTTATCTTTGAATTGAAAATCATTGGCCGAGTATAACATCAATTTATTAATTTAGAAAAATATTCATATTATGATAATTTTCTATTCATTTAATTTTTACGGCACCAGAATATACGGCATAAAATTTTACGAGGGTTGGCCCTTAATTTCCTATATCCCTCATACAACCGCCAGTTTTAAAAAATCATAGACATAAATCTTTCATAAACATTACTGATCTGATAATACTTTAAATAAGAATGTTTAATGTAAGCATAAATCATATAATCGAATTTTACGAGGGTCTGGCCATAATTGTGATGCATCCAGATAATACATTCAGTTTTAATCTACTCTCTTACTGTTAATCTGAATTTTAATTTTCTCGTTAGATGTAATAGAGAGAAAAAAGTTTATAAAACTCTCATTGAACTAAGAGAGCAATGAAAGTTGAAAGCTTAATTTTACACTGAAAAAAAATCTTCATTTTTTGAATTTATATGTCAAAACAATGACAATATATTATCCTTAATTTTTGGTTTGTTTTCCTAAAAATATTTTTTTAGATATTTCTGTACAAATTTCCGTTAGAACAGTGTGCAATGAAAGAGAATAACAAAATATTAATTATTACTCTCTTGACTGCAAAAAAAGTTCTTTTCAAAATAATTTCTAATTAAAGTTTAATTAAAAATTAATTAAATGGGCGGGTAATATGTAAACTTAAAGCTTTAAGTAACTTTAACTATTAAATAAATTACTGAAAGCTGTAAGAAAAAATATTTGCATTTCTGTTTCTTTTTTTAACTCAAATTTGGCAAATTAACAGTTTTTTTAAATTAAATTTTTTAGTTTTCTTTCATTATTTTCAGCAAAAAAAAAAAAAAAAAAACATGTTTAACGTTTAACTTACATAAATAAGTTTTTCCAATTTTATAACTTTTTATAGCACAACTGCTAAAAAAAAATTATATTGAATATTAAAACACAGCTGCTAACAGGTTTTTCAGTAGTCCATAGTATTTGTATCGAGAAAAAAAAACGAATTTCATATTTACAAGATACATTTTGCTAGTACATGACTCTTTTTTATGTTTTTTTTTCAGTCCAATTTTTTGCTCTGAAATTATTGTTGTATAACTAGTAATTTTATTAATTTATTATTACTTTTAAGCTTTTTTGGGGTTTAGCTTTCAGCAGACAAATTAATGTGACTGTCATATTTGACAGGTTGTTTTGTCTTTTCGTATACAATATTTGTAATTGAAATTGTAAATAAACATGATTTTGGGAGGTAAATTTAAAAACAAATGAGAAAAAAGTTCCTAAAATTAAACAAAGCTTTAAATTTAAACATGGAATTTTGGTTTAAGTTATAGCTTAAATTAAAAAGCTTTAAACTTTTACTTAATTTATTTTCTTATAAGTTAAATTTTTGAAATTTTACATTTAAAAAGCTTCAAGCTTTTACTTAAATTCTTCTCTCTTGTAAGTTCAAAACAAAATATTGAAAATTTGAAAAATATTGAAACTTTTAATTTAATCATTTCAAAAATTCCTTGGCTCTGAAGCTCTAAGTTCGATTTCAAATTTTAAATTTTTTATTAAAAGAGAAAAGGCTTTCTAAGCTTTGAATTTAATACTAACACATTGAAATTTGTCGAAATAAATTAAATATGATCGTGTGGTAAATATAAAATTAGTATTAAAGAAAAGCTCAACCAACCAAAATACTCGTTACTTATTTGTAAGACTTAAAATGATCAGAAAGCTTGAGCTCTGTAGTCAAATATTAACAATTCATATCATTTAAGGTTGTGAGAAGAGAAATTATTGGGTACGAAGTTAATGGCTCCTTTGAAATTATAAATTATAAATGATCCTTTTTAACTGATCAGTACATTATTTATTGTCCTGCGAAGTTTAAATAACAAAAACGGTGCAATAGATACAAAATCACAGTCTGATAACTGTAGGAACTCCAAGATTCAAAAGCATAACTTAAACTTTGTTCTTTGGCTTTTTCTTTCGTCTATCCATTATAAGCAGTTACCGAAAACAATGAAGTTTCTCCAACTGGTTTGTTGTTGTTCTTAGAATTTTTGCTGTTTATATAGCAAAATCGGATCAGGATGTAAAAAGTTATAGACCGTTTTTGTGAAATTTAAATGTGGCCAGATTGTTTGTTATTGTCCTGAGAAATTTTGTGTTTAAAATCGATAAAATCGTTGCGATAGCTTAAAAGTTATAGCAGCTGTGTTAATAAAACTATGTCCGTCTGTCTTTCCGCCCGCCTGTTCGTTGGTGCCAGACTCTGATGCCAATGAAATGTGGTCAGATGATTTTTTGTCTTCCTAACAAGTTTGTAACTTAAAATAAACAAAATCGGTTGAGTAAATAAATATGAAATTTGGTCATATAGTTTGTTATTGATCTCGAAAAGTTCGTAGTTCAAAACCACCAAAATCCGATTGATATATAGAAAATCAGAAACCAATAGGCGAAGCAATATCAAAATTTTTATTTTTTAATCTGTGTCAATACAACTATGTCCATCTGTCTTTCCGTCATTCTGTCCATTTTGAAGTTAATTGAATTTAACCAAATCAATTTTCATTGACCTGTGACCTTTACTATTTAAAACCAACAAAATCGGTGCAATAGATAAAAGATTATAGACCAATATCTGTGGCAACCTCCAAGAATTTTTTTGTTTGCATTTTTCTTTGGAATTTCATAATTCTAAATATTTCCTTCTTTTACTCTTTTAAACTAATATTTATAGCACTTTTCATTTAAATTTAAACAACCATATTTATTTAGTCAAGTCAAGTGATTTGTTTAATATTTATTTTAAAAACTGCGTAACAATTTTTTTCAAGATTCATAAGAATTTGTATAGGGATTTTGAAATAAATAACAACAACAATATTGGTTATCTTATATCTTTAAAGAATTTATAACAAATAGTATAATAAATTATAAATAACTGTTATATAGTCATTTTAAAAATATTTATTTCTTGAAGGTTTGTTCAACTTGAACATATAAAAAGAAATATATTTTTCGTCAGTTATTTTTGTTTTATTGTGGGTTTAATAAATATTATTGTGATTTTTTGGAAATATAAAAATTAATATTTACATTCCGTTTCTACTTTTAACGAACAGATAAATGGAAAGACAGAAGGACATTTATAAAGTGTAAGGTGTAAAGAACATTTTGAGCTTGTCTCAAATATTGGGTAATAACTTTTTATATACTACACCAATTTAGCTGGTTTTATAAAGATAACTTTTAAGGATAACAACAAATAATATGACCAAATTTCATATGCTTCAGATCCTGCTATTACTGCACAGATGGATGGAAGGACAGAAGGACAATAGTAAAATCAGAAATTGATATAAAAGTGAGAGTTCAAAATCAATATTTTTAAATTCTAAAAGTTAAATTAAATATTTTGAATTTTATTGATCTAGAAATGATCAGGTAAAAAACAGTTATACTGACATAACTAGTTTTATTCCTTATTGATGTTACACAGCGAATAGAAAACTTAACATAACTTCTTTTACCACCTGTATTGTTGTAGGGTTAAATAAGTGAGACTTTATTTATTTAAAATTTTAATTTCGCTTTTCATTAATTGTTTTTGTTTTTTTATTGCTGATAATTTTTTTGTAATTTATTTACAAATTACTTTTCTTGTTATAATATTTATTCGCAATTCTGGCATTCGTTACAATTTATTTATATTTAAATTTTTATCATTTTGTATGAAATATTTTTATGTTTATTAATAAATATTTAATTTGAGATAATTTTTTTTTATAATTTACATTTTAATAAATATTTTTCTATACAATTATTGTAAAATATTGCAAAAAATAACAGAAAAAATAATAAAAACAAAAGTTCAACAATTTAATGTAGAGGTTATGAATGATAAAATGAAAAGAAAACTTTAAATAAGACGAAGTTTAATAAAAAGATTAATAAAAAGTTCATGAACTTTTTAATCAATCAGGAAATTTTACAGACGAATAGGAAAACTTAAATAAAAGTATCATAGAGAATCTAAAAATCACCTAAATTCTCCTTCCTTTTTAAAAAACTAATCTTATACTTTTATTCTCTCTTCTGTTTCTCATTGAAATTTCCACCATTTTCTTTTTTCAAAACAAAAATTTTTCAATTTTTAACCATAAATTATTGACACCAAAATTGTCTAAAATCGATAATAATAATTTATAATGCCAACAAAAACAAGTAGCTTTATAATCGGAGAGTAAAATATGTACAAAAATAATTAAATACCTAAGGCCATATAATTAAATATATTATATAGACAACAACAATAACAACAACTACAGTAAGCAATAATATTATAATAATAAAAATAATAAAAAAAAACAACAATTTATAACTAGACCAAGTAATTTTCATTTAACACAATAAATCATAAAAAAAAATTGATATTGGAATTAAAATCTATAATCATTCATGTCACTACCGAAAATAGTAAATAGTAAAGTTAAGGAAAATATAGTTAAATTAAAACTTGAGGTAAAAAAGTTGAGAAATAATGATTAGAAAAGATCTCTTCTAAAGAAAAGAGCTTTACTTTCATTACTTTAATTAAACGAACGTCAATTTGTTTCTGGAAACCGAAGTTACTCGGTTATTTAAAGAGATGAGTTACGAGAGCAATTACTCCTTTCAAATCTTATTGACTTTTAATGAAAGAGAAATTTTTGAGCAAAACTTCACATAAACTTTATAATAATATATAATTTTTTTTCAGATATCTGACTATAGAAATATGTGAACAAATACAATAAGAGTGTTTATGATTTTTTAACTCCTCATGACATTTTTATTAAAAAAATTCATAAAGTCGTTACAAAGTCCACACAAAGTTTGTGTAGAAAATATAGGTCGCAGTTTTAAAGGTCTTTACAAATGTGTGATAGCATTAGTTAACGTATTAAATTTTATGGCCATGGATTCATTATTTTACCTAACACCCAGATATTGATGTTCGAAATTTCTTAAATGATTAAAATTTTATATTCTCCACCTCATGTGTGTAACGCTCTAAGACCCCATATAAACATATATTCTGGAATCAAATCAAAAACTAATTCGATTTTGCTACGTTCGTCCGTCTGTGCAAAAAAGCACCAAAATCGGATAAAAAAAGAAGTTATAGAATAAAATTTGCAAAATTTTGATACACCCCACAATTAGTGTGCCATATAGGCTGCAATTTTGAAGATAATTTTCTGAAATTTGCGACATATATTAATTTCAATATATCAAGAAACCCTACGATTGTGTTGGAGCTTTTATTTGAACCAGCACACATGTGAGATTCCTACGCGGAATAAGGTTTAAGTCTATAAAACTCTTAAATATGAAGCAAGTCTATTGAAATTTAGAACGATTGTTAAACTGTCACGTAATCAATTTGGCCATATCGACTCATATTTAGCAATAGGTTCCGGTCTCTTAACGGAAAATAGTTTTAAGCCTATAAAACTCTTGTTTACGAGCTAAACTTTTAGAATGTCATCATTATTATTATTTTGTTATTAATATTTTGCTACAGCTCCCAAATAAGGCCCCTTCCTGGAGTAGAGTTTTAAGTTAATAAAACTCTTATATTCTCTGTTCTTCCAATACTTCTCTAATTGTCTTTTATCAAGAAACCCTTAAATTTGCCACCAGTGGAGAGTTCAAATCGTTATTATTGACTACCAACAGGTCGGATGGATATCGTTAAATCGATTCAGAAATGTGTGTATAACATAATTTTCCAGAGACTTTTTTAAATTCCCCTAAAACTCCTTCAATTCTAACTCCTTCTTTAAAAGTTTATGTAACTTTGTGCATCACATTTTTGTTAACCTAAAATTTTTTTCTATATAAGAAAATTTTTAATTGATTTGTTTGTCAGGTCCCCCTCTTTCCATTTCTTATTATAAAATTTAATTTTGCTTTTGGAATAATAAAAAAATGGCAAACCAAAATCAAATAAACCTAATTTAATTTAGCGTGTTTGTAACTCATTTAATCATTGAAACAACACCTCAACTGAAAAACTACTCGTGGAAAAAAGTAGTAAAAAAATAATAAATGAAAAAAACTAAAAAATAAAATAAAATAAAATAAAATAAAATAAAATAAAAAATTATTAACAATTCATGCACAATTTGTTGTAGAAAAATTGTGCGCAACGTCTAATGTTTTAGTAGCTGCTGCTACTATTTTTCTGCTACCTTCCACTCGGTTTTTAGTTGATGATGAATTCAAATGTTGCAACTGTGGTAAAATGATTATTTTCATTTAAAACAGCTGGGAATATGATTTTATTTTAATTTATTTTTTTTTTTTTCTATATAATAAAAAAATATGTGTAATTTTTTGTAATTATTATTTCTAATAACAAAATTAACAAAATGTACTTAGTCTTTTTTTGTAATAAAACCATCGGAGGCAAATTGCTGTTCTGCTCAATTAAGTTTGAAAAAGTTATGGTTACTTTTTTTATTTAATAAGTTAAATTAATAAAAATAATATAAATAACAGAATAAATCACACCTTAAGTAGAACCAGCTCTTTAAAATGAAAATAATCTTAATTGAGGAATGAGACCAAAAAGATGTTTACATATAAAAAGTTTATAATTGTTTATAAAATTTAAGATTAAAGCTTTTTTAATGAAATTTAGTCAGTTTTATAAAAAATATTTAAAATCAAAATGTGAAATTCTAATAATATTGTCTTTAAACAAAATATCTGTTGAATAAAACTAATTTAATTTGATAAAAATCGATTTATATAGTTTGGAGTTATTCAGCATTCAATGAAGTCATTTCTGAACTTTAAATAAAGTAATAATAACACTTTTTTGTGAATAAAACTGAATCTCATATTCTGATTATAAAGAAATGTAGTTCATTCCATTAAAGATATTTAAGTTCAAGTCTCTTGAAAAGAAGAAGCGGATCCTCATTCTGGTTGAGGAGATTATTGGAATTATTTATGTAAAAAATTTAAAATTGAAAAAAAAGAAAAATTTATTTTTCAAAAATTCATAAAAAATCTAAATCTTTAAAAAATATAAATTTTAATAAAGTTTTAAAGAATTTAAACATATTTAAAATAAAATTAAATTTAATTGATCAAAATCGGTGTATAAATTTTGTTTTTATCCGCGATTTAAAAAAGTAACCGCGAAAAGTTTAGTAACATGTTCAAACTAGAATTTTTGAGGTTGCAACATTTAAAAGGGCATATAATTTTGATTTATGAACCGATTTTAAAGAAATATAGTTAATTTTGATTGGAACTTAATGGAATTTCAGAAATTTGTTTAAAAAAAGAATTTTGCAATTTGCAGATTTTTTACGATTTTTTAAATATTTAAATTGTTTATTCTTTTTAAAAAAATTTTATTAATTTCAATAAAAATTGTTCAAAAATTTTCAAATTAAAGTTGAATTGAAATTTGTTGTTTCAAAATCATTTAGAAATTTTTGTTGGCTTTTTGGTTTCTTTGTTTGATTAAAATCGGTTCTTAAATTTTTTATTTTTTATTTTATTTAAGATTAAAAAAGTCAACCCCTGCAATATGTTTATATTAAAAATTTGGGGTTACATCACTTAAATGAGTATAAAATTGTTAGTTTTACACCGATTTTAAAGAAATATAGTTTATTTCTATTGAAACAGATTAGGCTTTCAGAAATTTGTTAAAAGAGAACAAACTGTGTAACTGCTGATTTTGAACGATTTTTAAAAAATGGTAATTTTTGAATTTTTCGATAAATTTTTTATTAATTTTTATAAAGAATTTTAAATAATTTTGAATTGAAGTTTAAATAAAAATTTGTTAATTCAAAAGCATTTAGCAAAAATTTTTGACTAATTTTAGAAATTTTCAGAAATAAGTTTGCGTGAATAGTTTTGCATTGATGCTCAAATTAGTGATACAAACTCCAATGAAATTTTATTTTGAAAACATTATAGGATTAGAGAGTTTTTAATAAAAAAACAAGCTTTATTGCAAGAAGGATTTTAAAACTTTATTACTACAACTTTCGGAATCTACAAAATCCTTTTTTCTTCACTTAGGAGGTATGATTAAAATGTGAATTCATTTTATATTAATTTTTTCATGAATTACCATTATTTCCACATTTTAAACGCCTTCAATTTATAGTATATTGTGTTTGTATTTGGAGCATTTTATTGTTATTAAACCTTGACCTGTTTTTTATAAAATTTATTTTTTCATTGATTGAAAAATCACACTTGTCATTATAAATTTATTGGTCTTAAACATTATTTGTCACAATTAATGTTTAACTAAACATTTTCTTTATTCTTTTTTTATTTCTTTTTGTTTTAAGTAATTTGCATTTTTTTGCGGTTTTTTGTCAACATTTTTTCTCCGTCAAAGATTTTGTATTTTGTCATCTTAAGAGAAAAAAAACTTTTTTGAAAAACGACAGACAAAAAGAATTAAATAAAACAAGACATTGAAGTTTGAATGGAAAATTCACAAAACGAAAATAAAAACCAGCCTAAGAAACCTTTAAACAAGAAAAAAGAAGTACATAATGCATAAAAACAGTATGTACTCGAAACATTTATGACCATTTGCAATAAAACAAACCGACCGATCGATGGACGGACAGACAGACAGACAAACAGAGCAAACGATCGTTGGAGCGACCACAGAAACATTTAAGCCGGCATTTAAACTTAACAAAGTGTAAAGAGACATCAGAGCATAATGATAATGATGATAAAATAACATGATAATGATCATAATAATGCTAACGATCATAATGATCATAGTGATCATTATGCTGAAATTTTTATTACAGTCATTGTGAACGTTGCAGTTGATGATGATGATGATGACGATGGTGGTCCAGAATAAATGAACCTCAAGCCATGTGTCACTTGTGATCAACAAACAGATCAGATGAATGATTTTTATTTCATTTTACAAAAGAATCAACCAAAAACAAAAGTTGTAGAGAAAAAAAGACTTGAAATGCAGCACACGACAAAAATTTAATTTTTCTTGAATTGTTTTCAGAAAAGGGGGCTAAAGAAAAATCAATAAAATTGTGGTTAAAATTTCAGAAGAAAAGGGGAGAAATAATTAATCATTGTGACTATCACAAGTCTTAAAACAAGGTTAAACAGGATCTAAAAATAGCATGTTCGAAGTATTTCATTTGAATCTAAGTAATTTTTATATATTTTACCCTCCACTACCACAAGTGATGAAGAGGGGAAATTAACTTTGTCATTTCTTGTGTAACGCTAAGAAGGATGCACCACAGACCCCATAACGTATTTATGATAAGTTTCCTATTAAAATTGATTTTCTATATTAAAAGATATAGATCGATATCTGAGGCAATCTTAAATAAAGTTGTCAGTTATAAATCAAGAAATAAGAATAAAATTTTGCCGCAATATTATGTTATATGTACTTCATTACCATTCAAAAAATGATCAAAATCGGTTCAGTAGACTCATCAAATGTTCTTGTACTTTTGTATGTGTATATGTGAGTGTGTATGAGTGAAAAATAACGTATGTACTGAAGATTCAGCATAACCGAATATGACATTCACACTTGTTTTTTCTTTAATCGAAGTTTTAAGTTTTAGTTTCATTTAAAAATCCTTTATTAAAGCTCTTTTCACTTCCTTTATTCATTTTCATGCTCTAATTATTTGTTTATCTCTATTTCTTGTTCTCATCCTTTCTGTTCCAATAATTTTTAAAAACTCCCTTTTTTCTCTTAAATAAAAAAATAATTGCTGTCAACACCTTAACGCCCCAAATTTCAACTCCTTTTAACACTTTTTGGTATGTATTTTTTTTTAGTTTCTAGAATTTTATTTATATTTTTATATAAATTTTTTGCATTTTATTTCCGTTTTCAAATTTTCTTTAATCTTGATGTTAATTTAAAAAAAAAGTTCGATCGTTTCATTTAATTACTTTGCGCTCTAAAAACTCTTAAATATTTTGTATTAAAATATTTTTTTGGAAATAATTTGAAATTTTAATTATTTTACCTCTCTGGTGGTTTGATCGATAAACATCTGTAAATAAAAGAGTAAAGAAAAATATATTGATTAATATTAATTACATAATAAAATTAGTAAAAAAGTTATAAGTCTTTAAAACTATAAATAATATTGTAAAAATAATAGAAATTTTGTCAGTTTCCTATGAAAGCTTTTTACTTATTTATGTTTAAACTCAAAATATCACCTTTTTCCTAAATTTTGTTAAAATTTCTGTAAGTCTAAGGGTTAAGCTTTTTTCAAATCTCTAATATTATCCTTTAAGGCTTATGAGTTAAATCATTTAAAACAAATATATGTTCCTGTAAGTGTTCATAAGATCACAATGCTTTCTTGTTAAAAAAATAATTTAAAAATGGATGAGGCCAAAATATCAGCTTTTTCTTCAATTTTGATCAAAATAAGCTTTTAAGTCTAACAATTTTTAACAACTGAAAGAATCTTGAAATATTTAATTCCTAAGTTTTAAGTAGAATTTTTAGGTTTAATTTTGATTTGTTAAAAGCTTTTCAAGTTTCAGAAGCTTTGTATAAAAAACACTCATCTATAAAGCTTTTACTTTTACATAAGCTGAAACCAACAACTTTTAACTTTAATTAAAATTTCTAAGAGTTTTTGTTTTTTTATTTTTTATAATTAATAATTAATAAATTTACGAAAGTTCTTCGCATGTACTTAGAAGTTGTCCTAGATATCGGTCTATAGCTTTTAATATACTCAACCGATTTTGCCGGTTCTCAGTATTATAACGAATACTCAGGCGTAATTTCATTAAGCTTTTTTAATTATTCTGCATGTGAGCATGCCAACAACAGACAGACAAACGGACAGACAAACGAACGGACAGACGGACATAGTTAAATCGACTCAGATTTTGATTTGATGCAAGAATATAAATACATTATGTGGTCTAAGATAATTCCTTCTTAGCATTACACAGGGAATGACAAAATTAATATACCCGCTTCACCACTTGTGGTGGTGGAGGGTACAATGTTGAATGTTCAATCCAACACAAATGCGTATGGAATAAATACGCTATATTTTGTACATCGGTCTTTATCTTTTATATAATATAGTGAACCGATATTGCTTTTTTTTAATAGAAAACTTTCGAGAACTATAACAAATACTCATCAAATTTTTATTGAACAATTCAGCACTTGTGATAGTGGAGGGTAGAAAACAAAATTAAAATTTTTTTTAAATATTAATAGAAAAACTAAAATAGAAATTTTAATTGGCCTCCCCCTTTTGCCATTTCAAATGTAACCTTTTATATTTATAAAATTTATTTAAAACTTTTCTCAACTTTGTATTTATTCCAAAGTTTTCTTTCATACGTTTGTATTGCGTATTTCCGTTTAATGTCATCGCAAAATGCCAACAAAAATAACAATTATTTTTGCAAAAAAAACTCTAAATTCAAACGCAGTTTTAAACAAAAATATAAATTTTTGCATTTCACTCGCGGAAAAAAGTTTCATATACATGTTGTAAGTTGTAAATTGTACCTCTGTGTTATTTGTTGCCAACAATTGTAGTTATTTTTAAGTACAAAAACAACAACAGCAACAAATAAATTTATTTACTCTGTTTGTTTTTGCTTTTGTTGTTGTTGTTTTGTCTATAGTCAGGAATATAGATTATTAATACTTTCTATACACCCAGTTATTTATTTGTGCTACAAATTTAATTCACTAGTTGTTGTTGTTGTTGCTTCGCGAAAAAATAGTTAGTGACGTTTTTTTCTATTTATTTTGCAAAAAAAAAAAAAAAAAAAAAAACTGAAAGAAAATTCCATTTGATTTGTTTTTATTTATTTTCCTTGTGCTTTCGATAACTTTTCTAAAATGTTATTGATTTAGTTTGAGTCGTAGAGTTTTGTATTTTATTTTGAACAGGAAACCGGAAATGAGAAAAATTATATCGGAAGAGTGTATTGTTTTTTTTTTTTCTATTTTACAAAGAATTGAAAATTGTCTGAACTGAATAGTTATGCTAACGCACTTGGTTTAAGAAATAGAAATGGGAGAAGAGTTAATATACAAAAAGGGTAGTCCAACCATAAGTCATGGCGCACAAACCATAATGTTATGCACGATTTGTTTTTTCTAGGAAAAAATTCCGTAAGTTCAATTCGGAAGAATACTGATCCAGATATGATATGGGCCACCAAAAATTCACGAATAAATTTAAACAAAATAAATTTTATATATAGAAAGTCCTTATAAATATCCATGAAAATGTTCCTATTTAGAAGTCTAAAATTTAAATATTTTTTCAAAAAATATTTACATTCCCCTGTAACTCCCCTGATATTGTAAAAGAAAAATAGGTTATACCTCAAATCTGAATGTCCTTAGATCATAAAATCGGTAAAAATGTTGCATCAAACTATCTCAAGAACTCCAACAGAACCTAAAAATTTTATATATTTAATAAATTCCTAAGTGAATTTCAAGATATTTTTCGGGTTTCATGAAAGCCCATGCAAGCAATGATGAAAATCTGAATTCGATAGAGAGAGTTCTCACGACATTCTAAATATCATAAGAAGCCTAAATATTGTATTTAAAAATTTGTCAATAACAATTTTTGACATTATACGAAAACGGTTCAAATCCTTAAGTCTCCATAAAGTCAATCTTGAGGTCCTTAGCCGTTTTTCAGAATGAAAAATAATTAAAGATTCCAACGTGTTCTTTCGCCGTTCTATTAGGAATATGTTATCAGAAAAGTGTAATATTTAGAACCAACATAATCGATTCAATAAAAAAAGTATGAAAATAAAAAGGTATGAATAGATAAAAAAATTGTCCGTCTAACCATTCGTCCATTAGGAACTTCCTTTCCTTTGGCATATTAAACTAACAAAATTTGGCTCATAGACAAAGACGTTGTAGACCGATATCTGTTAGAAAATTAAAATCAAATATATTTGATTTGATGACTAACAGGTTCGAAACTTTATAGAAACAGTAACGTTTTTATCAGACTATTTGTTATTGCCCTAAAACTATTAGTATCTAAAAGTTATGGACCGATATCAGATAGGACGTCAGAATTCAAACATATGAAATTTGATAGAATTTCAGAATAAATATTTGTATTGAATCGAAAACTTTCAGAAACATGATTGATTGATATTTTTTCAAGGTTTCAAGATTATCAGAGTTTAGTGTCTACACTGGGAATAGTAATACATAAATGTATTATTTTCATGAGAGAGGGTTTACAAAAGAGATCTTTTGAAGAGTGTTATCTTATAATTACTCCAATTCGATGGACAAGCTAACTGAAATAGCTTGTTTTTTAAATAAATGAGGAATATTTTTTAGAAATCAAAATAATAAATAAAATAGTTTCCGTACTTTGGATAATATCTTGTCATTTAAAAAAAACTAAAATTTACAGTCCCACAAAAACAAGACAAATTTGGAAAAAGAACTTTGTTCAAATTATTAAAAAATAAAGATCATTTATGTTCCCTTTTAACAACTGCAAGTCATTAAAACAAATAAAGGATCATTAAAAGCTTAACAAAGGAAAGGTGCACTCTGTGTGAAAGCTCTAAAAAGAGATCTTTTAAATTAAGTCATTCTCTCATCCCAAACAATTGTAATTTATGATGACAGAAGAAAAATTCTTTAATATAACGAAAATTCTTTTCTGCAATTACAAATAATAATTTTCCTTTTGCAAAGACAAAAAATATAAAACAAACAAACAAACAAACTCACAGGATAAATACAATATAAAAGTTCCACTTAAAACACAAAACAAAAACTTTATTATCTTTTTTTCACTTACCTGGCAGTTGTACAGTCACGATATAGAACATCGAAGTCTTTGCATGACAACAGCTTACAACGATTCACCCCTGGTTGTATGGCACCCAAACCGCGCAATATTCGCACCTGTTCAACATTACACACCAACGGTACAATATCCAAACGCTTCAGTTTCGTATAAACCGTATGTAGGCCACCGACTAAATGTTTCAAAAATAATTCAAATGCCTGCGGCAGACATAACATTGTCTCGCCACTTATTATGAATGCGGCTACCTTTTGTCCCCTATATTCGACCAATTTACATTCATTGGCACTTGGATCCGAGGTGGAAATGGGAGGCGGGCTATTATAGGTGCGGGGTGGTACATGATGATGGGCAGCAGCCATAAGTTCCAAAGGCGAGGCATGATGCATCATTTGTAGAGAATTGAGCAAACCCAATGAGTGTGGTGGCAAACCATGGGGCATACGGGGTGGTAGGCCAGCGGGTAAACCATTTGGTGTGGGTACACCGCCCACATGAGGGGGAGGACTTAATTGATGATGTTGTTGTTGCATTTGTTGCATCATAGAATGATTGAGTGAAGTGACCGGGCTAACAGCACTAGGATGACGTGTGGGTGAAGAAGCGGGTGAACAGCTGGAACCGCGGCCAGTATGAGAAGATCTACCATTAGGGCGATCATCACCCCGGTCAGTACCGCGACTACTGCTATTGTCACGTGCACCGTTTTGTTGTTGTTGCTGTTGTTGTTGATGCTGATGATGCATCAACATGGTGGCTGAATTCATGGTCAAACTACTACTGCTGCTGTTGTTGTTATTATTATTGTTGTTATTGATAATATTACTATAAGTTGAAGGACTATGTTTTTGATGTAAAGGACTTTTGTTGTTGTTATTATTATTATTGTTGTTATTGTTATTACTTAATATTGTATTGTTGTGTAAAGTATTATTGTTCATTGCCGCTTTCTTAGTGGCGTTATAAAGATATTCTCTTTTAAAATTTATTAATGCCGATGTTGACCTCTCATATGCGATTTCACTTTTATTATTAAATTTTTCACTTAAATCTTGATATTTAATGATATCACAGTTTGAATTCATTATTTATTAAAAATGCCATAAAAGACATTATTTTCTCTTTGTTTCTGTTATTATTTTTTTAAACTTCAGATTTATATTTCTTTTATCAAGGATATTTAATTTGGGTTCTTTTTAATACAATTTATGATGTTCAGAATCCTTTTTTTTCAAAATCTGTAAAAAATTTAAAGAAAATATGAAAATGTATAAGAAAATTTTGATTAAAAATTTTATAAATTTATAAAAATTACAGTTGAGTTTTTATTCAAATTTTGCAGAGATTAAAAAGAAATTCACTGAAATTCTCTTGTCAACTTCTCAGTTGTTTTCTTTGTATGCTTTCTGTATTGATATTTTATTGTTGTTGTAATAATTAGCAAAAGAATTATTTTTAATTTAATTTTTAATCAAATTAAATGAATAATTTGAATAAAATTGTATATAATTTATTATACCCTACGCCACCAAAAGGTGGGTAGGGTGTAAGGCGTTTATGCACCGATCTTTAAGTTTATCGTTCGACTCAGAATCAATTTTGGAGTTTACTTGTAGATCTCCGTGTGTCTCTGTCCGTCCGACTGGAGGCATTTAGATGAAATTTATTATGTGTTATTATTTTGGCCCAAGGACGAAGCTAATTCAGTCCAATATTTCAGGTACCACCCATACAAATATCCTCCGGGAAAGTCCTAAATATAAATGCAATTTAAACGAACTTTTGCAAACATAAGTCTTTTGATATTTTAAAACGATGAGCCATATTATGCGATAGACATTCTATTCATTCTCATAGGTCCCATACAAGTCCTTTCCTAATATTACTTTAAAGAGCATAAATCTCATATACATGTTAGATTTGTAATAAAAATTAGTCAAATTACGATAAATATAAGCGAAAATCGATGAACGAAATTGTACTAGACTCGGACCATAATAGTCTTCTAGCTCCCATATAAGCCCAGTAAGTTTCATTTTAAAACGTATAAATTTCACATAAATGTTAGTGTCACCATTATGTACTGCACACGTAAGCATAGATCAAAAAATAAATAAATTTACGAGGGTTGTTTACTAATTTTTCACAACTGCCATTTATAATCAACATTGTGATGTAGGGTATTAGATTGTCGGACTTTACCGACTATAACATTTTAACTTGTTTATTTAAATAAATTGAAATTTAACTTCATTAAAATGATTAATTAGTTAAGTGTGTTAAATTAATTATTGAAAAAACTGATTAAAATAAAAATAGAAAAAAACATCATTACAATTGTTTTTTTTTAAATTAAAAGTATTAAAAATTAAAAATATAAACAAAATTAATAAATAATTTCTAATAAAAAAACAAAATTTCTAAAACGGATGTTAGATATTAACATGATTAGTTTTATAACTCAACTAAGAACTTCTGTATCAAACAGAATAGCGTTAAGATCATACTAAATCCAATTATTATAATTATATAATTTAAAGATTATGACTGGAAATACTGGACTCTACTTAAATAAAGCCACCAATAAATGTGAAAAAAAAAATAATTAACAATTTTCTCACGTTTATTGGTAACAATAGATATCGTCTGATAAAGATGAAATATCTTTCCTAAAAAAACTATATTTTCAGTTATGACGTTATTGCAAAAAATGAGTGTTATTATCAGTTTTACTTTAAGGCTTATCGATTTGATTTATCTGCCAGTAAAGTTGATTGATAGTAAAATCGGTACTCAGATTAATTCTTGGTTTAGTTAACTCTACAAGATTTGTTTGTTTACATAAACATGAAATTGAAATAATATTTAGGAACTGTTTTTTAAATGGATCAAATGTACTTATTTTTAAAAATTGGCTGTAACTATTAATATAAGATGCCAATTTCAGGAGAACAAAAAATAGTCGTTTTTAATTATCCGTTAGTTATGACTATATAACACTCTACACTAAGAATCAGATATAAAATTTAAAAGCCGAGTCTCGCAGCTTTTGAAGGCATCTTTCTTGTCTTAGAAAAATCATCTGCCTTTATTTGTGAGCTGTAGAGTATTCAGAACGTTATATGGGCAGATTTCCAGACAGACGGCAGTGAAATGTTTTTGAGACTTTAGATTAGCGAATGAAAACTTATAGACCGATATCTGGGGGAAACTCAAAATTCCAGTAAAGAATTTTTCAAAAATTTAAAAAAAACACATTTAACAAAATCGCATTTTGGAGAAGTATAAACTTCCCTTTCATATGAATAAAAATTATCTAAATCGCTGCAAATGCAATAAATATACAAGAGTAATTGTTAATGGTTTTGCTTTAATATACGAGATATTCTATTTTTAATTTATGTTTTGCGCCTCAGAATTTCGTCTAACGCAGCAGTAAAACAGGACCGGAATCGATTCTCATACTTTTGATTAGTCTTTTCAGTATATAACTACGAACAGATTTTGATTCTAACCGCAGGTGATACATATAATCACTCTTAATTGATGCAATAAAATGTTTTTTTTTCTTATTCACGTAACTGGTGTTATCGGTAAATGGAATCGAAAAAAGAATGAAACTCAAATTTTTTATTAAAATCTTTGTTGAGACTTAAACCGTTTTCGAAAATCACTTTAAGGCCCTGTATTACTAAAAAATAATTTTTTTGTGATAATATTTATAATAAATCTCGGATTGAGATCTTGCGATAATTTTCCATTACACTTATATAAAGCCTACAATATAGTCGGACCAAAAAGTCTTTAAATTTTGCATTTGTATAATATTATGAATTTCACAGACATTTTTAATCTAAATTCCGTTTTTTATAAAACAATTCAATTTTTTGTATTTTCAGTTAAAGTTGTTTTTGTTATTTATAAAACTTTTTCAAGTTCAGAACAACAGTCTATTTTTAACTGCTTTCATTTGTTACCACCGCGACATTCACAGAAGGTTAAAACTTTTATGAGACATTGTATTTTTAATAAATTATTTTCTATATTTTCATAAAATTAAAAAACGATCTAAAAATTGTAAAAATTAGAAAAGAAAACCAAAATCATAACTCAATAATTTTACTAAAATATTTTTTTAGTTATTAACATTTTAAATACTTTTCTAATTTAAATTTTTTTAAATTAAGTATATTTGATATTTTTTAAATTGAAAATTTAATGTAATAAACAAATATTAATAAAATATTGAAAAAATTAATAAAAAAATTTTTTGAGTTTGATAAAGTTTCATAAATAAGTGATAAAGTTTCAAAAAATTTAATTAAATTTTACCATAAATTTTTTGAGTTGACTTTTTTTTATTGAATTAGTTTCGTATCGAAAAAAATATTTACAATCAAATTTATGGAAAACACTATTTTTATATTTTGTTTTTTTTTTTTTTTTGTTATTTGATCAAAAATCTTGAGAAATTTTATTTTTCAAATCATTTTTGTGTAAAAATTATTTTAATCGTACATCCGGCCAGACAAACATTCGAAATTCCATAAAATTTGACCAGACTATTTGATATTGTCCTCTTCTTGGCCCCCTGCAGCCCACTTTACGCACTCAGAATTCAGATAAGAAATTATGGCAATTTTTTTCTCTTAAAAGTAAAAGGTTTTGAACCGGAATGTATAGTTTAATAAAATATTACTGGAATGCAGTTGTCTATTTCATAGTGAAAGTAATCAAAATTATTTAAAAATAAAAAAGAAATTGTTTTGAAATTATTGTTTTTATTTTAGAAAATTGAATTAAATATTTCAATAAAAATAAATGAATTTAATTTATTACAACAATATTTTTTCGAATAAAACTATTGGTTTCCACAATTTAGAATTAAATTTTTATAATTTTTTAATTTTTGGACAAATTTTGAAAAATTATATTTTTTCTAAGTTCAAATTATTTTTATATCAAAAAATAACCCAATAATTTTCAAAAAATTTTCTTTTTATAGAAGAAATTTTAAAAATACTTATTTTTGTATGAAAAACAATAAAATTAAATATTGAATTTGAAATGACTTTATAGGTTTCAATTTTAGAAAATCATTGTTAATTTAAACTCAACTGTTTTGTAAAAAAATTTGAAAATAATTATTATATAATTATTTTTAATTAAATTTAAAAAATCACCTTTTTAAGTTTTTCAATTAATTTTAACAAAATTTTTTATTTTTTTAAATTATTTTGAGTTTTATAACACTTTTGCATTTGTTTATGAAAAATTATTTTATTATTTTTACTTTTAATTTTCCAATTACTTTTTGAAATAACTTTTCAATTTTGTTATTATTTTTTCGAAACAACTTTTTATTTCCTTTAATTAAATTAATTAAACATATTCAATTAAATTAATTTTCTTTCTTTTATTTGTTTTTTTTTTTTCTTTATTTGTATTTGTGAGTTTACAAAACATTTGATTTTCACCAAAACGGAAATGAATTTATCAAACAGAAACCGTTAGTTATTTTTAGTTTATATTTAGCGGCATTTTTCTAGGCGGCATCAATTATATAAATAGAAAACAAGAAAACACATTTAAAACGTCTGTTTAGCGTTATAATGATGTTGTGTTAACCGACGGCGTATCACACGACGTATGATTATTGCTAGAAAACGTTAAGCAATCGTAACCGAAAAACACCAAACCAAACGTAATGGAAATGGAAAACAACAACACAATTGTACAAAAACAGAAAAAAATGTTTTCAGTTTTTTTTTCTTCTTCTGTTTGTCGTTCTGTTTTTTTTTTTTTTTTTTTTTTTTAACAAATCACACACACTTTTTAATATTTAGCTCTCGCTATAGGTGTATTACATGAGAGCTGGAGTAAGTGTAAGAGTGTGTTTGAGTGAGTGTGTGTGTGTGTTGTGTGTGTCTATGTCAATTGGATATTTGCAAATGGGGAGCAAAGACACTTTTTACAAATATCAATAGAAATAAATGATTTCTTTCTTTTTTTCTTTTGTATTATTATTCCATTGATACATACTCAAATATACTTAAACACATATATACACAAACACATGTACACTTTTATATATGATAGATTTTTTATGTATTTTTCTTATTACATTTTTATATATCATTTTTTATTTGTATATAAGAATTATATATAATTTTTTTCACATTTAAATTTGAAATCAAATGCGCGCGCGTATGATGATTTCCGTTTTTGTTGTTGTTGTAATTTTATTAATTTATTTGAACAAAAATTTATATATATTTTTTTCCATTTGTTAAAATCCGACCGTTAATTATTTTGATTATCAGAAATCGTCATATTTATTTAAAATAACAAATAAATTATACGCGTTCAAAATACTTTAAAACGATGGTGTAAGTGAATGACTGGCGATTTGACAGTTTTGTTAGTTTTCTTTCACGTTATTGAAACGTAGACGTTAACGTTTGTTCGTTCGCTTGTTTGCTTTGCTTTACTTTCTGTGGATAATTTTCTCTGTGTGTTTTGTGAATGTTGTACCTTCACTTACGAATGACAAATTCGTAATGAAAAACGAAACATTGCTACGAATATCAATGTGTTTTTCAATGCTCACACACACATACTAACACACAAATTTAGTAAAAAACACTCTCAATTGCTTACAAACATACACTCGCACACACACACAAACAAACACATTAAAACACTCCAAGCAAACCGAATAAAAATAAAAACAAACAGAAAAAGAAAACATAAAAACAACTGTTAAATGTTGGTTTCATTTGTGTTTGGTCTGGCTCTATTTTTGTTATTTTATTTCAATTCTTTCTCTACTTACACACATTTACATTCACATTTGTACAATCCCATTCAAATACTCTTAAATGCACACACACACTCACTCAACACTCTACCAAAACGAAATGAATTTGAATTGAAAGAAAAAGAAGACAAAAAAAAAACAAATAAAATCCAAAGAGAGTGAGTACAATTGTTAAGTTTTTATTATTTTATACGTTACGATTGTAGGTATGATTGTTCGTTTGTATGTATGAGTGTGTGAGTATAAGTGAGTATTTATATATATATTTTTTTGTTCGTATTTATTTGAATGTACTCCACCTCCTGCTGCTTTTGAATATGAAAAAAGAGTAAATTGTAAATGCTGCCTCAGTTAACGTTATTGAGCAGGACATTTATTTTATTTTACTCATTTATTCGTTTTTATACAACAGTTTTTTTTTCTGTACGAATCAAATAGAAACGAATGTTGTTTTAATACCCTGCAGCAGTACAAGTGATAAAAAGTGGGTGTATAAAGTTTGTTAATTCGTGTGTGACGCCAAGAAAAAATCTCTCAAGATTTAATAAAAATCTATAAATTTATTCGTAAAAAAAATCAATAAAATAATTAATCGATTAACCTCCGTCGATATATCTTTCAGTCTTTCCGGCTATCGATTTACTTGTTTGTCTGTGTGCAGTCTGATTGACTGAGTATCTGTCCGTCTGTCTGACTCACCGCCTATATTGAATTTCGTGTAAAACACACAAAAAAATAAACTAACTTAAGACCTGATAAAATCGTCATGGACCAAGATCGAAATCTGAATCGATTTAGTTCTGTCGATGTATCTGTCCCTTTTACTTCTCTATCCGCTTGTCCATCTAAACAAAATTTCGTTTGTAACACCAAGGAAAACTAACTTAAGACGTCTTAAAATCTGTATGTTTAATTCGACCAAAATCTGAATCGATTTAGCTCCGTCAGTATATTTATTAGTATTCTATCAGTCGGTGTTCTTTGTGACTGTTTGTTAGATGATCTGTCTGCATATCTTTCTTATTGTCTATCTTTTTGACTGACGGTATTTTTATCTATTTTTCTGATCGTCCGCCTGCCCATCTATATTTCGGCTAAAATTATGATGCCGAATATTATCGGAATCCGATTGTCCTCTTCACTGTTTTTCCGTTTGTCCATTTAAAATATTCACGGTCCCACTAATATTCTGAAGTCGATAATAATTTAACAAAACTATTTAATCTTGTACTGTTCAATTCAACAAGAAACATTTATTCAGTAAAATAAATATGTTATATACCGATATCTGAAAAATTTCGAACTTTAAACAAAGAACTTTTAGGAATTTATTAATTAAAAAGTGAAATGACTTTTTAAACCGATGGAGATATCTCGATCCGTCGATGAACATTCCTGTTGCCTCCAAAAATTTGCCTATATCGAGTCCAACAATACACTTCTTTTAGGCCAAATGTATTGTAAGAAAAAGTGAAGACTTTTATTAGCAATTGTCACACAACGATCACTAAATATGATGTAACGTGATCAGATACAACACATTCACTTAATTCATTCTGAAAAGGTGCATCGTGGGGAAGCAAATAAGTGTACACAAGTGTCCCTATTTTATAAAATTGTTTATCGTGAAGAGACTGTAAAAGAGACAAAATGAGAATATATATTTTTATGTTATTGTATTTGTGTTTAAATATTTTTGTTGGTTCTATATTAATCTGTTGAAGGGTGTTTAAAATTCGTTACAACCAATAAAACCACACTCACTTGTTTTCATTTATTTATTTCTTTTACTCTTTTGTGTGTATTTTTCTTTTTTTGTTCTGTATTTCAACTGTTTATTGCTTTATTGGCAAAGTAGCAAAAGCAACAACAACAAGAACAAGCTAAACAAAAAAAGGGGGATGGTTTGTGTGTTGTTGCTGCTCTAAATGTATACGAGATATAGTTGAACCGATTTTTTCTTCTTCTTCTTCTTTATAACAAATTAAATATAAAAACTTATTTATATACAATTCTACTTCATAATATTGTTGTTGTTGTTTCAAATAAATAAACCCCCTAAAGCTAAATATTTATTATTGTATGTGTATATATGTATAAAATTTACTCTTACACATACAACCACAAAACATAAATCTCTTTTTGCAAATGTATGTGTGTATTCTTGAAAAGGACAAATGGCAAATTGTATTGACACACAGAAAAGAAAAAAATTGAGAATTATATTTGTACAAATATACAATTTCGTTTCGAATTGCAACCCCAATCGTAAACGTCATCATCATCATCATTTTCGTCCTCCTCATCGTCATTATGATTATTATCATTATTATTATAATCGTATTTATTTCTCTGTCTCTCTCTCTCTCTTTCTCGCTCTTTTTTAAAGTTTTTTTATTTTCAAACCGGCTCTTTTACAGTGACATTTCAGTATGTAAATTTATTTTTTAGTTTATTCTCACTCCTTTTTCATTTTCACAAGAAAAATCTCCACTCAGAGTGATTTCAGACTTAAAAAAAATTTGTATCCCAAAAATGAAATTTATTTTTTCCTTTTCTTCTTTAATTTAAAATCTTGTTTTATACTCTTATTATTTGTTTAATATATTTTTGTATTGCTAAAAGAATAACAACAACAACAATTTTATTATTGGGAGAAACAAACTGAGAGATGAAACTGTTTTTATATATATTATCCATATTGGCTCTACTACATTGAGTTAGAGGCAGAAAGAGCAACCTGTTTTTGCAAAGGGGCCAATATATGATCAAAGCATCTTGCTTTTTGGTGATAATAAAACCTAATAATACTCCAGATGGCGATGAAGCGTTGAATTCTTTATCGCCATCAGGAATATAGTAAAACTATAATATGAATCTTCTAAATTGCATTTCATCGCCACCAACAGAATCGCAAGGAATTTATTGTCCCTATCAACCACTAAATAGACGGTCTCATTGTTGGAGACATTAAGAGCGAACCAATGCCTCTACTGCTTATCATAAATAGGTTTTAGAAATACAATAAGTTATCTCCTAGGACAAACCCATGTTAAAACAAGTAAGGGTAACGCTTTAGACCGACGAGGAAAAGTCTTGCATTTATGTTTAAAATTCTTCAGAACTATAGAGGAAAAATTATTGACTAGAGGAAAATTTTGGATTTTAGAATGATAAAATTTTTTATTGAATCGATTATTTCGCAGTTGATCTTTTAGAGTTAAATAGATATTTTTCTAAAAATATCTCTTCAATTTTAAAAGATACGCTGTTTCAAAAAAGACACGCTCCCATGAACGTGTTTCTACTGAAATTTGAGTTAATCAAATTTGGAGGTTAATTTCCCGGCCTCTGGCTTCACTAAGAATGTCGGTCTTTCAAAACAATTTGAAATCATTTTAAAAATGATCATATGGAATTTCAATAAAAAATATTCAGTAGTTCCAAAGCAACAGAATTATCTTCCTATAATCGTTTTAAGATTAATATGTAGAGTTATTAGGATTCCTACCGACATTAATCAATCGCAAGTCTAGTCTAGAGAATGAAATGCGGCAAGTGACTTACTAAAATGTGTGGGGTTTGGCCCTTACAAAAGAATATGGTTCCTGAAATATTTTATAAATCCAAATTTAAAGAAGATCCATTAATAAATGATGGTAGGATACATCATTAATATAATTATAATGGTCCATCCATTTAAGATATATGCAAGTAGAAAATACTGTAGTGGTAGTAACGAGAATCCGTTTATAATGTATCATATCCCTCTTTTGAAATCATTTCCGAAGTTTAGCTGAAAAGACATGATCAATGATCAAATAACATTTTCAAATCAAAATTATTTAAGAGTCTGTCCACAGTTTTTAATGAAGGTGTCATTGTGTGGGATATTATTTGGGACATACATAAATAACATTCCTCATAAAGCTTTAAACTCAAATTGCTACGTGCCCAAATTTTCCCACCGTCTCCATTTAACAAGTACAAACCAGAGAAACATTTACTCTAAACAGAGAGCAAGAAAACCGAATATTTTTTCGCAAATCTTATAATTTATTTTTAGTATTTGCTTTTCTTTTTTTTCTCCATTTTATTTAATTTAATTTTTTTTTGTCTTTTTTTCAATATAAATAATTTTTCTTCTTTTTCAAATTTGTTCAAAACATTTGGAGAAAAAGAAAAAAATATTATAAATAAATTCAATTCCATAACGTTTCCATTTATTTTAATGCATAAGTATGAATATGTATATGGAAGTGTGTGTTTGTGTTGCATAGCTATAAGCTCTTATGGTTACTACTACTCACACAAATGTAACAATCACATCATTCCATCTCATTCGAAAAATAATATGTGTCGTTGTTGTTACAATTGCTTTACGGCCATTGCAGGTGGGTTGCACCAATAACAATCGTCATTGGCAGCAGTGGCAGCAACAAAATAAAAAAGAAAAACAAACACTAGTAGCAACTACAATTGTATATACACATTAACACACATACACACTCACACACATTTGAATTTATATTAAGAGTAACAAACATTTAAATTTTATTCAGTTACATTTTTTTGTTGTTGTATTTTCTTTATATTTTGTTTCTTTGTTGTTTTTGTATGATTTCCATTTCTTGTTTTATTACAATTGCAAGTGTATTCGTTTTAATTGTATTTTCTATAATTCCCAAAATGTAAATACACACATTCATACAATTACTCAAATGTACTCTCTCTCACACTCTCTTTTAAATTGCACTAACTCTCTTTTTAGGTTTTTGCATATAAAATTTTATTACTGTTTTGTTGTTTAAAGAAAGAGGGAGGGTGTTTTTTTAATGTTTTCTCTTCGTGCATTTCTCATACTCATACACATACACATAAACATTGGAAATGACAATTGTGTTTCATATTTTTATTTTAATTTGTTGTTGTTTTTTTAACTCAACATTCTTTGTTTTTACTTGTATTATTTTGATTTGAATTGAAAATAATAATAAAAGAATTATTTTTATTATATTTTTTCATTTTATCTCTTTCTCTTTTACTCTTAAAGGTTTTGCCACCATCCTTGTTGGAGACAAGAGTATTAAGTTTTGTTGTTGCGTTTTGTAAAAATTCTTAAACATTTTAATTAAATGATTAATTTGTCATTTTCATCGTAGTGTTTGTTTGTGAACTTTCTTTTTTGTGTTTGTGTGAGTTTGCTTTAAGGAGTGAGGCAGAAAAAAACGCAAAATATTACAGATGTTTTTGTCAATGATAACAAATGTGGTATTTTGAGCAGAAAAATAACAATAATATTATCTGTAAGTTATTTTTACTGTGAAACAATGTTATATTAACATTTTTTTATCAATGAAGTAAAATCATAACAGAAAAAAGTTAAATTATTAATATCCCATAGTGCACATATATTCTTGCATTAAATGAAAATCTGAGTCGATTTTTCCTTGACAGTCTGTCTGTTGTTGGTACGCTCACATCCGCTATAATTGACAGATCAAAATCGGTTCTATACTTAAAGAGATATGGACCGATTTCTGAGACAACCCTTAAATTAAAGCGAAAAACTTTCGTAAAAGTATCAATTATAAATTGCCAACTTAGAATAAAATTTTTCATTATATCAAGGAATATGAAGGAATATGTCTGTCCGTCTGTCTGTTGTTGGCACGCTCACATCTACAATGAAATTTGACCTAAGTATTTACTATAGTCCTAAGGAGTTTCCTATTAAAAACTAGCAAATCAGTTCAGAAGAAAAAAAGAGTTTCTATAAGAGCAGCTAATTCTGAATTTTTTTTTTAAATTTAGATTTTTTACCTGAGGAGTTTTTCCCCTTATCGGTTGTGGAGATATTAAGCAAAGAAATAAAAAATAATCTTTAATTTTATAATATTTTGGGAATATTATCTCACGTTAATTTCATCGGCCAAAAATATATGTTTTTTTTACATTTCTTTCTTAAACACTTTTTCAACTTGAACAAAAGTATTTTCAACATTGTTCCATTATTTTAAAGTTCAGTTCAGTTAAGGGTCATGAAAGATTAAAATTATTTTTATTATCAGCGGAAAATTAAAAGAGTTATCTCCAAAGAAATATATATACTTTTACATCTGCTTGAAATCACTTCCAAATTTTAAAATTAAAACAAAAAGTTTATGCACATTTTTTTCTATCTCACTCTTATATGAATATAAAAAATTATAGGATTTTTCGTTATTGCTTGATTTTCAAATTAACCGTTATGCAATTTTCTTTTCAATTTTAGTATATCTGCATGTGTATGTGTGTTTGTTATTTTTTTTATTATAAACGCGAATGTCAACATTTATTTTAGTTGAATTTTCTTTTTTTATGGAATTTCATTTATTTTTTTTTTTTTCGTTTTTTCCTTTATTCATTTTCTTTTTTGTGTTTTTCTTCATAATGGCTGTCACTAGAGGGGGTCTTGTGTTTTAGTTTAACCTTAATATTTGTATTATTAATTTCTATTAATAATAATAATACACTCGTCTCCTCTGAGACATCATCCATCCCTATCAATTTTATAATTATTGTAAATATTGTATTTATTATTGACAGTCATTGTGTCAAACAAAATTATTTACATATTTTCATAAAAATATTTGAAGCGTAAAAATTTCTTGAAATTCAACAAAAATGGCTTCATTGTTTCCTAAAGAAAAGTATTTTGTTTTGAAAAATCATTTAGGTCTCTCGATTAGATCGATCAAAGGGGCGTGAGTACAGTTACTGAGATGAAACGATCATGAATTAAATTTTTAATATTATTTTGAATATGAAATTGTCAATTACACTTTAGTTAAAAAAATTAAATTTTAGTTAAATATTTATCAAAAAATTTAAGTTTAATGTTTCCGTCGGCACACAATGTTTCCAAAACGAATTATCAACTATTTTGAATAAAAACCAACTTGGTCCTACAAGAAAATGATCAAGCATGCAAAGGTCTGCGTCAAACTGTTCTCAATATTATTATACGGGAGAACTTGTCTGTGGACAGAAAACCTGGTACATGTACACATGAAAAACATGAAGCAAAATCAACGTTGAATATAGTTGTTTTTAGATTTTTTTCATTTAGTTTAAATTAAAAGTTTTTACTTTTGTGGTGAAATAATATTATACATATTAGAACCTTTCGATAGTAATATATTCAACGATAAATTTTAAATATAATTTTAAGTAGTAAAATGTCAATAATATTCTCAAGAAACTGTATTTACTGTGAAACAATGTTAAATTAACATTTTTTTATTTAGCGAAATTAAAATTGAAAAAAGTTAAATATTTTTATTTTAGTTAATTTTATATTGATTTTTTTTTGTAGAAGGAATGGTCCACATGATGTTTATAATACGATACTAAAATATCCTGTAGAAAAGGAGCCCGGTTATCTCAGTGCTCAAGTTTAAATGCATTCAAGGCTCAAAAAGTTCCTGACAGCAAGAGGCAAAAATATAGCACAGAATTTGAAGTTAAATTTTCTAAAATAACATTTTTCTTTATTATGGATGACAAACTATGTAGTAGATTTTTCGGAACTACTTGGTCAAAGATTTTAGGTTGTTGATGCTCCTTCATGCTGTGTGTTATTTTTGGACTGATTTGCCTTCCTGTCACTACGGTAAACTAGTTCTTGAGTGATGCAAGAACAATAATGTTGTATTTACATCAAAAAAACCAATTCTCCAAACTGCCCGGAGCTAAGGCCAGTGGAGAAATATTGGGATCTTGTTAAAAGAGAATTGAAGTACACAAAATGACCCCCAAAGGTGTGGTCGATTTTAAGCGAAGATGGACTACCTACTCGAGCAAATTGGAAGGGTTTCCGAAAAGAAAACCTCACTAATAATTAAAATTATAAAAGTATTTTTATTATAAATTGTAATAATAATTTCAAGTTTAGTGGTTTCGCTTTCATTAACATGTATGTTTGTTAAGAATTTTTCAATGTCACTCCTTAAGCGAGGTATTTTTGAGTTAATCCGAAGGACTGCATGTCCTAACCTAATCAGACGGGTAGTTAAACACCTTCTAAATGACACTAAAATATAATTAAATTTGTAACCTTAAATTTTTATGATCTGCTGTACAAAGCATTTATAAGGTTAAAACGGGACACTTAGGCTTTCTTTCGGAAGTAAAATTTCTAAAACTATTTTCACCACACATAAACCTCAAATCTTGAATAAAAATTTTCACATTTTCATTTGAATCGAAATAGTTTTCAGCTGACGTATTTAAAATGGTATAAAGTGTAAAAAAGATTAAAAACCGCTTTAATATCTCTTCCCGGAGTTAGATCAGTTCAATTTCTTTTAACTCCTCAAATTTTCTATTTGACTTAATTTAAAATTATGTTGTTAAATGCATTTTCACTGAAATCTAGACAATCCAGATAGCTATATATAGGATAAACAGAGGAAATAAATAATTTCGTCGAGCAGATAATTTCTTTCAGCGGTAAAATATGTTTAACCTCCCTTGACTCTTTAAAGGTTCGAATATAATATTTTTGAAATATTTTCATTAAGTAATATTTTCAGTAAGTTCAAAATATACTTTAATTAAATCAATCACTTCCCGATCTACGTGACAACCATATCAACCAAACATACCTATAAAAATGTATTGAATCAAACATACGTTTCTATTTATATGAAAACTACGAACTAAACATTGAACAGTCGTCAAATTGTTGTAAAGAGACCTTTAACATTCGTGGTAGTTCGCCTACAACTTTAGTATAAATATTCCACCAAACTTTATGCTTGTATTATTCCTGTATTGAAAGCCGTAGTGTTCACACATTAGTTAGTATGTATCTAATATAAAGTAGCAAGTATTTGTTTTAAAACATTTATTTTTTATATTAAGTGCATCGAACTCAAGGTTTGAGAAGAACATTTGATATATGTATTGTATGCATGTTTAAAATAAAAATTACTTGTATCAACATGTTGATACCCAATAGCAACATCTTCAAATAAACATATACCAGATAAAGAATACGCAACAAGTTTGGCTTAAAAAGTTTTAGAAAGTGAGTTTAGCGTAAGATTTGAATATGTATCAATACAATGTTTATATAATTGAAATTCATTGTCAACATGTTTATATACATATTCAGGAATAAATATGAAATAAGTAATTAAATATTTTGAGAATTATAATCATTGTATAAATAAGTAATTGTAGGAAATAAAACATATTGTAACAAATAAAAAAGAACTGAATATGAAATTCGACGCATTTAAAATTCGATGAAAACAAAAAATTCCTCGAGAAAAGAGAAATTCTGGCTCTTTTCTCGGGCTATTTTCTGTTCCCTGGCATAATAAGAATATGCTAAAATTATAAAAATAATTAATGTGAATCCTATATGCGAATCTGCTGAATCCTATATTCTTGAAATTCAGAGTAGACGATATTGTTATTTAGCCGAATTTAATGCAAATACTTATATTTAAATGTTTTATAATCTTAAATTCTTTTATGAGAAATGGAGAACTATAAATGGACTTATTAGAGTATATAAAAGCCTTGAATTTCTTATATTTCAGATTATTTATTATTGTTCCGAATTTATGTTGAACTATTCCATACTTAAGAGTTTTACATGCTTAAAAGTTTATTTCGAACTTGGTCCTTGTATTGGAGTTAAGTGAAGGAAAATTCAGAATATCGGCTTTTAAATTGCGGTCAGTTATATTCTATTAATCCGATTTGTATCAGTTTGGTATGATGTTTTAGAAATTAGTCTATAACAATATAGCAATATAACAGACTTTTAATAAGAAACTGATTAGAACAAAAACAAACGATCTGGTCAAATTTTATTGAATTTTTAATTATTTCTTTCTGAAATTTAACACGGAGGCAAATACCCGTTAGTAATTTTTCGGGATTTACAAAATTTAATTAAAAATCCCCGGAACGTTTTTCCGTAGAATCGTTTTATTTAAAATTGTTTCTATTTTATTGATTGTGTTCGAAAGATTCTTAGCATTTTGCCACTTTTCTGAAACAGATTTCCGTTTAAAATCTAACACATTTTTGAAAACCTTTTTTGTATACAGCAATTCTCTTTTAACAAGAGCCCAATATATCTCAACTAACCTTAGCTCCGGGCAGTTTTAAGCATTTGGCTTTCTTGGTGCAAATACCACATTATTGAAAAAACTCCACCAATACATACATTTCGTCATCCATTATACAACAAGAATGTTTTCTTTAAAAACGTTACTTTCCGGAAAAATTTTCCCGGTACTGTATATTAACATTGGAAACAATTTGACGGCAGACCTTTAGATGCTTGTCCAACTTTTTGTAAGGCCAAGTTGGGTCCTAATTTTAATCAGATTAAAGTACTCTAAATACAATTTTGAATAAATAGAAATAAATTCGAAGCAACAACCTGAAAATTTTTCCCTCAACATTTGTTTGTTTTGTTTTTCTCAAACCTAAAGTTCGATGCAACTCACAACACATATCAACTAATGTGTGTGTGTTTTAATCAAAACAATACCGTTTTCAATTACAAAATGATTCGTGTATTAATTAATTTTGAATATTTATACTAAAGTTGTGGGCGAACAAACCACGAATTTTAAAAGTTGGTTTACAACATTCCTCGATCGTTCAATGTTTCGTTCGTTGTTTGCATATAAATACCAGCTAAAGTTGGATTCAATTCATTTTAACATGTGTGCTTGTTGGCTGTGCCATTTATTTGGGGAATTTATTAATTTTAATTTTTTTTAACAAATATTTTGAATAAAAAAATGAATACAAAAATTTTTATGTTCAGAACATAAGAAATGGTTTTATTAGTGAATAAAATTTAGCACCTTTTTTGATAAAAAAAAGTTTAAATTTCAGATTCATATAACTTTAAAATGGATTCATATATTCCTATGTTTACAACAGCAATAGTTTTTTTAAATTTATAAGGAATCTGGTGCATGTTTTCCAAAAACTGTAGAACCTTAATTAATTCCGCTAACTTAAAAAAGAGTATAAAAGATAAGAATGAAAAAAGTTCAAAATTTTTATCCGACTTGAATATATCTGATAATATAAGAGACAACCTATAAATATAAGTATATTTTTTATAAAGACTTATAACGACCATCTATATAAGATTTTTTTGTCTTAATTAATAAATGAATTTTTGCTGGTCACTTGAATCCGTCTCTCATTAAGATACTTCACACGGTTTTGAAATTATAGAAAGGATTTATATACAATTCGAGCAACCGAATATAGATTTTATACTTGTTATACCCTACACCATTAAAGGTGATTGGGGTATTTTGCGTTTGAACAGGAAAAAAAGTGGTACCATGACTTTAAAGTCTGGCTGTCTACGTAAACTTTGTGAACAAAATGCAGGTCGCAGTTTTTTAGATATCGTAATGAAATTTATAAAGTGTCATTATTTTGGTCCAAGAAAGATTCCTGTTGAAATTGGTGATCAAGTATGCATTATTTCAATATAAAAAAGAAAAAAAGATCACAAAAGTCCTAAATATGAAACGATTTTATTGATATTTGGCACAAATAAGTCTTATGATATTCTAAAGCGATGCGCTAAATTATACGAGAATCGATTAATTATTTTACATAGGGACCACACAACCTCTCTTCAAAATATCACCTTGAAAGTCTTAAGTCCCACATATACGTTGGTATAGTAATAATAATTAGACAAATGAAGTCAAATATAAGTAAAAATAGTTGTGTGAAAATCTACAATGGTCGGTCCCTAATTTCTTCTAGAAAAAGAAAAGATCCACGTGGATGTTAGTGCTAGTATAATTGCACTCTTGAGCATAAATTAAAAAAAAATACCTTTATACGAGGGTGGTTAATTAATTTTTGGTAGCTACCACATATAACTACAATTTCGTGTAGGGTAACGTCTTACTTGTTATACCCTTCACTACCACTAGTTGTGTAGAGTGCATATTGACTTTGTCATTCCATATGTAACGCATCTTACATCAAATAAAAATCTGAGTGGAGTTAGTTTATGTCATTTGTCTGCCCATCTGTCTATTTGTCCGTCCTTCTGTTTGTCCATCTGTCTACCTTTTAGCCTATCAGTCCTTCTGTCTGTTGTTTGCACGTTCACATCCAAAATAATCGATAGAACTCAATTCGCCTCAGTATTTATTATAGTCCTGAGAAGTTTCCTCTTTAAAATCAGCAAAATCGGTTAAATATATTTAAAGATATAGACCGATAAGTGAGGCAACCTCTGAGTTTAAGCCAAAAGCGTTCATAAAATTGTCAAGTATAAATAGACAAATTAGAATGAAATTTTGTCATTATATGAACTTTATAATCTTTCCAATATATCAAAATCGAGTCCGTAAATGTTCCGTTGTGAGTGTGTATGTACGAAACATAATGTTTACTTTACACACATTTGTGGTGGAAGGTATTTAGGATAGAGAATTGCCGAATGTAGCACTCATACTTATTTTATATTTTTATTTTCAATAA
Source organism: Cochliomyia hominivorax (assembly GCA_004302925.2). Taxonomy (NCBI): domain Eukaryota; kingdom Metazoa; phylum Arthropoda; class Insecta; order Diptera; family Calliphoridae; genus Cochliomyia; species Cochliomyia hominivorax. The sequence goes on from PYHX02000158.1 coordinate 32,979,499, forward strand.
AGAAATTAATTAAATCCCAAAGGGAGAAAATTTCTTTTTATATATAGAATTAAGAAGATATGAAAATTAATATAGACTATTTTTGAAATTATTATTATTTACTGGTCACCCTAATTATTATTGTCATATATATAATTTAAATATACAAACATCGTTTATGATAATTTTAAACGTTTATCATTTTAAAATAATTATGAAATAGTTCTTTCTCTTCCACCACAATAAACTAATCCCTCAAAAACTAACCGTAACCCTTAATATTTATCTCCCTTTATTTCAGAAATTATCAAGAACCATATGAATTTATAGTTTCAATATTTATTTCATACTTAATACCACAATAATGGTGGTAACAATTGCAAAAATATTAAAAAAAGGAAAGAAAAGAAACTCAAGTACCACAATTTAAGTGGATTATGGAATAATTTACAATGAAAAATAGCCAGCAGACTATAATAATTATATGGTAAATAAATTCTAAACATATTAAAAAAAACTCAAATACAAAAAAATTACAATAAAAAAGTAAAATGAATGAAATTACAACAGCTGGTAACCCCTTTTTCTGTATAGTTGTTAGTTTTATAGCAATAAATCCCTTCTTTAAGGCAGCACCAACAAAAACTTAGGAGGAAAATGTATATAATAGTTTTGTTATATAAATAGCGAAATAAAACTAAAATAAATAAAGAAAATTTGAAATAAAATTTCTAAAAATAATGGAAATAAAAACTCTTCAAGGGATGAGAGTCAAAAGTGGTACCTAAATCGGTACCACAGCAATTAGTACTAAATATGGGATTTTTTTAACAATAATATTTCATTCCTAAAATTTTTGACACGATGAAAAAATTAAAAATCTTGATTACTAGACAATTTCCTGAATTAATTAAATATTTTAATAAAAGAAAATCGTTTCACTGGCTGTTCAGATATAAAAGTTCAAAGTTGAACTTTTTAAAATTAGATGGTGTATGCATTTGTGAAGAAGTTTGGTAGAAAAAAAAGCACCACGTTTGAATATACTATTTAACTAAGAATCACTTTCTTATCGTTTTAACAATGACCGTTCGTCCGTTCGTCCGTCGTCCGTCCGTCCGGCTGACTGTTATTGTAAACTTTGTGAACAAAATGCAGGTACTAGTTTATCTTTATAAAACTTGGACCGTGTCATTGTTTCAGCCTAAAGACAATGCCTATTTAAAATGGTGATGTGGGGTCCATTATGTCGTTTAGCCCCCATACAAATGTTCCACCCGGAATGGGCTTTTAAGTCGTAAAGGTTCCGAATGTAAAGCCAATTTAGCGAAATTTACCTTAAATAAGTTACTTAACTATTCTAAAATGATGTGCCAAATTTTGCAGGGGATCGATCTATTATATCTCATGGGTACCAAACAACCCCCATAAAAATATCACTGATTTAAGAAAAAATCGATGTGCGTAATTTTGCGAGGGTCGGTTCTTAATTAAATCCTCCCGGAAAAAGCTCCTTAAAGAAATCGCACAAATCCCAAAAAAAAAAAAATCCGAAAGAAACATTTGTTCAAAACCTTTTAACCCTCAAAAGATCTTTTTTACTAAACCTAAAATTTGGTTGTTCATTCTTTCTCTTAAAGCTAAAAATGATTTCATAGACGGCTACAAACGGCTACAAAGTATTTACAGGTTAAAAAGAAAAGAAAATTTTGACTTTCTTTCGATTGTAATGTATCTTTAACTCCTTTTAACCCATAATAGTTATATATAATTAAACTTTAAATTTTGTAAAACATATTTTGGGAGTCTATCAAATAAATCGAAAAAGTGTTCAGCTAATGCATCCAAAAGGGCAGCTAATGCATCTAAAGTCTACGTAGAGTTAAACAAGAGACATTAAGCTTTATTTCCGAAATTTAAATCTTTCAACTGCTTCTAACTCTTAAAAGTTCTATTCAACTAAACTTTTAATAATAGTAGAAGTTTGAGAGCATTCTAACTCCGCACTTAAAATGTTCTAAACGGGACCAAAGTGTAAATAAAGTTGAAAGGGACAGTTTTTGGTTTTATTCCTGTAGTAAAATTCCTATAAACTTCTTTCAACCTTCAGGTTTGGTAGTGAAGTTTTGCAATTTTTTCATTCTCTTTAAAAAATTTTTCTGCTGTAGAGATCAGTAGGTACAGGGGGCATATGCAGGGTAGAAAATAGCACGTTAAGCTTTCCTTTACTTTACTTTACTTACTAGTTTTCAAAACTTCCTTTAACTGCTCACGTGTGGTGAGCAGGAAGTGGGGCCCTAAATATGTACAAAATTATAAGTGGGTTAAAGATGGCTCTTGCTTTAACCCCTCATATTCAAGTTATTCGAAGTAGTTTCATCCACAAGTGTTAAAAAAATTGTTCCAAAGAATTGGAACGTAGAATTTGGGAATTTACTCCATTAATTTGAAAAAGTAATGAAGAGGTAAGTCCAAATAGGTACAAAACTATATTAAGGATTTAAGAGGACACTTTGGACTTTATTTTTATAGTAAATATTATTTATAAATTTATGTATACACTTTTCAGCCTCAAAAGTTTTATTCAGGTCAACTTGAAATTTTGAAAAAAGAAAAAGTCCTTTCATCATTACCCCAAATGTTGCAAAACCGCCTTATAGCTCTGATTTTGACTGGCATTTGTTTTGATCAATTCAGAATGTATTCAAATTCAATGCAAGGAGTTCAAGTATAGGACTCTATGGTCTCCCTTATGCTTTGAGTAGAAGGTTCTTTATCATAATGTAAGCTTGCACACACCTCCTTTATCACTAAGCAAAATTTCATTTTTAATCAAAATATTCGTTCTTAGTTATCGGTTAATTTCCATTTCATTCTTTTTTTAAGAAAAAAAAACACATGAAGCAGTACTTTGAATCCAAAAAGGTACCTTTAAAATAGTACTTATTAACCTCGAAAAATTGCCATAACAAACTATCAAACTCCCATAGGGTCACAGAGTAAAACACAGGGTTAAAGCAGCAACAAATGCATACAAAGAGAGTTAAATAAGAAATTGTAGTTTTTATCAACAACAACAAACAATAAGAACAGCAATAACAGTATGCAGTCATTGTTGCAAATAAAACAACAAAAAGAAATTACAATAAATGAAACACAAAATATCACATTACTCTTTCTGGCAAAATAAAAACCAAAAACAACTAACACTCACTCACGCATACACACACGTGCACACACAATGACAATTTTCAACAAACGAAATTCAAATAAAGAAAAAATCAAAAAAATAAATATGAAAAAAAAGAATTTAATTTTTAGACAGAATCAGAAAAATAAATAAGAAACCAACAACTAATAGAATGAGTGAGAGAGTGTTCCTACTAACACACACTCACACATATGCATATACACATTTAAATACTCACACCCTTACAAATTGACAAACGAAATGAAAAATGAAACATTATAATAATTTAAATAAATTCTAGATTTAAATGAAACAAATACACCATTCAAAATACGTTTGTTGTTGAAAAGAGATAGACTGAGTCACATTTAAAAGAGAGAGAAAAGATTTTTCAAAAAATAAGAAAAAAACACGCTCTCCAACACAGAGGAACTGCATGAGAAGTGAAACATAAAGTATTATGGAAAACCTCTCCTTTTAAAAGAGAGCTTTATTATATTAATCTCTCCCTAACAATTATTCATTTTCTCTCGTTTTGTTCTCTCTCTCCTCTCCGAGGAATCATTTAAATAAATACTGTTAAAAAAATAACAATGGAAATGAATATGAAAATGGAAAAATGAAATATAAAATAAAGATTTCCATGATATTTGTTGTTTTGTTTTTATTTTCTACAAATGTAAATGTATATGTGTGGAATGCGTGTGTGTGTGTTGTTTTTTTTGTATCGCTATGTGATTGAGACAAGGTTAACGCCTTAAAGTATTTAATTTGTTAAATATGGGAATGAGATGGCAGCATTTTTTTAGTTATTTTTCAAAAATAAAAGGAGGTACATTTTATTTTATTTGTAGTTTTGTTTGTTTGTATGTATGTGTGGTGTTTTTTTATTTATATGTATTTCATATGTATTCGTTTTGGTTTGCTTTTCAAATAAAATAAAACTTTATGGAGGAGACATAAATAAATTTAAGAAATATTTTTTTCGTTTGTTTTACTTCATAAGGATTACAGAGTGGCGGTGCTACTATACCTTCTAGAAATGGAATGAGGTTATATAAAACTTGTTCTTGGAAAAGAAAATATGAAATTGCAGTATCGTAACTCCCAGGGATTATAAAATTTATATATCCTTGGACAAAAAGAAGAAAATTTGGACCGATAGAAGAAGGTCCACCACATTTTTGGTTATTTTTTAAATAAGCAAAACTTCATATATTTAAAGGAACCCAGCAACTTCTATTAACCACACCGAACTATTCATTCGACAGTGTTATGATCTTCACTGTTTACTTTGCTAAGCTCCATACTATTCAGTTAAAATGGCCCTTTCTAGGAGGTAACTTATTACACAGAAAAAAGAAACATGAAGCAAAATCAACGTTGAACATAGTTGATTTGTGATTAAATAAATTATTGTTCATTTAGTTTAAGTTCAAAGTTTTTACGTGCGTGTTGAAGTAACATTTTACATATAAGAATCTTTCGATATTCATATATACAACTATACAATGATAAATTTTTAAAATATATTTAAGTAGTAAAATTTCAAGTAATAAAATATCAAGAATATTCTCAAGAAACTGTATTTACTATGAAACAATGTTGAATTAACAATAATTATGTATGAAGCGAAATCAATACTGAACAAAGTTAAATTATTTCTATTTAAATTAATTTTACACTTATTTTTTTCTGGGTTTAGTGGTTTCACAACATAGAAAAGGGGCAATTGTGAACACTTACTGTCTCCCTAAATTACACCTTTGAGTACCTTATCACTTTATTACTTAATTTCTTATCTTGATAACGACTGCTTTCTTGCATTCTCCTAACGATAAATTTGTGGCAATCAAATGTCACGTTGCAAATATACTGTCTGTTTTAACATATACCAACGATTCACTTGGTGACGAAATAGTGATTGAATGCGTAATCTGACTACAGAGTCTATTCTCACCAAATAGCTGAAGGGTTACGATATTGAGATCAGGGTCATTTTAAAAGATGTTTGGAAAATAGTGATTAAAAGCATTTTTAGTATATAGCTACACTGGCGATAATTTTAATGAAAGGAGTCATTTTATACGGTTTCAAATTTGGGCAATTTTTTGCACAAAAATTTCGGATTTTTTTAATTCATGGACGAGTTCGTATATATGGTATTGAAATTTCAAATAGAAATCATTATTTTAAATTTTATTATTAACTAACAGACCCAGCAAACTTCGATTTGCCAAAAGAAATTTTTTAGGATAATGCTGGCCCTAAGTTTTAATAGGTTAAAAGTCATTTAAATTTGCTTTGCACTGTGGGTACCTCACCCTGGTACTATCAGACCTATATTTTTAGTGATGTTATCTCACAGTAGCATAACTGCTGCAAAATGTTAAGACTTTCGCTCTTTAGATATTCGATTATGCTTTATATGATTATGCTCACAACTCAGATAGCACCATTTTGCTACAGCTCTATAGTAGTATTTTTTTAAGTTTTTGAATTTCAATTCAGAAGATTTTTACCTCTAAATTAAATTTCTTCTTAATATTTAATTTATTTTAATATATTTTAACGTAAATTATTCTGTACAATTGTATAAGGAGTAGCTAAATTTGACTAGAAAAGGCTTTAGTTTAGGTTAGATTTCTGGCAAAGCTATCAACTTTCTATATAAGTATTTGGTAACTATGTAAACGTTAAAACAGGGTGATTCATAATTTAGAAAGAAAAGTTAATAAAAAGTGATTTAATGTAAAAAATTCTTCAAAAACTTAAAATTTCCAAATTGTACTACTTTTTTCTAAAAAGTAAAATTAATATTATCTTGCCATCTTTAAAAAAGGTTAACTTTTAAAGTTCTAACTTCTTACACAGAAAAACATGAAGCAAAACCAACGTTAAGCATAGTTGATTTGAGATTGAATGATTTTTTTCATTTAGTTTAAATTGAATATTTTTACGTTTGTGGTGAAATAGTATTGCACATATTAGATTCTTATATAGATTATATCGAACTTTTATAGGAAATATTGCAGATATCTCAAAAGAAAACCGAGGTACTTATTGACGATTCTATATATGGTATTGAAATTCAAATAGAAATCATTATTTTAAATTTTATTATTAACTAGCAGACCCCGGCAAACTTCGATTTGCCAAAAGAAATTTTTTAGGACAATGCTGGGCCCTAAGCAAACATTAGTGTTGTATTATCATAAGATTTAAATAGGTTATAAGTCATTTAAATTTGCTTTGCACTGGGGGTACCTCATCCTGGTACTATCAGACCTATATTTTTTAGTGATGTTATCTCACAGTAGCATAACTGCTGCAAAATGTTAAGAATCTCGCTCTTTAGATATTCGATTATGCTTTATATGAGTTATACCTCTTCCTCTATGCCCACAACTCAGATAGCACCATTTTGCTACAACTCTATAGTAGTATTTTTTTAAGTTTTTGAATTTCAATTCAGAAGATTTTTACCTCTAAATTAAATTTCTTCTTAATATTTAATTTATTTTAACGTAAATTATTCTGTACAATTGTATAAGGAGTAGCTAAATTTGACTAGAAAAGGCTTTAGTTTAGGTTAGATTTCAGGCAAAGCTATCAACTTTTTATGTAAGTATTTGGTAACCATGAAAACGTTAAAACAGGGTGATTCATAATTTAGAAAGAAAAAGTTAATAAAAAGTGATTTAATGTAAAAAATTCTTAAAAAACTTAAAATTTCCAAATTGTACTACTTTTTTCTAAAAAGTAAAATTAATATTATCTTGCCATATTTAAAAGGGTTAACTTTTAAAGTTCTAACTTCACACACAGAAAAACATGAAGCAAAATCAACGTTAAACATAGTTGATTTAAGATTGAATGACTTTTTTCATTTAGTTTAAATTGAATATTTTTACGTTTGTGGTGAAATAATATTGCACATATTAGAATCTTATATAGATTATATTGAACTGTACAAGAATACATTTTTAAATTATTTTTAAGTATTAAAATTTCAAAAATATTCTCAAGAAACTGTATTAACTGTTAAACAATGTTAAATTAACATTTTTATATATGAAGCAAAAAACATATCTGAATTTTTTCTGTGTTCTATAAGGTTTTTGAAGCAACATTATTTGGAATTATATAGGAAATAGATTAAAAATTTGTTTCCATTTAAATGCCTCTAAAGCTTTAGTAATATCTATATCATTTGGAGATTTGTAGGGACTACTTACGCTGGAAATGTCCTTTGTCTCAATTCCCAAATTAAATTTTGGCGGATTTTTAAAAATCATCATATACATAAAGAAAAAATATTTGAAGAAAAAAATTAACGTTAAACATAATTGATTTCAGACAATGTTAATTTTTCCATTCAATTTAATTCAAACGTTTTAAGGTTTGTGATGAAATAATATTATACATATTAGAATCTTTCGGTAATTTTTTAAAGTTTATTTTTAGTAGTAAATTTTAAGGAAAAATTCCCCAAAATACTGAATTTATTATTAAACAATGTTGAATTAAAATTCTTCATTAATTTAACATTTATGCAGTTCTGATTTTGCTTCATAGATAAAAAATATTAATTCAATATTGTTTCTCAGTAAATTCAGTTTCTTCTTCATTGAAATTTTATTATTAAAAATTATTTGAAAAGATGTCAAATCAACTATGTTTTCAACCATGATTTTGCATTAATTTTTTTCTGTCTCTACGGAATGACCACTTTCGGAATATCTGTAAACCTCCAAATGAACTCGAAAGCATCACAACTATAATCATGTTAAATTTTATAAAAACACCTCCAATTCAAAATCGTTCTTAAACCAGAGAGCGATAGTTTTTTTTTATTTTTTTTTTTTTTTATTAATATGGGGGAATTTATCTTTTAATAAAGAATCGGTCCTTGAAAATCGCTACAGTATTTTCTGTCTTAATATGTTCATAATTGCTGTACGGAAGACCTTTAAACCTCCCTACCGTCTTCGATGATGTAGGGTATAAAGTTAAAATTATTTAATTAAAATTATCAATAATTTCATTCAAAATTTTTTTATCCTTAAAAATTTATGATTTATTCTATAACTACAAGAATTTTAAATATAACTAAATTCAATAAAATTCATATTTTATCTAAAATTCCAAAATATATAAAACGCCATTTTCTATCTGAAATTCTTGAGGGAAATATCTCTTAAAACACAAAAAAACAAAAATTATATTAATTTCGTTTATATAAAATTCAAAAACAGCAAAATGACATTTTATGCAATAAAAATAAAAACAAAAGAAATAAACTCAAATACGCAACAACAACAACGTCAAGCAGCAGCAACACAAACAGCAATGAAATTTAATTTTATTTAATTGAATTATTGACAATGACGATTTTTTTCTAACGTTATGTTGGTATTTAACAAATAAAAATAACTAACAAATACATTGAAATAAATACCAACGAAAATTGTGAAAAGAAACAAATTGAAAATGAAACATTTAAGATAAACCCCGCCTACTTTTGTATCGAGAGGAATAAAATGGATTGGAACATTTCTCTTAATATAATAAAAAACTCTCTTAAAAATTTTTAAGGTTGCGAACTAGACTATTTGCCTTTGAGCCTCCTAAAAATAGGCTACACATTAGGGTTTATTTAAAGAAAATTTAAATTTATTTGTATTTAAAAAAATTATTTGTTAATTAATTAATATTTTCTTTACTAAATAAAATCTGTTAAGTCTTTTTCTTATCCTTCAATTCTTTGCAGTGTTTGTTATTGTTATACAACAATTTTTCCCTACTTTGTTCTATACCCTACAGCACCTAAGATGTTTTTAGGGTATTGTGGGTTTGTCACAACCACCTTTAAGTATAGCGCTCGATTCAGAATCACTTTCATTAATTATACCCTACACCACTATGGATAATGGGAGTATTATTTGTAACGGTCACCACTTTTAAGTACACCGTTCGACTCTGAATCACTTCCTAAGTCATTTAAGGATGTCCGTCCGTCCGGATGGCTGTCCGTGTAAAGTAAAAGATATCTTAATGAAATTTGGCACGTACTATTATTTTGGCCCAAGAACAATGCCTAATGAAATTGGTTATGATTTCATATAGGCCCCATACAAAAGTCCTCCCGGAATGGTGATTTTCTAGGTCCCATAAAACCATCCTTCCAATTATCACTTTGAAACTCATAAGCCGCACATATACATGGGTATTGTAAATATATAGTCAAATAAAATATATATATACCAAAACCACTGTGCGAAATTAAATGAGGGCCGGTCCAAAATTTTTTGTAATCTACCAAAAAAGAAAATCCCTTTAAAACTCTACAGAAAAACATCTCTTTAAAACCCTACAGAAAAAAATTCCCTTAAATTATACGAGGGTCGTTCATGCGATGAAGGGTATTAAATAGTCGGGCTTAACCGACTGTTACATTTTTACTTATTTTCACTTCACTTGAGTCGAGTTAATGATGTCCGTCTGTCTATCTGTCCGACTGGCTGTCCATGTACAGGTCGCAATTTTTTTGATATCTTGATGAAATTTGGTACGTCTTATTATTTCGGCTCAAGAACGAAGCCTATTGAAATTTACCATATTCAGTCCAATATTTCAGGTAAATCCCATACAAATGTTCTTCAAGAATTAGGTGTTAAGCTCATACAAGTCCTAAATATAAAGCAATTTAAACGCACTATTGCAGAAATAAGTCTTATAATATTTTTAAACTTTGCACCAAATTATGCGATAGTCGGACCACTACTTCTCATAGATCCCATACAACAATATCACTTTGAAGAGCATAAAGCTCATATATTCGTAAGTGCTGTAATAAAAATTGGTCAAATTAAGATAAATATTAGGAAAAATCGATGTACGGAATTATACGAGGGTCGTTCCATAATTTCTTTTAGCTTCCATAGAACCCCCCAGAAAAATTCATTTTTGAACGTATAAATTTTACATAAATATAAGTATCGCCATAATATACTGGTATACGAGGATCGTTCATTAATTTCTCATAACTTTCATTTATAACCAATATTGTGGTGTAGGGTATTGGGTAATCAGGCTTGACATACTTATTTGTTGTTATTGTATTTACGTCTTATTTATGATTGATTACATTTTCTTCACAATCATAAGTCTCTAATATTACAATTCTCAAAATCTTCCTGATTTTCCAACCCTTTTCCCACCATATAGATTTTATTATTTTGTTATTACTTTATATCCTTGTTGATTTTTATTGTTATTTTGTTGTTTTTTTGCATAATCTTCTCCTCTTTTATTTTAATTTCCCTAAATTATTGATTTTATTATTTAGTTTTCTTTATCCTTTTTGTCTTTACATGTCTTCATTTACTTTTATTGTCTATCTATTGTCTGTGTTATTTTAATCATACAATAGCAACAACAACAACAGCAACAACAACATTTTCCTTCAAAAACAAAAAAACAGTTTTTTTCTTTTTTTGAAATTTCTGCCATCTTTTCCAACTCATCATCGTCGTCATCATTCCCTTGGCATGTGTCAACAATCATTTGTATTGTTGTTGTCTTGGCATTGTTGCTGTTAGGAGCAGCATGTTCGTGTGCTAATTTTCTTTAATAAAATTTAAAGATTATTTTTCACTTTAGTCTACATTTTAAATGGAATTAAAAATTTAAGAAAATCTTAATCAATAATTTTTTGTTTCGAGACATTTTTGTCCTTAAAAGTGATATTTGGAAGGGGGTTTTTATGGTCGCTATGAGAAATATTGGCCGACCCTCGTATATATTATAAGACTTACTTGTGCCAAATTTCATTTAAATCGCTTTGTATTTAGGACTTTTATTTAAACCGCATTCGCAAATTTCGTCCTGAAATTTGAAAAACTGCGACTTGTAGAGTGTTTACAACGCATACGGACAGCGAACCACTTTTATTGTGCTCCGGCACTCCAGAGCTTATTTATCATTAATGAAAATATGTCAAGCCAGACCAAAAATATGTGGACACATTATAATGTCTTACAAATGGAAGCATCGATTTCCTTAAACATTCCTTAACGTAATTTTGTTATTTATAGAGCTCGTTGCAACAAATGATTGCTCCTTTGCATACCAAAAATTTTTTGGTAACTTTTAGAAAGCTTGACTTCAATTTCCGAGCTCTCTTTTTCGTTCTAATTTTTTTGACATCTAAATTTTAAACAGCCTTCCTGTCAGGAACTTATTGAGCATTGTATGTTGTTTAGATCTCCATTATCTTTAAATGTTCGTACCAAATAGTCCGAGCACTGAGCTAGCCGAGATCCTTTTCTAACGGGTGTGTTGGGGCTCTATGTTTTGGCTTTAGTGTGGACTGGAAGTATTTACTTACATAAATATCTTTCTTTCTGACTATGATATTCTGAATTATATTGTCATTCTGTAGATCTATCCGTTTTTTTAATTTTACTGCATCAGCACCTCATTAAAGTCCCACTAACAGTTTTGAAGTTATAGATTTATTTCCATTATTTGAATATTACTTCATTTTGCATTCAAATAAATTACATTTTTACTCACATCGCCCATGGGAGTGTAAATTATTTATATATAACACGTAACCAATATAGTAGATTTTTCTCATCACTGTCGAATGTGTTTAAATCTTAGCTAAATAACGGTATACGTTCCAGTTTCAATGTTGACAGTAAACCAATATTGAAACCTTTAATTGGCAGCACTTATTTAGTGTCGATACAAACCTTTCAAATAATTTGAAAAATAAGTTGGCAACATAACGACTCAACAAACGTACTTAAAAGAATGTATTCTTTCATTTTTTCACTTTATTTTTATTTACAAACATTTTAATATAATTTATATACAAATTACAATAAAGAAGACATTAAAAACAAAATTTATATTAAAATAAGCAATTTGAAACATTTATACATCTTAAGAAATGTATACTGGCAGAATAACTATATAATATATATGTACATAAAATAGGTGTGTATGTTTTCTTTATTTCAGGTAAAAGTAAAGTTTAAAAAAAAAACATAAAAAAGTATTTAATTTTATTAAAATTACAATTTTTTCAGAATTTATAAAAATATCGGTTAACTTGATTGGGATTACCCAAGGGACCGTGACCAAAGTGTAGAGGATCTGGTTGTGGGGCACCTGTACGTGTACGTGCTTCGTTTATACTTTGAGAATGTTGTTGACTACTTATGTAACCCAAGGAACCAGAACCCAAATAAACATTACCGTTCGCTAAACGTATAAAACCCAAACCACCAGAACCTAAAGCTATGGCATCATTGGCTAAACTTTGTTGACCCAAAACAGAGGCACTAGATCTAGAACCAATTTGTATGGCTCCGCCACCTAGTGGTTCAGGGGTAGCACCAGTACCAGAGGCTCCTATATGGGCACGGAATGTATCTATAAAAGGTGAGTTTAAGAATGGTTGAGTGTTTTGTTCAATATCATTATCTATGATTTCAATGACGGCATATTGTTTCAATTGGCGTCCATTGGCCTGATAAGTAGCTTCACTGGCTGCACCTGAAGGGAAACTAATTACAGCTTGTTTGCCAAACGGTACACGTAGAGGTTGTGCAGGAGCTGGCGCTGGATTAGGTAAATTAGAACCCAAGCCGGTACTAGCACCAGAACCAGTACTTGGTGCCGAAGGAGAAGAGAGGCCGACCGCTGGTGTTGGTGGTGGAGGTGGCGATTGTAGACCAGGCGATTGATATTGTTTCGCTATTTTACCTGCAGATGAGCCTGATGAAGGCAAATAAGTACTCAAAGGTTTACGTGTTGTCACTGGATGAGTCTGATACAATGTTTGAGTTTGTACAATTTGTGCTTTTTGACGTGGTGTTGGTAGCGGTGGTAAAGCTGGTACTGGTGGCAATGGTTTTATGGTGGGTATGGGACCAAAACTATGACCATGATTTAAATTAGCTGGTGCTGTAATCAATCCCGTTGAAACTGCGGGCTTTTCATAATTATAGCCACCAATATGTCCTGCTGCAACTAAATTTATATATAACGAAAGCAGTGTTGTTATGCTGAGAACTCGAAACATTTTATCTGAAAAAAAAGAGAAACATAAGGATTCGATAAAAGTTTTAAAAATAAGGAAAAGAGGTTATTACGATAGAAAAATAAAATATAATATAATAAAATATATATAAAGGATTCTTGATACTCTTTTATTGGTAATTTCAATTCCGATTTTAGAACTTATCTAAGATTGAGGTTTATATAACTGAATATATTGGAAATTTTTTATTTTAATCTATCGATTTTTAATAGAAAAATTTATGAAAGTTCTTCAATTAAACTAACAGTTTACCTCAGATATCGGTCTATATCTTTTAACACACTCAATCGATTTTACTGGGTTTAAATAGAAAATTTTCTGGAACAATAACAAGTTTTAAGATCGAATCCAAACTGCCCTGACAATTATTGAGGATGTGAGCGTGTCAACAACAGACAGATGGATTGGCGGTTATAGCTAAATCAGATTTAAATTTCATGCATAAATATATACATAATGGGTCTTCTTAGCGTTGTATATGGAACGTTAAAGTTAATATACCCCCATTAACACTGTGGGGGCCAAATAATGCTCTTCACCACATTGCAAAAGAGACATTATTAACTTGTATACCCAATTTTTACAAAAAAAAAAAAAAAAAAAAAAAAAAATACGTAGTTAATCTAACTCCATTGACCTCTAGAAGTGGTGAAGGGTTTAAAAATAAGCCTTTGTGTCAAACTTATTTAAATATTTTCTGATTTAAGTGATGAACTTGAAATGTTGCTCTCTTAAGTCTTTTGTTTTGTTATATTCAACATATAAAGCATTTTATAACAATAATGCATTTATATGCAAATACTTTGAATTAAATGCATATTTTTTTTAATAAGTAAATAGTAAATTTATAAAAAAAAACAAATACTTATAAATACAAATTAAGGAGTGAGACCGAAAAATTCTTACTTGATTTTTTTTTTGATCAAGTTACTTTTGTGAAACATTTCAGTTTTTATGTTTAATAATTGTTAATCTAATTAAAATGAGTGAGTGATAAAAAAGCGTACTAAAATTTTTGAATATTTTCCACAAAACCCAACTTGATCCTAAAAAAAATCAAACTGTTTCCAATATTATTAAACAGTACCGCGAGAACTTGTTCGTAAATGGAAAATTTTGAAGTTTTAAAAGCCAAAAAATAGAAAGCATTTTCAAAAGAGTTCACAACTTATCTGTTAATAAAGCTGCTCGTTTAAAGCGAATGGGGATTTAAAAAATACGAGGCTCAAAAAGTTATTTACATGAATGCTGCTAAAAATTATGAGGTCAAAAAAGAGCTCGAAAATTGTAGTTAAATTTTCTAAAAAATATTCATGCTGCATAATGGACGACGAAGTGTATGTCCTGGCAGTTTTTTCTAATTTCCTGGACAAAACTTGAAGGTTGCTAGTGCTAGAGGGAAATAAGCCAATGCTATGGGCTCTATATGCACCAAAATTTTCGTCAAGGATATTTTTTGTCAAAGTTGGCATCCTGTTATCATGGTAAATAAGGCACTTGATTGGTACAAGAACAATAATGTAGTACATATACCAAGAGAGGCAAATCCTCTAAACTGCCCAGAGCTAAGGCCAGTGGAGCGATATTGGAATGGAGTTAAAAGAGAATTAAAGAGCACAAAAGAGGTGTCCAAAAGTGTGGTAGATTTTAAACAGAGATGAATTATGTTTTTTTTTTATTTATTGTAAAAATGATCTGATTTCCTGATTTTATTTCAATAAATAAGTTAAAATTTATATTTAAAAGTTTCTTATTTAATTTGCAAACAATAAAAAATTTTTGTTTCATAAATTTAAAATTTTAATATAAAATTAAAATTATTTAAGTTTATAAACCTTAACAAATAATACAATGACCAAAAGTTAAAAATGCTTGAAACAGAAAACAAAATCAATAACTATAATTTCAAAAATTCATTCATTGAATACACAATGGGGAGGTCGTTATTTATGCTACTTTTTTCATTATTTGTTTATTATTTTCTTGTGACTTTTTTTGCAAATTTTTCTTATGAATTCATGTTTATAAATTATATAAATGAATTTGACAAATGGAGAACAAATGATAAAAAATAAAAAAGACTTTAATAAACTATGAAACATAACACGCCCACAAAATAAAAACAAAAACCAACAACATTTATTTATAGTTAAATAAACAATTAAGTCAAGTTCATTGAGTTAAGCTTTAAAAGTTTAAAAAAAAATAAGAAAATAAACAAAAAAAAATCATTCAATAAATTAAGCAAAATGAAAAATATATAAAAAATCCATATTGTAGTCATGTGTAGCTAAAAAAATAGTAATAAAATATTTAATACCAGTTCACACAACATAAAAAAGTGAGTTTAATAAATTATTAGCAAAAATATACAAAATGTCATTTAATTTAATAAAAGATAAAAAAAAATGACATTGATTTGGTTATAATGACTATTAAATACTCTATACATCCATTCACCTCTAGAAGTGGTGAAGGGTTTAAAAATAAACAAAGATTTATATGATGAACTTAAGATGTTGCTGTCTTAAGTCTTTTGTTTTTTGGTATTTTCAATAAAAAAAAAAATTAGAGCAAAACTTCATTTGAATGCAAATTGTTTGAAATTATGAATGAAATTTTATATTTAGTATTTTAAACTGTAGCTTAGGATCAATTAATACTTTATTAATCAATCTAGCATTTGATTTAATGACTTACGTTAGGGTACCAAAAATTCACAATCAATTCTTTCATTGACTTAATGAAATGTTTAATTTTAATTATTTTTTATTAATCATTAACAATTAAAAAAGTTTGTTGCTTTTAAGAGGTTTTAATTGTTATTTAAGTTTTGTGGTGTTTGGATTAACTTAAATTATAACTGTAGTTATTTGTATTATCTAATCTGAGACAATTTCTATATATAATAACGACTTAAACAGCAGGAATTTATTTAAGCACGAGCAAAAAACGTGAAAATCTAATATGACTTCTAAAGAGTTGACGGGTCTGTTTTAAAAAGTCCTTCAAATAATTTAATATATAAACGGTATCATTTTTTTGAAGCGATTTTGAATTGGCAACACTGGTGTTTTTTTAGAAATTATGTATTTATTTATTGTTTAGATAATTATATTTAATTTAAATATATTAATTTTGAAATACTTTTAATGATTTTTTATATTGCTTTGGTTCCATTTAATAATCCATTAGTCTTAGTGTTAAGGAGTGAGAATAAAGAAATATTACTTTATATTAATAATGGTATAACATGTGACCGTTATGTCAAATGTATAGTTTATATCTATAATAACAAATGTGGTATTCTGAAGGGTAACCATTTGTTATTATATATCAATATTCGATAGGCATCAGAATAAATTTTTAACGATTTTTTACTTTTCCAAGAGTTGGTATATTCTCAAATGATATTTTTATTGATGACAACTCTAAAGACATGTGAAATATGATTTGTGCTATTCAAACATGGTGATTTTGATTTTGACAACATTGAATGCAGTAATCTGTCATAGTGATGAGAGATTTGGTTCACCAGCATTGTTGCTCTAACAAATTCATGATTGTCATTCGTGAATGCAGAATTTCTTACGAAAAAACAGTCATTCCGAAAAAATAATAAAATAGGAGCTAGATGAATTTTTGAACCCGCCATAATACAAATTCTTACCTTTTATTCTTAACACATATTAATATATGAGTAAAAATAAAAAATAATGCTATATTCGGTTGTGCTATATCTTAAATACCCTCCACCATGAATATTTAAATGGCCCATTTTTTTAAAAAGAATTATGTTAAGGAAAAGAAATTAGATATATGTGACATATGACAGCTATAGCAAACTATTAGGACCGATATTGGTCAGATTAATAACATATTTTGGAAGCATAATTGTTGCGAATTTAAATTCAATTGGGATTTATTTAAGAGTATTATAAGCTAAAACCCCTGCTCCCGAAAGAGGCCTTATATGGGAGCTATAGCAAAATATGAACAGGTGGTGGAGGGTATAAGAATAATATGATAATTTTGTAAGGTATTACAAAGTTATAAACCACTATTCTTTACATTAGTTTCGTAAATAATATTGACGACTTTAAAGTTATTTTCTGGGAATGGTCCTTTATAACAGCCTGGTCAAATAATGTTCTCAATGTTGTTTAATAATGCTATACACCACTAAAGGTGCACTATAGTTTGTAATGTTGACATAACCTCAAAGTATACGTTCGTCTTGTTGGCCTCCATGTAAATCTTGTGAACAAAAAGCAGGTCATATTCCTAAAGATATCTTGATTAAATTTGAAACGTGTTATTATTTTGGTCAAATTATGACGACTTTTGAAACTGGTGAAGATGGGTTCATTATTTCATTTAGCCCCCATACAAATATTTCTATCCGAATGGGTACATATGGTAAAAAATTAAACAAGTGCTGTTTATTATTTTTCGTAACTACAATTTATAACCAATATTGTGGATGTTCCACGACAATAGAATTTCCGTTTCGAAACAACTCGAGCCATACGTATTCAAAAAGTGCCAATCAGCGATAGCAAAATCGGACATTTTTTTCCACAGAAAATAACAACTATATACGTCTTGATGGTGTAGGGTATTTCATAAACGAATTTGAGCGACCACAATTTCTTACTTGTTTGCTATTGAACTAAGGTCTATAACAAACAACCTGATAAAATATTTTTTAAATTGTTTCAATAGTGTGGAAGTGAGAATGTTACCACTTGTCGTGTTTTTGCCTTAATTTTAAGGTTGGCTCAGATATCGGCCTACAACTGTTTTATTAATGAACCAATATTTATATATCTTGTGTTAAGAGTTTTGCAATCTCAATCCTTAAATCGTTTTATTATTATTTAATACAAATCATTAATAATTTTATTACTTTAAGGGGTTTTGAAAAAAATTATTTTATTGTAAAACAATTAAATTAAATTAAATTAAATTAAATTAAATTAAATATTGGAATAAATACTAGTTGGTAGTAAATACTAATAGTTACTAGTTAAATACTCTATGACAACGAACCATTCATTAATTGTGATTTCAAATTGTGCTGTTTTATTAAATGATTTAGTATATATAAAAGAGTGAACACTTGAGCCTAGATTAACAAGATAAAAATTTGTCTTGTAATTTAAGAATATTAATTAGAAAATAATTATTTAATAGATTTTAAATTTTGATCTTTTCGAAGGTGTAAAAAATAAAAACTTTTATTTTTGCTCCGTAAAAAAATCAAATGAAAAAATATTTTATTCTTTTTTCACTTAAAAGTAAAAAAGAGGATTATTTTTTAACTCGTTCAAAAATGCGAAATTATTGAAAGGAAAACAAAAAATGTGTTTGTACTTACATTAGCACACAAAATATAACACATGAGCAATAATAAAAAAATACAAAAGTTCATATAAAAAAAGTAAAAAAAATTTAAAAAATTGTTCAAATAATTCATTTTTAAACTCTTCTTTTCGATTTTGCTCTTTTTATTTTTTAATTTTTATATTCTTCTCTTTTAATTTTTTTAGAAAGAGCGATAAAAAATATAATTCTTTTTTCAAAATTAAAATCAAAATCTTTGAAAGATTCGATCTTACTAAGAAGAGTGAAAAACTATAACTTGTGTTAAATTATGTCATATAATAAAAATCGTTAAATAATATTTTTTAAATTGTTAAAGCAATTACAGGTGTTAAATAAAGTTGTAGTTGGTTTTGATTAACTAAAATTAAAATCTAAACTGTTGTTAAATAATTATTGTGTATTGTTAATGATTACTTGTGTTATTATTATTGTTATTTTACTTTATTTTTTATTAATTTTCGGTTTTTTGTTATAGAAGTTTGGTGTCGATAGATTCATCTAGATGTCTAAGCAATTTGTCAGTACAATATAATTTGAGATTTAAAATTTTAGCAATTAAATTGTTTTGCATGCTTGCAACCATAAAATATAATATTAAATAACAAACTGATTGGTTTACGAAAAGTTTAATTGAATTCAAAACTGAATTGAAGAAATTAAAAATAAAGTGTTAATTGGCAGTTGAAGCAAAAAAATCTCGAAGGAAATTTTTATAAATGCAGGTGAATAATTAATATTCAGGTGATAATTATTGAAGGAAACATATGTAGTAAATAAGTTAAGTGAAACAAAATCGAATCAGATTGAAATTTAAAGGAATATACTACTTGTAAAAATATATCCTTAAATCTTTTTCGTCAAAATTTCAGCATTTAAAATGATTTTTATATTATTTCTGAAAGTGATTCTTAGCCAAACAGTATACTTAATAATAGTGGTAGCACTAAGCTTTACAAGCTTCTCTGGATCAAAATTATGATATGCATAATATTTTATCAAGGTATAAAATTGTTGCTTACAACATTTATATACAGACGGATGGATGGAAATCGTTAAATCTCCTTTGAAAGCCCAAAATACCAATCGAGGAAAAAGTTGTTTAAAAAAATCACTTTAAGCAATAAAATGCTCACACTGCCGTTACAAGAGGTTTGGCCCATTTAAAAAATTTAATATATAATATGCCTTTTTTGAGATCTCATAACGCCGCTCATTGATCACCTAGAGAGCTTTCTTTGTTCAGAAACTACACTCCTCTGCATCGCTATGTAAAATTTTATGAGAATCTAAAAAGCCAATTAAATTTCAAAATATATTTTCAATATTTTCTTTAAATGAATGATTCCAGAAGCAAACTTTTATAATTAAAGTCTTCTTTAATCTACTGAATTTTGTTTTTGTTAAAATTATTTAAAAATGTTTAAAAAGTTAAATATTAGAACTAAAAAATTATTAATAAATATAAAAATATTTAAAATATTAATAAATATTTAATATAAAAAAGTATGTTTCTTAAGTCTTTTGTTTTTTTTATAAAAAAGTTTTTTTTTTTCACGCACTCAAAATTTATTTTCCCAGACCGCAATGTGTAGGCGTTGCTATTTATTAATAGACACCACTAATCACCTTGCCATACCCCAAAATAAACCACAAAAACAAAATTATTTAAACTTAAGTTAAACTTAACACTCTTGTTATCACTCAATCAACCATAAAAACTAAAAGAGGAAAATTAAGTTAACGTTGAAAAAAGCGTTCTTTTTTCAAAAACAGTAGCAATTTTTCTGACTTAAAATATTTTTTAAAAGATATTTATCAAAAACTCAACACAATTTAGAGTTAACAATAAATTTATAACTTTTAATGTTTTATTTACTTTAATAGAATTTATTTTGTTATATAAATGCAATTTAATTTTTTTTTTGCAAAAAAAGAAAAAAAAAAACAAAATTTATAAGTTTTAAAGTTAAAGTTTAAAACGCCAACGCTTAAATTTTAAGGTCTGTTGATTTTTATTTAAAGATTTGAAAATAAAATTTCATGACGTTAAGAAAATTAAATTAAGATGTTAAAGTTTAATTATCCAACGTGTTAATTAACTGAGAAGAAAATTAAGAAAAAACTAAAACGAAAAAATAATATAAACATTTTGTTAAAAGATAAAAAAGAGTTTAAAGGTTCAAATCATGCCTCATAAAGCAAGTGAATTACTTGGCGTTTGGAAATTGTCTGAAAATAACTTTTCAAATAGTGATAATAGAAATTAATTGCAAATACTAGAAGGTGTCTTAATTAGCTCTCTACAAAGGCCAAATATGTTATAATTATCTCTTTCTGAAAAAAGGAATACAAACTCAACAATCGTTCATTATGCAGTTCTACACAGAGTTTCAAAATTACACAAAGAGAAGCTCAGTGATTCCTTATGTTTAGAAAGTGCTTTTTTGAATTTTTCGCAATATGTCGAACTTGTAAGTATTTGAAATATCCCAGATAGTGTCTTTATTTTAATATTGAGTTAAAAAATATTTTGTTTATATAATCAAACAGAAAACACTGTAAAAAATATTGGGATCTGTTCCTAATTTCTTATGGTATGAAATCAGCTTACATACCGATACTTTTTTTGAAACCCCATAACTTTATTTGTAACCTATAATTTTAATTCAAAGTGAAAAAGGTACACTCACTAGTAGCGCTAAATAGTCCCAGTTCCAAAAATGTCGTTTAAATTTATGATTCTGTAGTTAGGCCAATTCTACTGTAAAGTACAGTTTTCTAGTGAAAATCATATGAACTCTTCCTGAACAGCTTCAAATTTGTTTCAATTCTTCTATGGATGGGATTGCAGCGTTTAGGTCGACATCGTCTAGGATTACATTTGCTATTCTTAACTGATTACCAGCTGATTTAATGAACAGAAAATACTCTCTTCAAATGGTGATAGACCTGAACGCCATGTTGAACTGGAGATACATGATGTATGGTCATGCGAGTATTTTGGGCGCCACTAGTTATACGGAAAAGTTATCATATTTTTACTGACAGCAAGGTCGTAATACGGTCCCTGGTTACTTAAGTGATGGCGGAGCAATATTGGACATGGAACTAATTAGTGCAACCTGAAGGCAGATGCCCTGGCGAAAGGAGGGTGAACTTTACGGAAAAGGACATTGATTGTCTGCTTAGTTTTAACCTTACCGCTTGTATTAGACATACAGGACCAAAGTGTTTGCCTAACAGGATGATATGAGCAATATTGAATGGAGTCAGAAAATCATTCTTACTTACCGCTTGTATTACACATACAGGACCAAAGTGTTTGCCTAACAGGATGATATGACCAATGGAGTCAGAAAATCATTCTTACTTAGCATCTCCAGAACTCTCTTGAGAAACACAAGTTTGTTTTACGGAATAGTATCTGGATATATCTGTTTTGGCAAAAATGTAGCGAGAATAGGTTTTCGTTCGAATGAAACGAATATAAATTTTTTATAAGATTCCTGTACTGAAATCGACGAATTTGGCGATAGCTGATATAAAAGTTATATGTAGTTTATTCATAAATGCCTCCTATGATTCCCAATTAACAATTTTGATTCATGTTGTTGTTCAACAAAGCCTGTTGCTTCATCCCGATCTCAGTTGTGCCAGAACTACTCTTGTTGACTGCGTCAAAATCTGTTCATTGTCTGCAATGGGCGGTGGGCGGCGTCCTAGCACGACATTAATACAGTAACTTGAAACTGCGGAATTTGAGGCGACTCTGTGAATGTCGTTCAATGCTGTCATATTCTGATCCAAAGGATCTTGCACAAAGCAATGTATGCTATGTTTGTATACTTATATCCTTTCTGACATACCTCGGCGGTAACTCCATTTATGTAATATTGAAGTTAGATGGTTTCTCCGATGAAATCCTATAAGGAACAGCTTACTTAGCCTTTCATTATGTGCCTTTACTGGAAGGATATTTGTTTCCTCATGTAGGTGGTGAATTGAAGATATTTGTAAACAGCCCGTTATGGTTCTGAAGACTGCATTTTGACATATGATATTTTTCCACTGCGTATCACTAAGCGATGGTGTTCACATTGGAGCAGCATAATTTTCCACTGGCCAATAAGGTTTCTTTATCCATAACCAAAGTTCTGCCGGTAATACTAATAGCTGAACCAATTACAACATTTATATTTTTTATTTCTCCCACTTATTTGAACCAGACCAATTCAACTTTATATATCTAATCTATCTTCACTATTTCTTTTCTTAACAAATAACACAACAGAGCACTTATGTGAGCAGCACTTTGTTCATAGAAGCCTGGTGTTCTAAACTATCACTATGTTCACAAATCCTGTCTGCCCCAATGTACACTGTTCACAAAAAATGTAATAAATATTTTATTCATTTAAATATTTTTACAAAAAAAAAAAAAAAAAAAAAAAAAATCCATAAAACAATTAATTTCATAAAAAAGTTATCATATGTATATTTTTGTAACCCAGTGTACATTTAAATCTTCATGAAATGAAATGTGTTTGATGTTATGTCAAGATTAACACCTTTTTTTGACAAAAAACTAAATTTAAAAAAATTTAAGTTTTAAACGAAATTTTAAGTTTGTTCGATCTCACTCCTTATTTGCTTCCATAAACATACACAAAACTGTGCGTATTTAATTGTTTTTTATAGCAACATATTTTTTGTTGCATATTTTACGTGTTGCAACACATGCAAATATCTTTATCTAATTTTATGTTGCTTCGAGAAAAAAAAAATCAAACCAAAATTTATGCTGAAACATTGTTTCTATATATTTTTCTGCTGCTCTCTCCCCTGATTTTATTTTAACCCCAAAAAACTGTCAGCTTTTCAATCTTAACAAAATCTAACATGATTTTTTTTTGGCAACAACAAAACAAACATAAAATCTACAAGAGACCTATTTTTTAAAGTCCACTGAGACTTTATTTATGGCGGCATAAATTTTTAAAACTAAAAGAAATCAAAAAATAAAAAAACAAATACAATTTAAAAAAATATTGCGTTGTACGCAAATTTCAGAAAAAAAATTGAAAATTAAAGAAAAAAATGCGTTTAACCAGAAAAATAGATTTTTTTGATATGAGTTTTTTCGTAAACGATTCGAATGCATTTTGGAAACTTGTTTCATAGCATATTACACTTGGTTATAATGGACAATTTAAAGTGGAGCAATAGTTTATAATTTAAGTGTATTTTTTTGTTTTTGTTTTTTGGTCTACTACTGAGTTTTGAGCCTTAAGAGATGATTACATCATGTTTTACTTTTTTTAATATTTTTTTGGGGAATTTTTCAGTTTTGTTTGTATTTTCAATTGAAAAAAATAAATAAATTTATCAAAATCTATACAAAATTGCTAATAAAAGTCAAGATAAGTGGTTATGGACATATGTAAGTTATTTGATATTAAAATATTTTGACAGCCAAACATAACGATTTTTTTATAAGAAAAACTATTAATTGAAAGGAATTTTTATAAAGATTGTGAAAAACATAAATAATCTTATTAAAAGAAGAGTTTTTAAATTTACATGTAGTTATTTGAGCTCTGTCTGTTATTGTGGATTTGAGAGTGTCAACAACAGACAGATGGATATAGCTAAATCAATTAAGATTTTGATTTTATGCAAGAATATATGTGGGGTCTTCAATGATGTCTTGTTATTACAAATTTAATATAAAATAATAATTTCACTAGTGAACTGAAATTAAAAATACAAAGAAGTATGAATGTAATGTTCCGCTAAGACCGACTATATAATACACTAAACCACTGCGCAGGCCGACACTCGTAGAATTTATGGCTTGTGCTTGTATAATCTTTTTTTTAAGATTTTTTCTACATACTCACATATATGAGAGATTTATGCAATTTGAGGCGATTGCCGGAAGTGAGGGTTATATAAGGTTTATAGGAAATTATGAAACGATTCTAGCAAATTTTGGTAGAGTATTTTATAGTTGAATAATTAACAAAAATACCTTCATATCATCATGTCTGAAGTGGGTCTGTATGGAGCTATGGCCACAACGTTTACATTTGAACAGCCAGCAGGACAGATAGATTGACAGACGGAACAAAATCGGACATCATTCAATATGACTCCAAAAAGTGATTGTGTCTAACGCTCAAACATTAGTTTTTTTTTTTTTTTTGCTCAGGAAATAATAAAAAAAATTAATATTTAAAAAAACCAAAAGCAAAAATTATAAAACAAAAAGACTTAAGAAACCAAACATCATTCTCAAATGCCAAGTCCTTTTTAGAAAGTTCAATTTCCTAGTCTTTTGTTTTATAATGATCTTTTTTTTGTAAGTTTTATAAAAATGTAATTCATCCTTTATTTCTTTTAATTATTTCAAATTTATTGACAAATAATTTGGTATAAATTTGCATGGATTTTCGTGTAATTTTTCCTAAGGCAGTTAAAGTACACATTTTGCTGAATGCATTTGACGTGAAATAGAAAAAATGTTGTTTTTAAAATTCCAAAACAAAAATTATTTAATTCAAACTTTTAGAGTTGCGTAATTTGTAAAAAAATAGTTTTTTTTTTAAGCTTAAAAAGCTAAATTTTCTTAATACAAAATTGTTTAAAAAATTTAAAAGAAACCAAAAAAATTAAAAAACAATTTTTTGATTTGAAAGTGGTTCACACAAAGAAAAAAAACCTGTTAAAATTATATTCATTCATTTTGGGCAGAAGTAAAAGGCATTTATAACTGAAAATAGTGCGTAAACTACTTTTTGGGTTTTTGTTCCTATGGGATTGCACACTGATGTAAAACCATATTTGCAAATGCAATGGATTGCATTTGCTGTGTGCAAATTGCAATTCATTGGCACTTTAGTTTTCCAACTTAAAAGTTGACCATTTATTTTTGGTAGCAAAAGGTCCACAAAAAGGAAAAAGATATAAGAGGTTTATAGTCGGCCAAACCTGAAAGAAACATAATTTTGAACAAACAAAGACCCTTATAAAAATTTCGCAAACATTTGTCTTATTTGACCAATTTTTACACAGCATATTTTTGTGTCCATACTATGTTGTAATTAATAATCCCTTTATGGTGTTATTTAAGAAAGAGGTTTTATGGGTCCTATGTGCCAAATTTAATAAAATCGCTTTATACTTGGGACCTTTCTGATCTAAAACCCCATTCCGGGAGGAACATTTGTATGGAGGCTAGGTGAAATAATGGACCCATCATAAATAGGTATCATTCTGGGCCAAAATAAAGACCAATTCCAAATTTCATTAAGGTATCTTTAAAAACTGCGGTCAGCATTTTGTTCACAAGGTTTACATGGACAGCCAGCCAGTCAGTTAGTCGGTCATACGGACGGACGGACGTCATTAAAACGACTCAGAAAGTAATCCTGTGTCGAACGGTATATTCATAGCACAATTCTGTCTGCCCCTTACAACTTTTGCACAAACACATAATACCCCAACCATCTATGGTGGTGTAGGGTATAAAAACCTCAAGTTGACATTTAACAAATCTTATATGTGAATGTTTTCATGTATGTGTGTGTGTATGTCTTATGGTCTATATGGTATTTAGTTTAATTTTATGGTTTTTATTTTTTATAATTTTTATGAAAATCAAATATATTTATCAAATAAAAAATAAAAATATGGGCCAGTTAACTTGCCACAGTAATAAATATTATTGAAAAGGTTGATAATTTGTTTATAAGTGTGTGTGTGTTTTTAATTTTCTATTTTTTATATAAAAATATTTTTTCTGGCTTTATTTTTTTGGAGAATTGCAAATGAGTTTTTACGTAATTTTTTTAGTTTTTTGAAAAATCACAGGAAATAACAAATTATTAAAATTTTATTTTGATCATTATTTGCGTTAAGAAAATTTTAATTCATTTGATTAATTAAGTGTCTGGAAATTTACAAGTTTGGAAATTAAAATGCATTTAATTTCTTATATTTTTGTAATCTACAAATAAAAAGCTTAAAAATGCTGTTTCTATAGTTTATGAGGTGAATGAGGAGTTATTAACTTGAATACTTAAAATGTAATTCAATTTTTATATCAACAATTTATTTGTAGAGGAAAAATCCAATTTTTGTGAAATGTGGAAATTTTTGTTAAAAATCAAAATTATAAATAACTATTAAAACAAATAGGAGTATAATAGTCGGTTAAAATCGCACATGGTGGAGGCATGACAAATTAACGACACTTTTTTGTGATTTATGAACATAACAGTGGATCAATAAGGGAATTAACATCGTGTTTGGACCGATTTTGAAATTTAGTATGCGAATTTGTTTACAATATTTTTTTAGATCTATAAAATTTATGAGCTTAAACACCCATTCCAGGAGGACATGTGTATCTTTCTTATCCTTGAAATAATATACAACTAAAATTCACAACTTTCCGCTGAACTATTTTTTATAGAGTGATGCCATAGTAACATAATAAGAAATTTTGGTAGGATCAGAGAGAGATGCTGTTCATATGAATAAAATATTATTACCCAAATATTTAAGAAGCTGCTGCAGAGATTTCTTTAAAATTTAATCCTAATTACTTTCTTAAAGATTTTTTTACTGGAAATGAAGGATGGATAGAATATGTAGACAGGTAGCTCCTAACAAAGCAAACGTTAATTAGCAATTGAGATTATTGATCTCAATTACAATCTCAAGGAACAGTTTTAGTAGAAAAAATCTACGACGGAAAGAATCAGGGAGGAAAATATTAAGGATTCACAAACTCAAAATTATTTTCCAGACGGAGGTGGGACTATAAGAAAATATGTACCAATATCGCAGGACAATCAGCGAAAAATATTGAGTCTAATATCAAAAGTATTTGTCTATATTTATCTACGAAAGAGAGAACCAGTCGTATGAAGTAACTAAGTCAAATACGGTGACGAAGTACATAGAATTAAATGAAATGCTTAAATTCTGTTTAAATACATTTTTTATTGAAAATTTTAGAACATTTTTTCATGAAATTTTTTGTTCTTTATGGGTCAAAAAAGAAACGTTTGCAATAACAGCATACAATGTGGGCAAGTATCATTGAATTTCGATAGTTATTTTAGAAGTGAAAATGTTTTCAACAGACAGACGCACATAACTCGGATTTTCTGTATACATATATACTCCTCTTTTTTAATGGTAAAGGTTACAGAGCCTGTTACATATGTATACTTCAATAGAAATTCATTAGGACCCTCTATATACAAAATTTCTTTTGTCTTTATACATAAAATCGATTTTTCGAGAATTTTTAAAAGTCAGAACACCCGAGGTGGGCAACTTTGGAGGGAGACTGATTACGCCTTTGACAACTCGAAAGCGTCTTAGCTTTAACTTTGTCATTAAGATATTTGCAATGATTCAGTAAGTTTCTGTACAGCTGTACAGATACTTTAACAGTTCGGAACCCACTTAATGTAGGGTATAAACTATTTCAAAATCATACTTCTCAACTCCTAATAATAGATGATCAGTTTAATATAAAATAATAATAATGAATTCACCATAAAACGCCTTTGGTGTAACACGCATTTGGAAAAACTCTTAAAGACACCAAAAACACTTTTAACACCATTTACAAGTTGTTTTCTCATTTTCTTAGTTTTTTTTATTAAGGCCAATTGGCTATAAAACAAACTAAAAATATGTTTATAATATAAATGTGCATATATATGTATACGTATGTGTGTATTGAAAAAAATATATATTTAATTACCAATATGACAGCAACTAGTGAACTGTTGTTGTACAGGCCTATTTCAACTAATTTTTAACTTTAAATCGAGTCACAAATATTAACTAAGTAAAAGGTGTGGTATGACATGGAATGGAATGGAATGGAATGATATTGTATTCATTACGCTTTTTTTTTTTTGATATCAAACTTTGAAAAGATCATTTTTGTATTGGAATTTTGTTTTTAAGAAAAGAAGGAAAAACGAAATAAAGAGTGAGATCGAAAAAATTCTGAACGTGCATGTCAATAATAGCGAAACCATTAAACTTACAGTTTTAATTTTTTATATGATCAAAAACATTATTACAAATTACAAAAAAATGTTATCGTTTTAATCACTACTGATGAAGTTCTAAACCTTTTTCGGAATCTCTTCTATTAACGTTTTCTTTCGTCAATTATTGTCACTTTGCTCGAACAGGTAGTCCATCTTCATTTAAATTTTACCATAATTCAATTCTATTAGATCCGGCTAATTTAAGGATTTGGAATAAATACCACATTATTGTTATTCTACCTCCCCAGGACTTATTTTCCATAGTGACGGGATGCCGAATCAGACAAAAATTAGTGGACATATGAAATTTTATAAATGGAAGTCGGCTTTTTATTATCTAGACCATCATAGTTGATTGGGTATTAGGTGTTTGTGCAAAAATTTTAATGTGCTTCTACTACTCTTAAGTAAACCGTTCGACTCAGGATCACTGTCTGAGTAGATCTAATGATGTCCGTTCGACTGTCGGTCTGGCCGGCATGGCTGTCCACTTAAACCTTGTGAACAAAATGCAGGTCGCAGTTTTAAGGTAATTTTAATGAATGATATTCTAAAAAGATGTGCCAAATTATGAGAGGATCGGTCCATCATTTTTCATAGGTCCCATACAACCCGTTCTTCAAATATCTCATATTAATTGTCACATATATGTAGTTACTGTAAAGAGAATTGATCAAATCAACACAAATATAAGCAAAAAAAGATGTACAAAATTTTTCAAAGGTCAGTCCATAATTTCCTCTAGTTTCCGTAAAACGCTCACAGAAAAAATCCATTTAGAATACACTTGTTCCACCTGAATGTTAGTACCATTATAATATCATTTACTCCCAAACATTAAATAAAGTATATCTTTATACGAGGGTGTTTCATTAATTTTTGGTAGTTTCCACCTATAATGAACATGTGGTGTAGAGTATTAAATAGTCGGACTTGACCGAATTTAATACTTTTTGTATACAGTCCATTTAAAACTAATGATTGACTCCTTTGCAGCAACTGCTTGCAATATCAAGACTTTTGGAACCTTAAATTTTCTTCAAAATTCTCTCAAGCATCAACAACATAAATTTTTTGACAAGAAAGTTACGAAAATGTGCCAAAATAATATCTCGTTAACCATTATGCAACAAGTATATTAATTTTTTTAGAAAACTTAACTACAATTTTATGCTCACACATTATGTGTACCATAACCTCTACCCGAACGAGGTTTTCTCGGTGCTGTTTAATAAAATTAGAAACAGTATAACGGTAGACCTTTGAAAGCTCGACTAACTTTATCCAAGACCAAGTTGGGTTTTGTTGAAAATATTTAATAATTTTAGTACGCACTCATTCTGGATACGCATTTTAATCAGATTAACATTATATTCTTTTATCCGACATTAAACATAATAAATGAAATGCTTTGCTAAGTTATCTTAATCAAAAAAAGTGTGTTAAGAATTTTTCTTTCTCAGTCCTTAAAGTGCATGCGTAACAGAGTTCTGTGTATTTTTTTATTATTTTTTTTTGTACTTTTACACATGAAAATCGTGCCCCAAGTTTTTGAGGCAAAAAACAAACATTTTTCAAAAATAATTCTTTTTTTGCCTTTAAACCAAAATATTTTGAAGTGATATTTTTTTCTTGTTCAAGCAATTTATTTATATTGTAATTTTAGTAAAAAATTGTGACTCAAAATATTTGCATATTTGTTGCGATTTTCTATATATAATTGTTTGACATACATGTTAAACGATAATAACTCTTTAAAAAAAAAGAATCCTTGAAAGTTTTATAAATTTATAAAAATGAAAATAAAATTATTGGTGGCTTCATTAATGCATTTAACGTGTAAATCACTCATGATCAGGTTTTTGTTAATTAACGTCTGTTTTTCTCAATTTAATTGCAATATGATTTTTATTATTCATAAAATGTATTTTCCCAGATTACCAGCATTTGTACTTTTTTGGCTTTTAATTGATTTTATTTTTCAAAACATTTTTTCTTTTCGAAATTCAGTGAGTAATTTCTGGTTTTTTTTTTTGTATTTGAAATGTGTAGGAAAATGTTATATAATTTCATAATGCGTGTGTCTTAAGTCTTTTGATTTTATTTCTCTTTAAATGACTGAAAAGATAAATGTGGCCTGAAAAACTAATTTACGATTTAAAAAAAAATTGTGTTATTTATTTTCTTAACTGAAGGGGATTTTTAAGAGTTTAGTAAATTAAATGGGATTTATTTCATATTGTCTGGTAATTAAATTTAATTTAGTAAATATTAATTTTGTACAAATTTCATCACAAAAAACTTAATAATTTTCCTTTGTTAAATGTTGTAAACCATAGACAGATGGCGTTGTATACTTTAACTTTGGAAACTGATCATCCAAATTATTTTATATATTCATGACAGTTACATAAACATAATTTGCCTTATTTTAATAGAATATTTCGGGAAGTGACCTTATGGAATTTATATAACGGCCGTAGCTCAATCTAATTTCTTTTCGATTTATTTTTATATTAAAATAAATATATATGTTGAAATTTCAGAAACTTATATTTGAAATTACGAAGGAATTTAACTATGAATACTTCATCTTGAAAATTGGATGAAATTAGAAAAAGTGTATAAAATTTAAAGCTAAAACATGAAAACTTCTGACACAGCGCAAAATCTGTTTGTATTATAAACAGATTTTGCGTAGTTAAGTTTAAGGTTATCTCAGATATCGATCTATAACTTCGTTATTTATGGACCAATTCGCTGTTCAAACTGCTTAGGATAATAAAAAACAATTTTCCTGAATTTGGATTATTATTGTGATCGTGAGAATGAAATGGAGTTAGTTGAAAATGCTTGGAATATTCCAAGAATAAATTTCTTCTTGTTTACTGTAAATTATTCAATTTGAAATATTTTTCTAAAAATCATTGAAATGTTTGACATTTAATAAAAATTATTTCAAGTTTCTTAAATAAAATCTAAATAACAAATCTAGCAAAACCAACAACAATAAATAAACATTAATTAGCTTAAATCTTAAATCGGTTAAATACAAAATTCTACTTAAAAATTTTCTATATATTTTTTTTATAATTTTTATTAAGGAATGAGATCAAAAAAATCTTAACAAACGTTTTCATTAAAACCTTTAACCCAAGTATTACGTCAGATTTTACATTTAATGTCAAACAAATGAATTTATTACTAAACTGACAGAAATGAGTGACCAAATTTAAATTAAATTTCAATAAAATCCAACATGGATCTACAAAAATCACTCAAATGTATACCGTCAAACTGTTTGAAATCTTATTAAACAGTATCGGCAGAACTTCCGTTTAAGAAATGTTGTTCAGATAGAATGAATGTTTCACATGATGTTATAAAGCCAAAAAAATGAAAGCATTTTCGATAAAGCTCCCAATACATCCGATGGGACAGGAACGTTGCTAAAAATTTAAAGGCTTTAAAACAGAGCACGGAAATCGAAGTCAAGTCAAGAAACCTATGTTCTATAATTTTATGTAGCTGAGAAAATGTTGGAGAAAAGTTTAGGAACCAAAAGCAGTCAAAATTTTCTTGAATTATGCTGTTGCTTCAAAAGAATTTACAACTGGCTCTTACATATCGAAGTTTTGCCAAGGAGTGTTTGCAACCTGACTTGACATCTTTGTGACAAACCCTTTGTGTGGTACAAGCACAATAATGTGGTATTTGTACAAAGAGAGGAAATTCCTCTAAACTGCCCGGAGCTTAGGCCACTAGAAAAATATTGGGCACTTGTTAAAAGAAAATTTAAGAACACAGAAAAAGGATTTTAAACGGAGATCATCAAAAATTATAATATTTTTGTAACTCAAATAAAAAAATTAAACTGTAAGTTCGGTGCGTTCGTATGTTAAGAATTTTTCGATCTCCCTCCCATATCTGTAGGTGCATGTGTTTTTCTAATGACTACAATTTGAAAATTCACAAACACCTGATTACTTAAACAATTAAACAGTTTTGTTACATTTAAGTAAATTTAATCAAAACAATGATAATTTAATTTGTTTATTTTTGTCTATTTTAAGAAGATTTATTGACTCAAAATCCACAAAGGTGTGAAATTATATTTAACATTAATTCTGTAAACTGCACCTATTTATGTTTATTTGCTTCTCTGCATCTGAGTTTAGTTGTCTTAAGATTTTTCTTATTAAACAAACAAAATTTTTAATTCAATTTGAACAAATGATCATTTGATCATTTTGTTTTGTGAAATAAAAAAAATAATCAATACAATTATCTTTTTGACCCCCAGTTGAATGAATGTTGATAAATTTCTGTTTTTTTTTTTTTTTTTTTTTTTGATTCCATAGAGTCCGTAACATAAAACGATAATCTGAAACATGGAAGTCGTGTTAACATGACCTAGACAATTTGTTGTTATTGTTGTTGGACGGGACCATAAAGTTAATTTTGAATTTGAATCATTTTAAAGCGAACAATTTTGGCATGAGGACAATCTTTCCAAAGGTGTCTGCATTTAAGTTTTAAAAAAAATATTTAGCAAAATAAAATTTATGTTAGAAAATAAATTAGCCCTATAAAAGATTAGTAGTTTAACATTTATTCAAATTAGCTGATATTTGTTTAACATAAATTGAACTTTAAGGTATTTAAGTGATCTTTTATAAAATTTATATTTCCTTGGAAATAGTTACATAAAGTAAATTGAATAGGAAACTATGTTTGTCTTACTACAAACTATTTTTAAAGAGTTGTTAGGTAAAGGTTAAAGGGTTATGAAAAAGGAATGAGACCGGAACAAATTTAACACAACGTTTTATTATTTTTTAAAATTTTGGCGATACAGTACTTAAATATGAAACTAATAGCAAATACTTATCTTTTTGCCATCAGTGTTTTAAAAATACATTTTATCATAAAATATTATTACGTTTGGGGTGTTATGCGCTTGTGTTCATATCTCTTTTACATAGGAATAATGGCGTTATATATATTTTTAAATACAACGATAAATTCTGAAACAAATTCTGAATCGATTAGAATTTAGTCGTTCATCCCATTTGTGCGGTTGGCAGTCCATTAGGGTGCACCAAATGTTAGTGAAAAAATAAATTTAAAATATAAATGGTGCTATTATTTTAAGCCTATTTAATGAACAGGCAGCTGCTCTCTGAGCTAAAATCGAGTTTTTAGGAAAAAGTTTATAACTTACGAACGGTTAGTCAAATTTCACATGGTTTGAGCTGAAGTGTTTCTGAGTTTACTTACTCTATCTTATCAGAGCCGTAGAAGGCGTACATCCAAAAGTTGGCCACCTCGTCTTCTTTGATTTTTTAAAAATTTCGCAAAAAAATTTTATTAATTTTTTTATACCATCCGCCATCACAAGAGGTTAAGAGGGTGTATTAACTTTGTTATTCCGTATGCAGCTCTAATAAGGAATTAACTCAGACCCCATTATGTATTATCTTGCAAAATTAAAATCTGAGACGTTTTAGCTATGCCCGCCTGTCTGTCTGGCACAATCACATTCACAATAGTTGATAGAGTTTAATGAAATTTTGTCTGAGTATTTGTTAAAGTACTGAGAAGTAGCCTATTTAAAAGTAGCTGTATATTAATAGATGTAGACCTATATCTGAGGCAAACTTCAAGATCAAACAAAATCTTTCTTAAAGTTTTCAGTACATTCCAAAAATTATCAAAATCGGTTCAGTGGAAAAAAGTTAAAGCGAAAAATATAACTAATTCTATGTATACGGAAATACCTCTTTCCCGGTCCCTTTCGAAATTTTTTACGACGTGATAATACATGACTCTCTATGGACAATGTCTGCTTTTTAAACTAAATGAAAATCGGTTTTTATTTTTCTTCTACTGAACCGATTGACCGGTTTTCTATAAAAAACCTTCTTAGAGCACAAACAAGTAATCAGGTTACTGATCTCTGTCTATTAATTTAAATGTAATCATGACAACGACAAACAGGTAGGCGGATATATCTTGATCGCTTCAGATTTTGATTTAATGCAAATGTGACTTTATGAGATATTAGATGATTCTGAATTGACGTAACAAATGTAATGACAATGTCAACATATACTTTTCGCAACTTTTGGCGTGGGAGGGGAGATACAAAGCTATAGTCCGATATTTGTTACAATTTTAAAAATTCAACCGAAATAAAATTAAAGGCGTTACTCCATTTAAGACTTCTCCGGAATCTGGGTTTAAGTATAAAATATATTTTTTTTCAATAATTCTTAACTTTTATAAAAATAGATTCCCTTTTAATCCATCGTATACTAATGAGAAAATTCCCCTCTTTCTTTTTAAAGTTATTGTTAGTAATCTCGGCCAAAAATAGTAAATATAGTTAATCGATTCAAAAAGATTTAAATTTATACAAACCAAATAAAAAACTCTTAATTTTCTGAAGAATGATCGCTATCAAGATACTAAATCTCGATTTTATGAAGAAAATAACATGGACTTATTCACTGGGGAGGAATAGTATTGGTAAGGAATTTTCTATATTCAGAAATGTCTAAACTTTTCATATCACTTCACTATTTACGTTTACGCTAAATAAATTTTC
Organism: Cochliomyia hominivorax; assembly: GCA_004302925.2. Taxonomy (NCBI): domain Eukaryota; kingdom Metazoa; phylum Arthropoda; class Insecta; order Diptera; family Calliphoridae; genus Cochliomyia; species Cochliomyia hominivorax. The sequence goes on from PYHX02000158.1 coordinate 33,014,865, forward strand.
CCAGGTTTTACTTATTTTTTCCAATTAAACTATAATTAACACCCTAAAATTAAACAATTAAAACTTAATTGTCGATAAAAATCTTGAAAAATTTTATCTCAAATCAATGATTTTATATATTTTTTTATTGAATTTTAAGTAAATAAATAAAATTCACACACTTTTGAAAAATTCTCAAGAAACCTTTGCCATATAAAAAAAGAGATAACAACAACAAAATTAGAAGCAAAACGATATAACAAAAGACTTAAGAAACATACTTGTTTTCAAAACTTCTAAAACGATTTAGATTTCTTATCATAACGATTATTTTCGAAAAAATAATATATTTTTTCCATTTAATAAAAACAAAAATCATTTATATTTCAAACTTTAGAATCTCAACTTGTTTTTTTTTTCGGTAAAAATTTCAATAAATATAAATGTTTCTAATACAAAGTATAAATTAAATGATTTTAAGTTCATTTTTTTCTTTTACGTTTCATACGTTCACAGATTTGTTTGTTTATTTTGCAAAATAAAAAAACTTTTGATTTTTAATACATGTTTTTAAGAGTTAGTCGGGTTGTAAAGTTTCTGTTTTTGTTTTTGTTTTTATTGAAAACCAGCTCATCATATGGGCAGTTTAATCAATTATGAGCCATGATGTTTCTTTGGTTACGCTAGATCTGAAGGAATTTTTTCTTATTTTGCGTAGAGATTAAATGACAAATTGAATAAAGTCTTTTACATTGTTAAAAACCACCAGCTGTTCAGAGAAATATTTCGTCTTTTTTTCTTTTAATTAGAGAAGGTTTAATTAAGGTTGAATTACAATTAAAATTATTAACCCTTTTATACAAGTATTTGGTATCTCTGTAAACGTTAGAACTTGAAGATTGACAATATTTAAGGAAATAGTAGCTGAAATTTTATTTAATGGTAAAAATGTGTAAAATACTTGAAAAACGGCAAGGAATCTGTAAATGCAACATTATCATACGAAAATACCAAAATCACAAACCGTAAAAATGTTTTTAAAAATTTAACTTTTTATTAAAATGATCACACTGTAATCATAAAGGGCACACAGAGTTTCAAACATGTAGCAATGTTGTAATCGATAAGTACGACTATCATATAACGGTTTTATATTTAGGACTTTTATGAGCTTAAAACTTCATTCTGCGAACAACATTTGTATGGGAGGAATAAAACTGTAACCTAAATTTTGTTTACAAGATTTACATGGACATACTGCAAGCCAGCCTGTTATTCAGAAGGCGAATTGATTTTAACATCGACTTAGAATTACTTTCTGAGTAATGGTGCGTTCTGGTATTGATTCTACTAATTCTTTTAAAAAAATTATTTTTAATAAGTTTTTTTAAGCAATTTTAACACCTGCGTTTATAGAAAGATTGCACATAGAACATTTGATTACATGAATAGAATACCTGTAGTTCTATGTTATTATTAAGTTCTGTTTGAATGACTTTCATTCCTAATGGACCGATGGGAACTTCAGCAAATATTGTGGAAAATTTTAATTGAATTCTGATAATGAGAGTGAGAGTGTTTCCAACAGACAGGCTGAAATAGCTAATTTGACTAAGATTTTGATTTGATGCAAGAGTATATATACTAGATGATTCCGAAATGACAGAGTAAATATGCCCTTATCACCTCTTGTGGTGTGGTGGAGGAAATAGAAATTGTGTTTACTTTTGAATGGGAACAACAACAATAAGACAAAAGAAAAATACATTGCGGGTATAGAAATATGCATCAGTGGCTAAACAAAATTTCATAAATTATTTTCAATGAAAACTCTACACAATTAAGATGGTAAAATTTTTATGGTCACCAACTATCTTTCCAAAGAGGCCTGTAGTTGTTCAAATCGACTTGAAAATATATCAGCCTTATTCATGTGAAATTTTATTAAGATATCTGAAACGATAACAAAGACACGGAATTATTTTCAAAAACAAAGTGTTGAAACCAATGTGCATCTGTTGAAATTGTTATAACCGAATTATCTTTATTTGAGGTTGCATAGTTCCATCCCTGGAATCTTCTACAATCATTCTGTTACATATTGTGTTAATTTTATTAGTCCATTAAAAATTATAGACTTATTTCTGAAATTAGCCAATTTAAATCATTCCGATATAATATAGACATAATTAAATCGTATCAGAAACCATTACTTTCATTGATTTATCACATTAAATTTTAATAAAAAATTCATTTTCTTATTAAATTTTGAATCAACAATGGGTTAAAATCTTTGCTGTTGTTATTGTTATTTTTACTAATATTTGACTAAAGTTGAAACTTTTAAGTGATTGTGATACGATAATGAAACTTGTATGTGGTCTGCTGTTGCCTCAATTATTAGGCACGTTTATTTTTTTATACATACATACATACATACATACATACATACATACATACATACATACATACATACATATACATACAAATATTTTGCTAATATTCTCTTTTGTCTTTCTTGCCTATTTGACTTAAGGTTTGACTGGCCTATCACGAATTATTGTGTTTTTCTTTAAGTTTTGATATTTTACCGCATTAAGTTATAGTTGTTGTTTGTTATTATGAATGTTAAACAATGATTTAAATTCATAAACAAAGTTGAATATATTTTATTAATAAAATGATTTAATTTAGTTAAACAATGATTATTATGCGTATCTTTAAATTTAAAGCAGCATCAAACGAATAAAGTTTAAAGACCCTAAAGCAAATTACGAAAAAAAAGACATAATTTAAGTCCTAACAAGTAAGAATGCCAAATACGAATGTGTCGAATCTTAAATACCCTTCACCAATATATTGAAGACAATTATTTATTTAACTGAGTTTTGATGAAATTAGTTTATATTTTATTCCGGTAATTGGGGTTTAAAAATGTTTATTGTTACATAGTTTTATAAACACAAACTCGTTTTCCATGAAGAGACCTTATATGGGAGCTATAGCAATATATGGACCGAGATTGTCCAAATTAATATCTTATATTAAATAGATTAAGAGAAGTAATTGTATCGAATTTTCGTAGAACTAATATTTATTAACAGTTTTATAAACTCAAAACTGGTCTCCGGGAGGTGGTCTAATATGGGAGCTACAGCAAAATATAGACCAAGAAAGTTTACATAAATAATATACACTGAAGATAGTTAGAAAAACCATTCAATTTCAATTTCAAATTGGTCTTTATTTACCAGTTTTATATGCTCAAAACCTCTTTACCTCTTTAAAATTAATATCATAAATTTAGACAGTCAGAAAATTAATTGTGCCAAATTTCAGTGGATTGCGTTCATATTTAAGAGTTTTATAAGCTATAAACCATATTCCGGGAAAGGACTTTATAGTGGAACAAGGTGATGAAGAACTTACAATTATATTTTATAAGTAAATTTTTGTTTAAATCTCTTAAAAAAAAAATTGAAAAATTGTTTTTTCGAAAATTTTAGGTTGTCTCAAATATCCATCTGATAACTTTTTTGCTGATGATCCTGGTTTTAAATAGGAAACTGCTTAGGGCAATAACAAATAATGTGGCCGAATTTCATTGAACTAGAGGAATTATTTTAGGCGTGATAATGATTCCAACAGACTCAGATTTAGATTTGATGGAAGTATTATAGACTTTATGATTGGATATATATATACATATATTATCTGAGATGATTCCTCCTTGGTATTATACACGAAATGACAAAGTTAATATGCCCTCATCATCACTTGTGGTAGTGGAGTGGGTAAAAAATTAAATAAATAAAAAAATATATATTAAAATTTATAAAATTTGCTAACGGTATTAATAAATTTAAATATTTTGTTATTTATTATTTGTATTTATACTTAAATACATTTACCTACGTATTTATAATTAATCGTTATAATTCATAAATTATCTCATTTTATTTAAATAAGACATTTAAATAAATTAAAACAAGAGAAAAATATTTCGTTAATCTTATCTAAATACAGTGATCTACAAAAAACCTACTACACACAAAAAAATTTAAAACAAATATTTTTTGCTTTCGGATTTTTTGTATGGTTGCACTGTGGGTAGGAATCGAACTTTTGGTCGTACGATTGGCATGAAATTTATTAAAAATATAGCAGAGGTATAAAGCATAATAACTTTGGGTATCTGGATAAGAGGGAGTATTATAAGCCCCTATAAAGTATATGTAATCCAGGCAGATAACAATTAAAAACCAGTAAATACGGTTAATTATTAAAAAAAAAGTTATAGACCGATATCAGATATAAGCACAAATTCCAACAAACACTTTTATTTTTTTTAAAAAGAAATCAGATTTAAATAAGATTTTATCACTATATGCAGCTGAATATAATTTATTAACATACAAAATTATCGAAATCGTATCAAATTGTGAATCTCTTTGATCACTCTATTTTCCATAGTTACCAAACAGTTTGATAAGAAATTAATAGTTTTGAAAAACAATAAACTTCTTATTAAACTGATGGTGAAAACCAACCTAAACTAGGTTGATATTATCTACGATATTTTGATATTGACATTATATACGAATATATATAAATTTCATTAAAATATTTTATCACGGTTCCAAAGAAAAAGACATACCTTAAAAACTACTAAAGAAATAAATCTATAACTTTTGACAGATCATTCTAAACTAAATTTTACAAAAATAACTCTTATTATGTTACACAAGGATCGATCCAATATTTCTCATAGGTCCCATACAACCATCTCTCTAAATATTATTTAAAACTAATAAATCTCACATATACGTGGGCAATGTGGCATATTATGCTAGGGTCGGTCCATTATATTATCTAACTCTAATGCGAGGACAGTTAATAAATTCTTCGCAGCAGTCAGTGTAGGGTGTTCCATAGTTGGACCTGACCGACTATAACATTATTACTTTATTTCTCAACTATTGATCACCTATAATTTCCAAGGCGTTTTCATCAATAATTGTTGACTTTACCGATTTTAAACGATCATGCTAATGTCTAAAGGACGAAGCCTACTGAAATTCATGATCAACAATACATTTTTTCGTGTTAAAAACTTTTATACCCCGCATGTATTAGCAGCATACTTTAGTAATTAAAAGATAATTTTAATCGCATGAAACTTATATGTAAATTAATAAGGAAGTTATTTGTTCATAAGAAATTTAAAACTCGTTTTTATCTCTGTTGGAAACAGGTAATAACTGAAAATGTAAATGGATTAGAAAGTATTCACAATAGACGCAATTTGTATTAAAGAACTTTATGCACAGAAAATGTTCTCCTTTCATAATGTTCTAGAAGAGAGAATAGTCCAATTGTAATGTACTTTATTTAAGCAAGTGAATTAAAGTTGTTAGTTTTAGTTATCAAATTGAATCGTGATTTTGAAACACTTTTTTAAAAATTTTGCAATTTTGGAACTATAAATATTATAAATATATTCATTACAGCTGCATATGAACGTTTTTTGTAATTTGTAATTTTTTGTAAATTATTTTTGCTTTAAACAAATTCCTACTTATTTATTCAAAAATACCCAAAATTCCAATTCAGAAAAACACGATTGTAAAATTTAAATTTTTCAGAAAATTAATCACTCTGTTATTATGAAAACTTTGCGTCTTTCTAAAGATATAGGAAACATATCAGGGTACCAGTTTTTAAAACCTACACCACCGTCCATATTATTTTCTTTGGGCTAAAAATGAAGTCTACTGTAATTACTCCTACTCAGATCTAATGTTTCAGGTAGCTCTCGTAAAATTGGCCTCCCGGAAAGCAAAAGATAGAACTTAAAAATATGAAGAGATTTTAATAGAATTTGTAGCATACCATTATTGTATCAGCCCAAATTCACATTCTAATGCTCCCATACAGCCCGATTTCAAAAAAATCACATTGAAATACATAAGTCTCAAAACAATTTAGTGTTGCGATGATATTTCGTACACTTAGGATATACACAACCGAAAAACGGAAAACCAAATTTTCCTGTACTCCTCATATACCTTAATCCGAAAAACATCTCAAATGGTATAATTCTCTCATATACGTGAGTATAATGAAAATATTTCAAATATGTATATGTATGTCTTAAAATCATGTTTTAAATTTACTACTTTGACCAAAGTGGTCCGAAAAGAAAAAGAATAATTAAAAAAAATTCGACTCTTTTTTACATTCTTCGTAAGATTGGCACTTTTAAAGAGTTTAATTTTAATTTTAAAAAAAGAATTTTATTATTTTATCGCTCTTTAAAAAGTGTTTGATTCTAAAAAGATAATAATTTTAAAAATAATAAAAACTAAAAAAAGAGCAAAATCGAAAAAGAGTTTAAATTATTTTAAAGTCGCATATAGCAGTCAAAAATGATTTTTAATTAATCTGAAAGAGTAATGTTTTTATGTTAATGAAGATATGTTATTGCATTTTTAGTATGAAGAAGCTTAATTACGGCAAGAAATTGCTTGTAGATATTTATAAGCAGATTTTTTTGTTTTTTTATTTTTTATTTCCTTTTCAACCATTCCGCATTTTTGAGCGAGTTAAAAAATAATCCTCTTTTTTATTTCTAACTGAAAGAAAGTCAAAAAAGTTTTTTTTTTTTATCGATTTTGCACGAAGCAAAATTGAAAAAATTGAAAGAATAAGGATACACAATTTTAATAAAAAAGAGATTTATTTTTTTTTATTCGCAAAGAGGAGTAAAAATTTTGTTGATTTGAAAATAAAGATTTCGCACCAAGTTTTTTCATACTCTGGAATTAAAGCAAACATTTTCCTAAAATTCTGATAAAATGTGTCAAATACAATCTATAAAATATTTTCAGATGACTGCAGTGGAAGTCTAAATTTTACCATAATTTTGGCCGTAATATTAACACAGGTGTATCTATTCTTTGCTAGAAGCAATAAGGAAAAGTATAAAATTAAATATAATAAATGACTTTGTCAATAAATATAACGATCACTAAAATGTTTAAATTGAATGTTTTTTTCTTCTAAATAACAACCTTCAGTAATTTTATACGATTTTTCCTTCTTTTTAAGATTTTTTTTCTGCAAAACTTAATTCATTGTTTTAGTTTTTAGTTATTTTTAGAATAAGAAAAAAATCTAAACTTTTTTTGCGTTAAATTTAATTTTAGTTTATTTTTCAGCTTTTACTTTTTATAAGTTTTAGACCATAATAAATCTATATTTTAGTGCTTTATTCAAAATGGCATTGAATTTCGACAAGACCATAAACAAATGACAATGTTTAGATGGAAAAACAAAAACTTTTATTAAGTTTTTATTAAACATTTAAATTAAATAAAATACAAGCTGCGTTAGATTGTTACATAAATGTATGTATGTATGTATGTATGTATGTATGTATGTATGTATGTATGTATGTATAGAGATAGACAGACGGATAGACAGTCATTCTTTTGCTTTAGTTTTATTTAAATGTTGTTTAAATATGTTAATTTTTTTTTTCGACATTAAGTTGTGCTTAAAAATAAATATAAACAATTAAAAAATAATAATAAAAATAGTTATAGTTTGTTTTAGAGATTTGCAAGATCTTTTTTAATATTAAATAAGTAAAAATGTTATAGTCGGCACGACTATGTAATGCCCTAAACCACATTGTTGGTTGTTAATGGCAGCTACGTAAACTACATGAACGACCCTCATATAAATTGCTTTTTTGTTAAAGATTTATGATTTAGTGTGTGGTACATTTATACGATACTAATACTTATGTAAAATGTATGCGTTTGAAAAGGATATTTTTAATTTCGACATGATATGTGGAAGGGGACTTGTCTGGCACCTATGAGAAATAATGGTACGACCCTCGCATAATTTGGCTATTGATTTAGAATATCAGAAAATATATTATATTATCCTGTAATGGAATTTTTATATCGCTTTATATAAAAATTCCATTACAGGAGGCCATTTGTATGGAAGCTACCTGAAATATTAGACCGAATATGTCCAATTTGAATAGGCTTCGTCCTTGAGTCAAAAAATAAAATGTACCAAATTTCATTCAAATATCTCGAAAATTCAGATCTAAAAAGTGTTCATAACATTTACTTGGACAGCCAACAAGACAGACGGACGGACATCGTCAAATCGACTAAGAAAGTAATTTTTAATCAAACGGTATCAAAGCAAAATATCCCAACCACCTACCGTGGTGTAGGGTATAGAAAAAAATATTTAAATTTTAACAACCAGAATATAAAAAAAATTGAAAATTTTGATTTTAATCTAAAATTTGTAACATTTTTCTGTCCGTCATATTTAAAGTTTTAATTTATTTAGTTTTGCATTGTGAAATATAAATTAGCAAAGATATCAAATTATGATTAGTTTTATGTGAATTAAATTTAACAAAAATTTTTAGATAAACTTGATTTACGGTTGTTTTGGTCACATTAGAAAAATGGTTATCATTCTCGCTCAAATTACTGCCAGTTGTTTTTAAAAATTATATTGAAATTATTTATATATTTTCACTTAAATTAGAAATTTTCACTTCATAAGTAAGTAACGGTTCTATGAAAATTTCAGTAAAATCGATTCAGTAGTTCAGCTGTCTTAAATCTCAAACAAACACAGTTTTTTGTTCATATAAATCGATATACGAACAAGAAAAAAATATATTTTCATCTTTAGGGGATCTTAAATATACTTCACTTACATTTTGAAACATTGGAATGAGTTGACAATAAGAAATAATTTTTAAGAATCATATTCGGAAATATGGTCTGGACATATAGTTTAATAATCTGGACATATTGTTTAATATGCACCTAAAAGATCGTTGTCTTAATTTCAGTCAAATTAATTATTGAAGGTTTTATAAGCAAAAAATCCCTTTCCGAAAGGGACAGTGTATGGATGCTGCAATCAAATATAAATCGTCGTTCATCAAATATATTAAAAACGGACAGTATGGTAAATTATCTGAAAACCTGTTCATACAAATAAGAATGTTAGAGTTTGACTAGCCCAACTATGTAATAATCTACTCCACAATATTGGTTATAAGTTATAGTTAAGAAAAATTTTGAGGGTACCTCGTATGATAGAATTTCTTAATTATGCTTAAGTGTGCAATTAATTATTGTGACACTAATATTAATGTGAAATTTATGCGTTTTCAAATAATGTTTTCCTGGGGGGATTATATGGATGCAAAAAGAAATTATGGACCGACCTTCGTAAATTCGTATATTGATTTCGGCTTATATTAATCTTAATTTGAACAAATATTATTGCAACAGTAACACATGTATTTCCAATCGATATTTGTAAGGGGGTTTATATGGGCGCATGAGAAATATTGGTCCATTGGTCGTATAATTTAGCACATCGTCTTGGAATATCAGACGATTTATTTGTAACAAATTTCATTTAAATCGTAATTCAGAATATAGTTGATTACCACAATTTATTTTTCGAATATCTTTAAAATATGTTTTCCCTTTTTGGCCAAGTTTAGAGGTTATTTATTACACAGTGAGAAGGCTGAAAGACGGACATTGCTAAGACATCTCATATAAATCCAACGAGCCGTTAAAAGTTATAGATTTATTTAAAAAAAAATCCAAAACTCCTCTGAATTTTAAACGAAGTGCAGGTAGCTTACAAATCTCGTGATCTCTCAAAGTTGCTTAAAAGACAAATAAACTTGGATTGCAAATATAAACAAATATTGATGCTCTTTTTAAACTTTTTAACTAATTTTTTAAAAACATATTCACAGGACATTCCAAAAATCTTAGACATTTTCAGATACCACCTTTTCCGATTATAACGAAATACGATATATATTTAAATAAAATTCTGAATTTCTCCAAATTCCGTTTCTATTTTGGATTTTATCCCGGTTCAAAGTACGACTATTTTCAATAAATTTTCATACTTAATTTCATTTTGATATAATTTTCTAGCAGTTAACCGATTTAAATAGTTTGGATTCAAAAAAAAAATATTTTAAAAAAAAATCTCACATTGTTTATTCGAATTTTTAAGTTAAGTATTAAGTTTCATCGAAATCAGATATGGTGGAGTACGATACGGTTTGCAAGATTTGTGAAATGTCCAATTCTTTTTTACAGACTGATTTTTAAATTTGTTTCACTTCCGCAATTCTACTTTGGACACTTTTTAAAAATTTTAGTTATAATAATATTATTCATTATATTATTTTGTGATATAAATAAAACATCCACTTAAATTATTAAAAATTTACTTTAAAACTTCCATAACAAAATTGGAACCATTTCTTTAAATTTAAAATAAATCGCGTCTTTTATTTAATATCAGTATTTTTAATTAAAAAATTAATTCTTTTTTACGCACTCACCTTACAATTAATGTAAATAATTAACTTTGTGGTTTTAATTAAAATTAATTATATAAAAAATAATTTAAAATTAATCCTTTTAAAAAATCGTTATTGTTGTATTTTTTTTTCGCGTTTGTTTCTTAAATCTTTTATTTATTTAAGTTTAACCGCCAGCGTTTTAAACACGCCAAAGTCTTTGAATGCACTGAAACATACAGTGACTGACTGCATTATTTAGTAAATCTAGTCTATTTGTCTAAAGCAAAAGTTGCTCAAAAATTCATTCAAAAAACAAAAACAAAAACAAAACAGCAACAATAACAACAGCTCCAGCTAAAGCGGCAGTTTTAGTAACAAAAAAGAAAAAAAAACACACACACACACACAAAACAACAAACCAAGATTCGTCGAAATACTGAATTGAATGAATTTATAACAAATTTAAAAAAGTTTGTAGTTGTGGTCATAATTGTGTTTTTGGTTTGTCAAACAAAACACAAATGCATTCGTTAACTGAATTTATTTAGAGCGTAAAGACGTTTTTGTTTTTGGATTTTGAGAATACATTTTTGAAAACGGAGATGACAATAAACTGGTCTTAGCAAAACATACTTGTATTGCTCTTTTTGTAAAGAGAGGGATCGAAATAAGTCTTATCATGAATCAAATTTAGTTATTTTTTATTTATTACGATTTTTTAAGTTCTTAATGAAGTCGAAATCCTTTAATTATGTTACCATGAGTTTTTCGTAACTGACATGTGACATAAAAAAACATGTGCTCTCAAGTACTATTAAATTCGCGATCACTATTACGTTGTTGGTGTAAAAGTTCGGCTGAAGTTGGTGGTTCTCTTTTGAGGAAAATATTTCCAATTTATACAGCTATCACACGGTTGACAATCTTTGGTTGAGTGTAACTCGCGTCATTCTGGAACGGAGATCCAAGTGTTGTGGGAACATCACATTCACGTCTATCCATCCAGTTGGCTTGTGACAAAATACAGGTCTCTATAAAATTGGCACATATCATTATTCTGGCCTTAGGAAAACGCTTACTGAAACTGGTGATGATGAGGCAAAAGTAATGAGAATTGGGTACTTATGCTCATAAAAGTCATTTGATATAAAACCTTCTTCGGATAGAAGCAATGGTCCTTAATGTTTCTTAAGACAAAAAATAGAAAGCAGCTCCCAACACATCCGGTTAGCTTAGTGATCGTTATATTTGAAACGAAAGGTTAAAGCTAATGCAGGTTTAAAAACAACACAAGTCTAAAGAATTCCCTGAAAGAAACGCTGCTAAAAATTAAGAGACTCAAAACAGAAAACGAAAATTGAAGTAATGTTTTCTTAGAAAATATTCTTGCTACATAATGACTGACGAAACTTATGTTCTGATAGACTTTCCGCAACTTCCAGATCAAAAATTTATATTGCTGATGCTCAAAGTAATGTTGAAGAAAAGTTAAGGACCCAATGCAGTCAAAATTTCCCAAGAAGTTTTATAAAAGAAGGCAATTACCTGCTACAGCAGACTCTATAAACACGGAAATTTACATCAAGGAATGTTTACAATAAAGGCTTCTTCTAATGTGTCCACTTGGCATCCTCTAACTATGGTGAGTGGTACTACAACAATAATTCAAGTGGAGAAATATTGGAATCTTTTTTTTAAAGAATTGGAGAGCACAAAATATATATTTTTTTTATAAATTTTAAAAATAATTCGAATCGAATATAACAAAAAATTTTTTTTAAAGTTTATTCAAATAAATCCAAAAACGAGTGCTTAAACTAAAAAGAAGTAAAAAAGCTAAAATCGGCTCTGCCGGATCTTAAATACCGTCCTTCACTAATATTATGCAAAAATAAACATGAACTGAAGGATTTTCAATATCCATAAAATAAGTTACATATATTGAAAAGATTTGGATAAATGTCTGAATTTCTATAGAAATGACCCATATTTAAAACCTTAAATAATATTCCAGGAAATAATAACCAAATTGTCCGTTCAGATTAATATATTAAAGACAGTTTAAACATACAATTGCACCAAGTTTCAATAAAACTGGTTCAAATTTAAAACATTTCTCTTGGAAGTGAAAATTGAAAAATACATACCAATATTGATCAAAATAATAGCAGATATTTAAGACAGAAAATGGATTGTGTCAAATCTCAGTAGAATTATATAAACCATATTCCGAAAAAGGGCCTAACAACTGTAATAATATAAATTATTACATTGAAGCCAAAAATACAGCCCAACTGTATAGGGGCTGTCCACTTCCTTGGGCATTCGAAAAGACTTCAGATCAAACGTATGAAATTTCGTTTATTACAAAATTAAGTTTAAAAAAAAGCAAATCGATTTGGACAGACTGTGGAGTGTCTATCTGGCATTGCTAATACCAATTTAATGATTGTTTTAATCGAAACTGACTTAATTTAAACTGAGGGCGGCTAATTTATTATTATTATTATTATTATTATTATTATTATTATAAAATGCAACATTTTTAAACAGAATTATTTATTATCAACATTGTTTTTGGATAATAATTTTAATGAATATTTTTCGTTTAATATTCCATCATCATATTTCGTTTAATATTCCATCAGTTCCTGTGAAAAAGTAGTTACTTCATCCATTCCTTGTATTTTCATTGCGGGCGTAAAATCTAATTGATTTCTGGAAATCCATCTAAACGTTTGGATAATTTGACGTCTTCAACAGAACAACAAAAGATAACACCCAATGCATTGTAATGGAAAGTTGTGGAGATCTTTTTCAACCAAGATATTTCATGACATTTATCTGGACAGAACACAATATCTTTTTTTGAATAGAACTGAAAAATTGTTATAAAAAAGATGAATTACATATTTAAAATGGAATGTGAGCAATAGTTGACTAAAACCGACACCAAAACGCGGGGTGCAAAATTTATGAAACTACCTCGTGTATATATATATATATATATATATATATATATATATATATATATATATATATATATATATATATATATATATATATATATATATATATATATATATATATATATATATATATATAGAAATTATGCCCTTTAAGGTGATTTCCCCAAGTCTGCGGTATAGTGGGGGCTTTATATGGACCGATCTTAAAAAAAATTCCTAAGGTGTTTTTAATGCGCTTTAAAGTGGTTTCAGGAGCGGAGCTATGTAAACGATCGACCTTCTTGAAGCTTTTAATGTAAATTTATACTTAAAATAATGAACAAATTTTTTGGTTAATAAAAATATTTTCATATGTGTGACTTTTATAGGCTTTGAACTCCTTTTAGGGAGGACACCGAAACACTGAACCGAACATCATCAATTGCAATATATTTTGTATCAAAATTCTTAAAGTTATTTTAAAAACTCGGACCTGTAGAGTGTTTTCAATGTTTACTTAGCCATCCAGAGGAGCGGAAGATCAGTATACTTGAAAGTGGGTATTATAGACCATCATTGAATTTGATTAAAAATATTTTTATGATACTATCGAATGAAGATATTGCTTCTGTGTTTTTTAATTGTTCTTAATTTTTCTAAGATTTTTTTTTGAGATTCACTCACTTAAGCCACTTTTGGAAGTGGGTCTGCATGGAAACTGTTCTTTTTTTGGACCAATATTTTTGATTTGGCATGAGGATTTTAAATAATTCAATATTTATGCGTACAAAATTTTGCTAAATACTTGCAAATTTAAGTGCTTAAAATATTACCGATAATAATGAGAACAACCTGAAATAATGGACCTATTATCCAAAAATCATTTACGTTTAGTATCGATACATTGAAAGACATCACAGACTGACGGTCTAAATCGATTCAGAAAGTGATTCTGAATCGATCTGGCAAATCATTAATACTTAAATTCATTGTTATGTCAGCTAAATACTGCCTCTTCATTATTCAGAATGTTTTATAGATGTTCAGACAATCGGAATGGAAAAGCGATTGGAAAGTCTATCGGTATATTTTAAAGGGTCCTACCTATAGTGGTGTAGGTTATATTAAACAAACTAAATTAATTATTTATTATTTACATACCTCATAAAATGGTGAATTGAAACCAATAATAACAATTTCATCGGAACTGTTAATAGTCGAACGTAAATAATTCCAAACATACATTGGTATTTCACGATTTTTATTATCCTTTAATTCTATTAGGGTAAAATTATTTTCACAGGTCGCCATAACGGGAGCCCTAGCAACAGATGATATTCCCGCTACAACATCATAAGCCTGATGTTCCTTTTGTATATGCGCTGTTAAGGCCCTTTCGTAGCGTTGCCAATTGCCTAAACGTAAATTAGGCCACCAAGCTAGATCCAGAAAAGAACCTCAATTCATGATTAAACTCATTGAATAAAATTGAGTTTTGTATTATGGAAGAGTAATTGTATTGTGCAAAATTGATCCAATCTTGTATATCTGGATGATTGTAATGGGTTGAATTTATTCTAAAAGAAATTTTGAAATAAAAGTTTTAAGGTTTTTTTTTTATAACTTACATTACATACCTTCTAATGGGAAATGTTTCCTTTATATATTTCAATTCCAATTCAGGTTTATAGAATGTGTTTAAATGTGTTGGTTGCTGAAATTTTAAAATTATAAGTTTTAAAAATTTTTTGTCTCTGTTCATAGTGAATCATATTTTCTTTTAAGTCGATATCAAAAATTGTCCTAAATTAAATATAAACAAATTAAAGCTATTGAGATGGTTAGGAGAGACTATATAATATCATAAAGATACACGGACGGACGGACGGACGGACGGATGGAGAGTTATGTCATATAAGTCGACCCTTAAAATTTTAATTTATATGAGGGCGGCATGCATATACATCGATACTTAAAGTTCGCAGACAGAATGATATCCTTCTTACCGTTGAACATTTATGTGAAATTTATGCGTTGTAATAGGAATTCTTCCTGGTAGATTATATGAAAGTAACGAAAAATTAATGACCGACCCTTGTATGTATCTTACTTTTAATAAATATTATTGCAATACCCATGTATATGTGAGATATATGCATTTTAAAGGCGATGTTTGGCAGGGTGATTGTATAGGACCTGTGAGAAATAATGAATCACATCTCGTATATATGCACATCGTTTTTAAAATAATTAAGAATAATTTTCACCAAATTTGGATAAACTTGTTTTATATTTAGGAATTCTATGGACAAAAAATCTCATTCCGGATGGGGATGGGGGAATTTTTTGGCCAAATCTCATTAATATATCTTCAAAAGTGCGGCCTGAAAGTAAATCTAATCCGCAACATTTTGTTTGGTTAAAGTTTTCTTTTCAAATAAATCTGTAGTATTCGATACATGTCTGAGGATCGTCTCTATTTTTGTTTTACGTTAGATATTTTGCATTTGGATTATCAATATATATTTATATTTATATTTAAACAATTTTTTTCATAATTACCAGTACATTAATGGCAATTTTATAACAAATAGATTTCAAGGATAAATACTGCGTGTCATAACATATGCCAGCAAGATATTCATAATTTATTTTTTCAGTTAACATTGCCTTTGGTCTGCCCAAGAGATATGAAGTCGCATTAGTTGGACACCATACAAAATTTTTGTTCGTTTCATATAAATTCCATTTCAATGATGAACACTTTAATATTAGCGCACGGTCATCGTTGCCGTCATATGAAATATATCCATTCTTACATATGAATTGGAGTTTACTATTTATGTAGTGTGGGCTAAGAAAAAGTATTTATTTATTATAACTTTTGACAATTTATTCAAAAAAATCATAAAAAAACAATTGTAAATTCAATATTCGCAATGATTTGGGTGAGAGTAGAAAAAGGTTTTATATAAAAAGCAAAATGAAATATGGAATTGTTCTATAATTGCAAATGGCATTAAAAAGCACTTCAATACAAGTAAAGATGTTAAAGTCGGTCAGGTCCGATTTTTTATTACATTACGCTACATTTTTGTTTGAAATGACTGCTTCGAAAATAATATGAACGGCCCTCTTATAATTTGCTTTTCTTATTTATGTTTATGTGTGCAGTAAGTTATTATGATACCAACATTTATGTGATATGTACGTTTTAAAAGAAAGTTTGTTTTGGAGGTTTATATGGGAATTAGAAACAAATTATGGACAGACCCTCGTATCTTAATTTGATCAAATATTATGATAATATCCATGTATATGTGAGTGGAGGGGGGTTGTATGGGACCATTGAGAATTGAGAACGGTAGACTTAAAGATGGGTGGTAGCATTATTATTTCTCCCTGTTGCAAACTTACACACGCATATAAATAAATAAGTAAATATATATATATATATATATATATATATATATATATATATATATATATATATATATATATATATATATATATATATATATATATATATATATATATATATATATATATATTATATATATATATATATAATATTATATATATATATATATATATATATATATATATATATATATATATATTTATATATAACATATTTACCTTGTAAACTGTAAACTGCAATGGGCTTCATACTTGGCTTCAATTACTTGTATAATAAACCCAATTGCAAAATCCATCTACATACACTGCGTTAAAAAAGTTATACGATAAAATTTTATATTACAATCGAAACAGAGTAGACAACTTCGATTATTTCAACAAATAAGAATATGTTATTGGCTGTGTCGAATTTTAAAATATGATTATATATATAAATATAAATAACATAATGATTATAGAATCACCGACTACACCACACAATTTACTTGAACTCCTCCAACTTAATTCGAAAGTACCTTCGCTTTAATGCGGTGCAGTTTCATTAAATTAAAAATGTTATAGTCCGTCAAGCCCTACTATGTTGGCAGTAAATGACAGCTGCGAAATATTTATGATTGATCCTCGTATAATATACTTTTCTTGATTTATGATTAAGTAAGAAGTACAGTTCAATTCTCAAATCTTCTTTTGGTAATGACAAACTAATAAGTTGAGAACCCAAATTGCTAAACAGATTTGGTCTCAAAGACGTATCTTCACTTAAATATATGTAACATTCGCCATGAACAATTAATATTATATTCAATATTAATATTATTTTCATTAATATTTTATTCACTTTAATTAACATTTTAACTTCTTGCTGTTGCGGATTCAACTGATTTTTGTTGTTTGAATTGTTCGGGGTATTTATAATAAAAAATGGAATTGAAATATAGATTCTTGGGAAATGATGTGTTTTTCCATTCCATTACGAAAAGATTAATTGGCGATAGATTTATTTATTTTTGTGATTTTATTCCTCTGTTGCTGTGATCAAGAAACATGTTTTTTTTTTTTTTTGTGAAATACACATCTTTATGAGTTCCCTATTTTGTTGTCTGGAAACATACTATTCTTATCTCATGTGAATACAAAGTTTTTGCAATATTTGTTCAATCAGCAGTTTTATTACTTCTTAAATAACATATGTTCTCGATTCGGGCAGAATCGATGATTTTGAAATTAAATCTTTTACTCGTAAAAAAATATATTCTTGCATCGATTCAGAAAGTTATATAAATAATGAAAGTAGTCGTAGCACTACTAGCTACCATATAAGGTCTATTCCAGACAATGGCTTTCAGCTTATAGAACTATTAGAAATTGACCAATTCTGTAAAAATTCGGAAAAATAATTTTTATAACTGTCTTGACAATGTGTTGTTGATATGACCAATATAAAGCTCTCATATAAGGCCCCTTCCCGGAAATACATTCGTTTTTAATAGATGTTATTAATTTTACCAATATGGGTCCATGTTTCACCGGAAGCGGGAAAACGGTCTTCGGCTTATTAAAATTTTAAATATAGACCGATTTTATTGAAATTCGGCACAATACTGTTTGTAACAGTTTTTAATAAAAGTAACTAAGTTGAATAATATCGGTTCATATTTTCCTATAGTTCGCCTATGTGGACCATTCCCGGAATACGGGTTTAAACTTATAAACATCTTAAATATGAAGCAATTTTATTGAAAATCATCGATATAACATTTCTATCAGACTAATTTGATGAGTATCAGTCCATATTGGAGAAAAGAATGGTGTTACGAGCATCTTCGCGTCGATTTAACTAAATGCGAGAGTCGGTCCATTGCTTCTCATAAGTCACATACAAGCCCCTTTCCAAATATCACTTTAAAGGGCATAAAGTCACTTACTTTGTGTTCTAATAATTGGTTAATTAGAATAAATAAAAGCAAAAACCGATGTGCGATATTAAACGGCGGTCGGTATTTAATCTCTTGTTGCACCCATAAAACTCCCTCCCAAATAAAAATCGTTTTAAAACGCATAAATTTCACATAATATTAGAGTCAGAATAATAATTAATCAGGAAATCAAATTATACGAGGATCTTTTATTAATTTTATATCCAACAACACATTTTTACCAACAATGTAGTGTGGGGTATTAGATAGTCGGGCTTGACCGTCTTACTTGTTATTATATGTATCTAATTTGACAATTTATCGAACCATATTCTGTTATAACGCTTCCGGAACAGGGTTTTAGGCTTAAGAGGTTCTTAAATATGAATTAATTTCATTGAAAATACTTAAAGCAAATGTTTGTATATTATAATTGTTGGGGATTATTTAAAATTCGGCATAGCCGAATATAGCATTATTTTTGGTGATAATTTCGTGATTTTATTTCAATATTGTTGAATGTTTTAAGTCTACATCTTCCTTATCTTATATAAAGTACAGTTCCATAAACCTTTTGGTTATATTTGTTTAATTAGCATTTCTATTATTTATTAATGCATATACAACACAATGGGACAGAATCGGTTTTTTATACCCTCCACCACCACAAGTGGTTTGTTTTTTATAGCTTATTGGCATTTCACAAATGTCAGCTGCTCTTATAAAGACCTTTTTTGCGAAAAACCATTATAAGTAAATTAAATATTAGAAAAATTTTTATTATGTTAATGTCTGGAATCATTTAAAATTTATACAATCAGAAAATGTTGTGTAGACCCCAAATAATCACATGTAAACTCAATTGCCTCTAGCGGGGTTAATATCTCATAAGATAGTATTTTAGATAAGAATATTTTCTTTTCAAGAACAAAACGTTATATGGAATTCTGTGAGGGACTGTTCATAATTGTTCATGTCTGACGATGTCGGTCCTTTTGTCCAACTGAATGTCCATATAAAAATTGTCATCACTCTATGTAATTCGAAAATTCGACACGGAGTAAAATCGTTTCACTTTTGAGTTAATGGGGAAAATACACAATTCGAATTTCAATTTGTTTATTATTATTTTTAATTGTGAATTATCAGTTTTTATATTTTCTCAGTTCGCATTTAATAGTTATCAATAAAAAATATACATACAGACATACAATCTGTTGATTTGTTGTTCCCCACATTGTATAGTATTTATTATAAAAACAAAATAAATATACAAGTAAGAATGCTATATTCTGTGCCGACTCTTAAATACCCTCCACCACTAACATTAAACAAAAATAATGATGAGTTGAAGTTAGTTGTATCAAACAACTAATAAGTAGTTCATCAGCACGATTCCGAAACCAATATCGGTCATAATTAATTAGTTGTGATTTATTAGTTTTATAAGTTAAAAACGGATTTCCGCGAAGGGGCGTTATATGAAAGCTATAGCAAAATAATGGTCTAGTTTTTTTTTGGGATTACTTCTGTATCCAAATAAACATATATGGCAAATTACAGAAAATTGTGTTAAAAATTGTGACCCACATGAGGGATTTTAATAGGTATCAAAATTCTTAAAAAAGCGAATACTAAAAACGATTGCGATAGACATTAAAAACATGATCAAACATTGCTAAAACGACTCAGAAATTTATTTAGAATTTAAGGACTAATTTTTTTCATTAGTTTCCTTATGGTTTCGTTGGAATTTTGTATGATAAACCCAATTGCAAAATCCATCTACATACACTGCGTTAAAAAAGTTAACATACGATGCTAAAATTTTATATTTACAATCGAAACAGAGTAGACAACTTCGATTATTTCAACAAATAAGAATGCTATTATTGGCTGTGTCGAATTTTAAAATCTCCCCACCACTGACATTAGTAAACATATTTATTCGTTTTCTGATTTCTGAAAAAATCCTGATATAAATAACATAATGACGTTATAGAATCACCGACTACACCACACAATTTACTTGAACTCCTCCAACTTAATTCGAAAGTACCTTCGCTTTAATGCGGTGCAGTTTCATTAAATTAAAAATGTTATAGTCCGCCAAGCCCTACTATGTTGGCAGTAAATGACAGCTGCGAAAAAGTTATGATTGATCCTCGTATAATATACTTTTCTTGATTTATGATTAAGTGAGAAGTACATTGTCTTGATACTAATATTTATGTGAAATTTATGCGTTTTGAAGGAATTTTTCTTACTGTGTTATATCGGAATTAGAAGAAGTTATGAACCGACCTTCGTATAATTTTGAATATCGTTATTAGAATACATTTATTTTAATTTGAACATTTGTCATTACAGCTATTACAGTACCTTTAAAGTGATATTGGGAAGGGGGCTTGCATGAGAACTATGAGAATTAATGCACCTCGTATAATTTGTCATGACGAACATGCAGGCAGATGGACGGACATCATTAAATTGTGACACAAACGCTTAAAAAATAAAATATAAAAATAAATATAGATACACGGTGCATCATATGTATACTTTAGTTGCCCTGTGTATGTGTTAATATTTTCTACAGGAAACAATGAAATTATTATTCTGATAAAAAGTCGAGTATAAAATATTTGTATTGTGATCACAAATTCTTAAATGCTCCTCCTTAAAAGATATAAAATGAAATGCAATCTGAGAATCATGTTCAGTATTCAAATTGAGTGTTTTTTAAAAAGATGAAAATTCCTTTTGAGTTAAAATTTAAATATTTAAAAAATATTTTATTTGTGCTAATTTTGTATTTGCCAAACATAATAAGTGATTGTGTTATACAATATCCGAATAGTTTAAATATTAAACCAAAATATGAAAAACATATTGGAAAATTTAAAATTAAAATTCCCCAAAATGGGAACTCATTAATTTTGCATAATAATGAAAAATTACAAGGTGTTTGCAATACATATTTTGGGTAATAATTGAAAAAAGGTTGAAATAAAGGATATCAAATTAAAAATAAAAATAAATAGACTTCTTCAGTTATATCATATCGAGTCAAATATCTTTTAAATCGATTAAAACTATATTCCCAATCCATCGATTATTAACCTCACTATCATGACTTATTTATTAAAGTGAAGCGAAAAGAAAAGTTTTTGAGATGATCGTTAATAAGCTTAACGATTGGGGACTCAAAATTATTATCAGAGAATACTATGGATTGGGGTGGTTAAAAATTCTAATACCCATTCGGAGTGAGAAAAATATTATCAAATAAATTTATAAAGTTTATAATCGGCCAAGCCCGACTATGTTTGTTATAAGCGATAGTTACGGAAAATTAATGAACAACACTCGTATAATTTAATTTTCTGATTTATTCCTATGTGTGCAGTACATTATTGAGAAACTAAATAATAATTGGAGCTATATAAAATTATGGTCTAGCCCTCGTACATTTTTGCACATCGATTTTTTATTATATTTATCTAAATTTAATCAATTTTTATTACAATACCAGAGTATATAAAAAAAAATAAAGTTTAAAGTGATATTTGGATGAGAATCATGAGACTTATGAGAAGTAATGCACCGATTCTCACATAATATGGCACATCGGTTTAGTGTTGTATTTAAGAAAAACTTGTATGTATTATATATGTTTGTGAGTGTATGTGTGAGTGTTTATGTACGAAAAATAATGTATTTCTTTAGCATGTATTTCAAAGCATAAATTTGGCATAAATGTTAAAATGTACTTCTTACTTAATCATTAATTGGAAAAACAAACTATGCGAGGATCGTTCAAAAAAATGTTCGTAGCTGCCCTCTGCAAACAACAATGTGGTCTAGGGACAACAAAATTTTGTTTTTCATATAAATGACTGCGTTTTGACGAATTCACCCAGCGAACGTTGAGAAATTTCATTAGAACACCTTTTGCAGTTGGAAAATTACAGAATTATTTAAAAGAAAAAACGATTTGGATACTAAATGTGATTACTTTTTTTGAATCTACTTGTCCACGCGACGTACATTAATGTGAAGAACGTGAACAAAGAAATTCCAGGGAGGTGCTGGATAAAACACTTAAAAAATGACAGCGGTTCAATCATTACCTAAGCAACGCCCTCTGTATAGGATGTAGTGGTATGGAAGTTTTTCTAACTTCTCACTTCCACCTCTGTCCTAGGAAATGGGTGGCGGTAATAAATATCATCCTGGTCTGGCTTTTCTTTGTTGTCATCGACTTTGGAACTAAAATGTGTATATATATATATATATATATATATATATATATATATATATATATATATATATATATATATATATATATATATATATATATATATATATATATATATATTTATATATATATATATATATATATATATATATATATATATATATATATATATATATATATATATATATATATATATATATGTAATAATACTTTCTTATATATATATATATATATATATATATATATATATATATATATATATATATATATATATATATATATATATATATATATATATATATATATATATATATATGTAATAATACTTTCTTCTTTGCAGGGATATTAATTATCAAATAAAGGAAACTACTTACGATCGTTATGGAAGATATATAAACAACCTGGTAAAAAAAGTATTATCTAATGTCACCTCAATAACTATTAAATGTCAGGATAATGAATTGTATATTAATGATATTGAAACGATAATTACTGAGACACAATTTTCTTGTTTACCTGAAAAATGGACTATATTTTCTACAAAGAGACCTTATAAATGGTGTAAAAATAATCAAAATTCAGAAACACTTTTATTAACATCAAGTTCTACGGGATATAATTATGTAGTGGCAGCAGTTTGCTATAATATGGAACAAATTTCATTACAAACTGTTGTCTATAACACATCGGTAGTGCAGCGAAATTTGGATTCGGTAAGAACTTCACGTACATGTATTTTGCAATAAAAAAAAACAAAAACAAATAAGTTAGCAGACAGAGAGATTGACGAAAATCGGCTGAGATTTTGATGCAAGAATATATACACTATGGGGTCTAAAATAATTCATTCTTAGCGTTACACAGAGAATGACAATATTAATATTCTCTCTCTGTATCACTTGTATTGTGGAACGTATAAAAACAAAAAATATGCTTGTTATAAGCTTAAAACTGTTTTCCGGGAAGGGGTTTTATATGGGAGCTACAGCAAAATTTAGACCAAGATTGCACATATTTATAATATACTTTGATTTGATAGTTAGAAAAATCATTGTGCTAAATTTCAATGGAATTGATCTTTATTTTAATGTTTTATAAACTCAAACCCGTTTTCCGGGAAATCCCGTTATAAGGGATCTATAGGAAAATTTGGAACGATATAGGGCAAATTAATATAATATCTTCAGAACAGTTAGCAAAATAATTTTGTCGAATTTCAATAGAATTGGTCTTTATTTACTCTTTTAATAAGCTGAAAATTCTTTTCAGTGAGGGGCTTGATATGGGAGCTACATCAAAATATGGACCAAGATTGTTCTAATTAAAAATATACATTAAAAATAGTTAAAAAATGCATTGTACCGAGTTCCGATGGTATTAGTCTTTATTTGATTGTTTAAGCTCAAGCCCGTTTTCCGGGAAGGGGCGTTATATGGCAGCTATATTTAAATATATATATGTATATCTGCCATATACCCATGTTAATAAAATTTATAACATATATTTAGAATAGTTAAAAAATTAATTGTGCCAAATTTCAATAGAATTGGTTCAAATTCAAAAGGTTTATAATGGAGCTGAGTCAATTAATGATCCCAGAACAATATAACGTCGATTTATTATTGTATCAAAATAAGCATATGTGACAAATTTCAGTAAATTATCTTAAAAATTGCGGCCCATATGACACAAAGAGTCACAAATTATATATGTTTAGAATTATATATATTTATAAATTTGAATTGATTTATATATATATATATATATATATATATATATATATATATATATATATATATATATATATATATATATATATATATATATATATATATATATATATATACTCTGTGTGTCATATGGGCCGCATTTTTTTAATAATTTAAAGGCCCCTTCCCGCAATACGATTTATACCTTATAAAACTCTTATATTTGAACCAATTCTATTGAAGTTTGGCATAATAAATTTCTTAACTATTTTAAATATATTTTATACATTTTATTAACATGGTCCATATTTTGATATAGCTCTAATATAAGCTCCTTCCCGGAAAACTGGGTTGAGCTTATAAAACAATTAAATAAAGACCAATTCCATTGGAATTCGGTACAATGATTTTTCTAACTATTTTTAATGTATATTTTTAATAAGGACAATCTCGGTCAATATATTGATGAAGCCCTGCAGGCCCCTCACTTAAAACAAATTTTCAGCTTATAAAACGAGTAAATAAATACAAATTCTATTGAAGTTCTACGCTATTTTTTCCTTGATACTGCTTGGCGAATATCGTCCAAATTTTGCTACTCGTATGAGATTGTTAAACTTAAATCAAATCTATTGAAATTGCAATTAGGTCCCTTCCCAGAAAAGGGTTTTAAATTTGATTAAGTTTTTAAACTGTCTTAAACATATGAATCTAGTTGAAAGTATTAGTGGCGAATACAGCATTTTTATTTGTTTCAATAATTATTGGTAAAATTTAAATAATCAAAACTCGATATAAGAAATTTTACGATGATCGGTCCACAATTTCTTCTAACTTCCATAAAATTCCCCCAAGAAAAATTATTTAAAAACGGTCAAACTCCATATAAATGTTAGTGCCATATTGATATAGTGCGCTTCTAAGCATAACTGGAAGTTTATCCCATGACAGTAGCTTGAATATAGGGCTTCCTTTAAATTTTATTTGAATTCGTGAACATTTTTCTAAAATATGAGTGATGAAGGGTATATACGAGTCGGCAGAACCGAATTTACCATTTTTTATTTTTTTATAGCCTCTAGATATTCGCAAGGAGAATACAATATCAAATGAAGATTTAGATGAAAATCTCTGGAACCTTAAAACTACTACACTTTCGGATTTAAGGTAAATTATATATATTTTTTTTGTTTTACTTTACTACTAAATCTGATTTTGTCTAATAATTCATTTAAATTATATTTTCTATATAGCGAAAATCTCTTGCAGACAACTTTAAGAGATTTTCCTTCTTCAGATGTTTGGCTAAATTTGGCAAATTTCGAAGTATCTTTGATTATACAGGACGGAGTTTTGGAAACATATTTAAATGATTTCAAAAGTATATTCAATATTATTTGGTGGCGTAATCTACGTTTGGGAAATTGGAAACGTTTCCTGAATACCTTATCAATGTATGCAATTAATAGTAGCTATGAATTATACACCGGAACATCGGGAGTAGCTCAATATCCCACCAATGATAAGTGTATTAAGGAAAAATTTTTGGAAATGAAAGTAATTTTATCACATATTTTTAATATTTAAAAAAAAGCTTTATTATAATTAGTATATTTTTACAAATATTATAGATTGGTTTTAAAAATGAGACTATACCGGCCTATATATGGACCTACTTAAAATCAAACGATAATTTAAATAAAGATTTCATTATTGTTGGTTATAATTCACCATATGCAGAGGTAAATTCCATATTGTTTATTGTAAATGACAGTTATGAAAAAATTATATTTAGGACTCTTATGACCTTAAAACCCTATTTCGCAGGGTATTTGTATTTATGACCAAATAATGTATCAAAGCCGGAAATTATAAAGTCGACTCAGAAGTCTGACAACGGTATAATTAAAAGTGACCGTTACATCAGCACGAGAGCACAATAGGTGGTTGGGTTATGATGCGTTTCAATATATATCCGGCTGGTTGTCTATGTAAAAGTTGTAGAATCTCTATAGATCGAAATATTTAAGATATCTTTTTTGACCCGAAGACTTAAGTCTATTAACTCTGGCCATTTTCGGCCATAAAAGTCCTAATAATAAAAGATTTTAACGAAACTTGACAGAAATGAGTCTAACGATATTCTAAATCGATGTGCCAAATTATGAGGGGGCCGGCCTATTGCTTGTTTTTTTTTCATAACTACCATTTATAACCAACATTATGGTGCAGGGTATTACAAATTTCATCTTCAAATTTTTTTTCTAGTATTTTGGTGTTGATAAAATTAAATTTTGTCCCGATATATGTTCTGAAATACCATGGTTACATAATATCTCTTCAACGTTTAATTATACTTATGCTGGTATTATGTTTTGTTGTTCTACAGATTTTATAAGGCAAACCAATTATCTACAAGGTTTTCCTATGGATATTCTTTGGAGACAACAAGCAACTACTGTAGTTGATACAACAACAACAGAAGCCAGTTTAAACTAATTTATAAATCTGAAATATATATAAATAAATATCATTCCATATTTAAAAATATCTTTGTGTTTGTATATAATTGTTTTGGACTTCTGAACAGATTTTTAAAATATTTTTATACACTTCACTACAAAAGGTGGCAAACTTTATCATTACGATTGTAGCACAAAGATAGAAGCCCTCTTCAGTTTGCTATTTGAAACCGGCAATATTGGTTCAGTATAGAAAATGTTATAGATCGATATCTGATGCAACCTCAACATTGAGAAGAAAAATATGACTAAAATTAAATAAATAAAAAAATTTAATAAATATTTTGCCATAATATAAAACTATATATAATTAATCATTCTACCAAAAACTACATAAATTCTATCAGCAGAAATAAGTTTATATGCTATTTAAATCCTACGTACATTTCACTTGGATCCACCAACAAAGATGGACCAATTATGTTACCCGGATCAGTCAACATTCATAACGATTTGCACTACCATTTGCGAAGAAGTTGTATCGAACCAATCTGCACCTAAAAGAAACACGATTACTCTTCTAGCTTCAAAAGGGTTCACAGCGCGTGTCACCCAGGAGATGGAGAATTGTCTCATTGTCTGTTATGTTGTATTATGACAATAACGCGGTGTTCAGTCAATACCGAAAGCAATACCCCTTCTGAAACCCAAAAACATCTGTGCGTCATATAACCCCTTATAAATGCTACATATGATTAAGTCAAAGTTAATCCCACTAATCCCACCAGTCGCAATCACCACCTGAAGCACGATACAGTCATTCTTTTACCTAAAGGAAATTACATCACACAAGTTCTAAAAATAGTAACTACCACTTAACCTGTCACAGTATGTGAAATCATCCATTGGGCGGAAAAACATCATAGGGAACATTGTCATCACTAGACATCGATGTCGAAATACAATACTCAATCAGACGTACGTGCAGCAAACTTCTGTAATCGTACTTACCTGTGGTGGCAGGATTCAAGTCAAACTTTCTAATCTTCGCAAACACTTGAACCCAAATTTCAGTACTTCATGTGAACTGTATGATACACTTGTCAGTTTGCAATAACATATTATCAATTTATTTAAACGAATCTGCTTTACGGTGCCGATATCTCTAACATAATCAATTCAATAAATTCAACAAACCTTTAGAACGATGCGATGTAAAGCTGAAAGCTTAAAATAAAATTCAGTATCTTCAAGTCATTCACTGAGAACAGTTCAATTAATATTTCATTTTTTTCTTTGTTAACGCTAAAAATAGCAATAATTATAGACATTATGGGGAAACCCAAAGTTGAGATCATAATAGGTTTAATAATTTTTATTATATTTCAAGTTACTTTAACTCATAGTGTTTGTTTAATACAATATCCGAAAAATGTGGAAATAGCTCCTGTATACAAAAGGATATTTGGTAAATATTCAATTGACATTCCGTTCAATAGTAAAGGTATAGAATTAAATGAGGGCGAGGTTGTTGAGGGTATATGCCGGACAAATTTTAGGTAAGTTATTTGAAAATAAATTTAAATATAATTTCAGATCGTATAAAGTATTATTGCTTATTTGTCTGGGGAGCATCGATACGATCGAGCGATATGGCAACATATTCTTCAAATTTCTTATAAGTATTGTTACCGAGCTATTGATTTAATTGAACGATTTTATAAATAACAAATACAAATGTTATATTCGGTCAAGCCCAACTATATAATATACTACACCAAATTACGATCTGTTAAGTGTTCACAATGCTTACAGATGGACGGATGGACATAGTTAAATCGACTCTGAAAGTGATTCTTAGTCAAATGGTATACTTAAAAGAGTGTGTTACAAACATCAGCATAAATGCATTATATCCCAATTACCTTCGGTAAAGTAGGGTATAAAAATTAAGGTTAAGGTTAATGTAAGAAATTTTTAATATTAAAATTAAATTTGATTCATAAATTGAATGAAATTAGATAAGTGACTGAATTTAGATGGAATTGGTGCATATATATAAAAGTCATTTAAACCTAAAACACTATTTTAAGAAATGGATTTATGTAGGAGTTATAACCAAATATGGCGCGATAATTGTAAAATTAGCTTCATTTGTTGTACCAAATTTCAATAAAAATGGTCCAAATCGAAGAGTTTAATCAGTTTAAAAACATATTCCGGGAAGGGTCTTATATGGGAAGTAGATCAAATAAAGAGCTCAGTGCAATCTAGTTTTTTTCTTTTTTTTTTTTTGAATTGATTACATCAACATTGTTAAATGTGGCAAATTTCAGAAAATTATCTTTAAAATGGAGATCAATATGTTTTCAACAGAGAGACATAGCTAAATCGACACAGATTTTGATTTGATGCAAGAATATGTTAAGACAGGTCCTTCTCGAATTGAAAACATCTCAAGAATGTCGTTTGCATGGTTCCAAAGTTACAGAATTATTTCTCCCTGAAAGGAATTTTATGAAGTTCACCACTCAGATAGAACTTTTATCAGAAAATACATTAGAATTATAAACACTTCAACTTCGCACATGAACCCATTCTGGGTTCAAATTCTCCAAGTAAATATATACTTGGTTATGTCGAATTTTTCATACCCTCTACCACAAATTGTGTGAGTAAATACGTTATGTTTTGTACATAAACACTCACACGTACATTCACAAACGTCAACAGACAGAAAGACAGACAGACAAACAGACAGACAGACAGACAGACAGACAAACAGACATTTAAAATGATCCCGTTTTAGCGTTACACACGGATTGATAAAGTTAATATACCCTCTTTACTACTTGTGGTGGTGAAGTGAAAACGATTCTGCCGAATGAAGCGTTTTTATTTATTATTAATAAAGTTTATTAGTTCTGCATGTTATTCGGCACAGTCGAACGCAGCTTTTTCACTAGTTTTCTTTTTTTCCAGTTCAATTTATTCCATTCAGAAGAATAGAGATCGTTACGGTTATATTAATGATCATCACATGACTTCTAGTAATGAAACCTCAATTCGTCTACAATGCCAAAACAACGAAATCTATTTTAAGAATTCTCTTTTGAAAGAAAAGACTTTACAATGTAAACCACTCAATTGGAGCATTTATGATACAAATGATATGACTTCAGAATGGTGTGAAAAAAATGATAATGTTAAAAGTTTCTTATTTGCGGTAAAGACGACACAAGATCATCATATATTAGCTGGTATTTGTTATAATTTAAATGATCGGTCATGGCAGACAGTTACGTATAATGTAACCAGTTCTGGACAGGAGTATAATATGGAGATGGTATGTATTAAAATAATAATTGAAGAATTACTAAATTCACCTCTTTTTTTTAAACGATACTTTTCTTTAGAAAAGAGATATTAAAAAAACCGAACTGAAATCACAACAGGAATTGGGTGACGATTTATTTAATCTGAAATATGAAAAAATTTTTGATTTTACGTAAGTATTTCTTTTATTATTGAATCAAATTAAAATCTGAACAGATTTTGAAAGATCCACCAAAATAATATCACGACGCAACAAACATTTTACTTAAAGAAAAATTGATATACAAAGGAAATGGAAGACTTCGCGCATAGAAGCTGCATTCTCAGTCGTTTTTTCGGCAATTTCATTATGTCACACTCCTTTACAATTATTATGCAAAATTTCATGCATTCAAATCCGTCGAACTCTACTTAAAAAAAAGTAAAAATGTTATAGTCGCTCAATCCCGACTATGTATTACCCTACACCATATTGTTGGTTTTGAATGATTGTTACAAAAAATTTATATTTCATATTTTTAGATTTCTTGATAAAATTTGGTGTAAAAAATTACTTGCCCTAAGGATGAAGCCGCTAGAAATTGCCTATGTTCGGTTCAATATTTCAGATTACTTCCATACAAATGTCCACCCGATGTATGATTTTAAGCTTTAAAAAATGCAATTTTATCCAACCAAGTCTTCAGTTTCCCGTATATATATCGATGGTTTCATCGCCGGCTTATAATCAAAATACAGAACGGCCTAATATATCAATTTTATATCTTTGACTTTATTTTATAGAGAATCTGAATTGCAACAACAATTATTGAACTTAACAAATATAAATTCATGGTTAAATTTGGCCAACTATGAATTGTCATCAATCGTACAGGGTAATTCCTATAAAAAATATTTCAATGAATATATTAACATCTTAAACACAATTTGGTGGCGGAATTTGCGTTTGGGTAATTGGAAGCTATTCATGGATACCTTGGAAAATTATGCCCACAACAATAGTTTCCAATTATATAGCGGTACATCCGGTATTGTACAGGTACCCACTTTCAAGAAGGATGTTTACGAGATCCTAGAAATTAAGGTAAGTAGCTGTCCGTTCGTCAGTCTGTCTGTTGCAAACATTAACTATATTTTTCAACAAAAAGTAACTGGATTTAGATGGACTTACCCAAAACATACAGTTATATGTACTTCATCGTTTGCACAAAAAATTATCAATAGGAGATCAAGAGAAAAAAAGGCTAAAAAATGCAAAATCTTGGTACACCCTTATATAGTGTGTAATATAGATCGTAATTTTTAATATAGTTTACTAACATTTTCCTAAATTGTATTGGGGTCAGGTCCTGTACAAGGTTCATTTCCGGAAAACAGTTTTAAGCTTATAAAACTCTTAAATATAGACCAAGTCCAATAAAATTTTGAACAATTATTTTTGTGAATGTCTTAAACATATTTCATTAATTTGACTAATGTGGATCCATGTTTTGCTAAAGGTCCCATATAAAATCCCTTCCAGGAAAATGAGACGAATATCAGAATATTATTGGAAATCAGTACAATATTTTTCTAGCTTGCTTAGTGTACTTAACTTATCTGACAAATATCGGTTCATATTTTGCAATAGGCTTCTTTACCGAAAGAGGTTTTATACTTTAACATTTTAACAAATTTTATTTAAATTTTGTACAATTATCGGGTCGTATCAGGTTATAACACTCCGAGAAATCGGTTTTAGGTTTGAAAGTTTTCTATATATGAATCAATTCCATTAAAATTATAAACCAATACCATAATTAACTTTCGCTTTTATATGAAGCCTTTTTCAACCCGCACAAATATTTGCAACATATAAGCACAGACGAATATGATAAATTTACACGTTTCAACCAGGTTTCTTGCAAATTTTATTAAAAATGAAACATTTTATTTTTAATTTTCAGAATGGCTATCAAAATATAACAGTACCTGCATATATCTGGACTTATTTAACCTCAACAGATAAACAAAATCAAGATTTAATAATAGTTGGATATAATTCACCCTATGCCGAGGTAATTACAGCATTTCTATATTTTTTTAGGATTTTCTTCAAGAATTTAACTCGGTGATGTGTCACTTTGGTCCAGAATGGGTTAATTTATATAAGGCTGTAACTTTTGATCTCTATAACCCCGCCTATAGAGCCACAAAAGTGTCCAAACTGCGCAAATTATAATTTTTTTATTATTTTTGAATCTGACACACATCAATTCCTCCAAATCTAAAAAATTTGGAGGAGTACATGTGTCATTGAGATCACTTATATAATAATTATATTATCCATTCTATATAGAGTGATGAACGATGTATATAATCAGAAACATCTATATTTACCAATTTCTTTATTGTTATTTATTATTTTAGTTCTTTCCACACAACAATATTGTGTTCTGCCCGAATATATGTTCTGAAATACCCTGGTTACAAGAAATTCATGCATCATTTAATTTTGCAACAGCTGGCATAATGTTCTGTTGCTCTCCGGAATATATGAAACAAACAAATTATTTATTTGGTTTTCCAATGGATATTTTAAGGTCACGTCTTGACACAAAGGAATCGAATTTAGTCACTTCAACCGTTAGTGATGATATGATTTTATTGAATATAAATGATGAAGAGACTACAACTGAAATAATTGAAACAACAACAACAACAATTTATGAGAGTGATAATTGACCTGGTATCTCTTTGGATAAAATAAAACAGTCCAAAAATGGATATTTTTTTTTTAATTTCAATAACATATATAACCAAATATAAATTGTAATATTTTTCTAAATAAAGTCGAAATTAAAATGAAACAAGTATGATTGCTATATTCGGCTATTTCATTCCAATTTACCGACTTATAATAGAAAATTGTATTGAAGTTTATCGCTTGGACTTAGAGGTTGCATCAGATATCGATCTAAATCTTTTAATATACTGAACCCGTTTTGCTGATGTTAAAATGGGAAACTTCTCAGGACTATAATGAATATTGAGCTCTGTCAATTTTTGTGAATGTAAGCGCGCCAACAACAGGCAGACAGACGGACGGACGTAGCGACTCAGATTTTGATTTTATGCAAGAGTATATATACATTATGGGTTCTGAGATGATTCCTTCTTAGCGATACACACAAAATGACAAAGTTAATATAACCTCTTCGCCACTTGTGGTAGTGTGGGGTATAATAATGTTAAAGGAAGAATTTTCCCACATGAAGGGAAATATATAAAAAAATAAACACGTATATTGAAGACAATTACCAAGTTATCTGATTTTCGATGGAACAAGTTCATATTTGAGAACTATTCCGGGAAGTGGGATTATAAATGTGTCATAACTAAATATGGTCTGATAATTCTCAAACTAGATTCATGTGCTAAAGACAGTTTAAAAAATTGAATCAAATTCAAAACCCTTTCTTGGGAAGGGGCCTAATTGCAAAATGGCCTAAGAGCAATAATTGTGCTCAATTTCAATAGATTTGATTTAATTTTAAAAATCTTATAAGTGTAGCAAAATATGGACCGATATTCACCAGAAAGTACCAAGAAAAATAATAGTGTGGAACTTCAATAGAATTGGTCTTTATTTACTAGCTTTATAAGCTCAAAACTGTTTTCCTGGAAGGGTTCTTATATGGGAGCTACATAAAAATATTGACCGAGATTTTTCTTATTAAAAATATAGATTAAAAATAGTTAGAAAAATCATTGTACCGAATTCCAATGGAATTGGTCTTAATTTAATTGTTTTATAAATTTAAATCCGTTTTCCAGGAGTGAGTGTTATAAGGGAGCTATATCAAAATGTGGACTCATGTTAATGAAATTTGTAACATATATTAAAAATATTAATTGTGCCATAATTGGTTAAATTTTTAGAGTTTTATAAGCTATAAAGCATATTCCGAGAGGGGGTCCTTTATGGGAGCTGGGTCAAATAATGCTCCCAAAACAATATGGCTTCTTTGGATTAATTATTGTATGAAAATAAGTATATGAGACAAATGTGATTTCAGTAAATTATCATAAAAATTGTGGCCCATATGACAAACAGAGTTTGGGGCGTATCTAAATTTTGCATACAACTTTTTTCTGTTAATAAGATTTTGATAATTTTTAGCATGATGAAGGAGTATGTACAATCGTATGAAATAAAAGTCTAATGACATTTTTTAGAAGAAATTAATTAAAATATATATATATATATATATATATATATATATATATATATATATATATATATATATATATATATATATATATATATATATATATATATATATATATATATATATATATACATATATATATACATATATATATATATATATATATATATATATATATATATATATATATATATATATATATATATATATATATATATATATATATATATATATATATATATATATATATATATATATATATATATTTCAATTAATTAATTTCTGTTCAGATATAAGGAATCTGGAACGTTTTAAATATTTGATTAAGTTTATAAAGTCTAAACTCAAAACTTCAACTCACTTATACCTCTGCTATCGTTATGGGAAATTTTATTGAACGATAACGATGAATATTGAAAAAGCTTTTGAGAATGAAAGAACGTACTTCTACTTGGAATAAAATATGATAAGAAAAAGTTGTTTTTTCATTCTGAAAAACAAATTCTGCGCAAACTTCCTAATCCATTACATAAGAATTTATACAAACTCAGCAGCTCATATCACTTTATATGTTCGTATTATTTTTTTATATATCAAAAATATTTTGAAAACTTCACAATGTACACAGTTCTAATGGGAGATAAATACGGTGCATCACAGGGAAGCTTTGAAAATATTTATAATTCTCCAATATTTAAAACACTTTTAAATACTTTTTTCTCTAGTTAAAAAAAAAAAAAACACTTCTTTCTTTTAAAAATTTCAGATGTAACGATGTTAAAATTCTACAAAGCAGCACTGATTTTGAAATGAAATCTTTTAATCGAAATCAATGTGTGCTTTCAAAGGATTTGAAAACATCTTTTATAAAATTACAATTTTTTTTCGATAAATTTCTTCCGATTACGCTGAGAATTTATAGAGCTTCTGCAGTCTATTATGTTTACTATACGACTGAATTGCAATTAATTTGATCACTCATTTGAAGTTTACATAAAAATTAATCATCAATATTAGATCGAGTTTCGATAAACAAATAATTAATAATTTGTTTAGAGTTTTATTAACTAAATTGTAATTGAATTTTTTTTATTTGATACAAAAATGTTTTGTTTATGAAATATTAATTAGTTAGATAAACTCTAAACATACTTCGGTACATATTGATATAAATACAGATCAATTGGTAAATAAATAAATAATTAATAACTAAGGATGACATATTCGGATGTCCTGAATGTCGTGATGTTCCAATACCCTGCACCACTTTCATTATCTAAACAGTTGCACACAAATTAGAGACAGTTAAAAACAAGTAGGAATGTATAGTCGGTCAAGCCCGACTCTTATAACCTGATTATCTGATTTATTCTTACATGTGTAGCACATTATTGCTGTACTAAAATTATTTTTTTTTTCTGGGCAGTTTTATGGGAGCTACAAGAAATTATGAATCGATACTTGTATAATTTTCTTAATTTGACCTGTTATTATTATGATACCAACGTATATGTGAGATTCATGCACCTAAAAGTGATATTTGGAATGTTTAAATGTGATCTATGAAAAAAATGGACCTACTCTCGCATATGTCAGGAAATTCTTATAGAATATTATAAGATAAGTGCGCCAAATTTAAATTGCTTTAAATTTACGACCTTTATGAGCTTAAAACCCCATTCCCATACACATTTGGGAGGCACCTAAAATGTTGGACCAAGTTATATGGTCAATTTCAATAGCGTGATATGTCACAAATTTCATCAATATATCTCAAAAATTGAGACCGTAATTTTGTTAAATTCTGTCAGGCAAGCAGACGGAAAAACGGAAACGTTAAATCGACTCAAAATGTTATTCTGAATCGAACGATATACTTAAAGTTGGGTGTAATACAATTTTTTCTGCATCTTTCAAACATCAGCACAAACGCATAAGACCCCAATCACATTCGGAGGCATAAGGTATAAACAACAATGTGTGTTTGTATACTTTTATATATATTTGTTTGTACTTTATAGACGACTTAATATTTGGACCAATTTTCATGAAATTTTCACAGTGTCTTCCCGTATGTATGTGTGTATGTATGTATGTATGTATGTATGTATGTATGTATGTATGTATGCATGTATGCACCGCCCACCACCACAAGTGGTGCAGGGTATAATGAAAATCTGAATGTATTTGTCTATCTGTCTGCTGTTGGCACGCTCACATTCTCACGACAATAAACTAGTCTAGAGTTTGTCTATAGTTGTGACTATTAACTAGTCCATAGTTGAGACTATAATTGAGACCATACTCTAGTCTATAGATAAGACTATAAACTAGTCTATAGTTGCGACATAACGTATATATTCTTGCATCAAATCAAAATCTGAGTCGAGTTAGCCATGTCCTAAGTATTTATTACAGGCCTGAGAAGCCTCCTAATTAGAACCAGCAAAATCGGTTCAGTGTATTAAAATATATAGACCGATATCTGAGGCAAGATAAACTTTTATATATTATATACGTCTGTGAGTTTATATGTGAGTGTATCTGTAGGAAACATAACGTATTCAATTCACAAGCATTTGTGCTGGAGGTTTTTGAAGATTCAGCAAAACATTCTTACTTGTTTTTATGGTAAAATTGAGAAACTGTTAGTGACAACTCTTTTAATAGATTGTGACGCTAAACAAATTTTTCTCAGCTTTTATTTTTCACCTAAATGGAAAATAATAAAAATTAGTCTTTGCAGGTATTTGGAAATCGACAAATAGTTTTAACAAAATTAGTATTTCATTATGATTTTTTTAACTTTTTTTTTTAAATTATTCCCTCTATTAACATTAACTTGGACTTGATTTTGCTGGTTATATAAGAGAATATGACCAAAACTATAATGAATCAATGTTTTTATTGTCTAAAAAATGCTCCAAGTTTGGTGCTTTTATTTTTATTGTTACAAAATTCTATACATGATAATATTGAAGAAGAAGGTAGTGGGGGAACATATATTGCCACAATTACCAATTTTGTGGCATGTTGCAATTATCTGCTACCAAATAAAAATAACACAGACTTAAAAATATTTTTTGAAAGACAAAAAAATAATAATGAAAATACAAACAAATGAAAATAATAATAATAATAACAATTGACTTTAAAAACCAATTATTACATTAGCAGTAAATAGTTGAACGATACTTAGAATTTATATAGTTGTTGTTGTTTATAAAATAAATCTTTGGAAAAGTGTTTGGTATAATTAATTGATCATAAAGGATGTTGAATTTCTATTACGATTGAAATAGAACAGTTTTAATATAAATAAAACTCATCGATTTTTCTTGCTAACAGTTTTTTCAGTCCAAACGGATTCTACTTACAGCCCAGATCTTGCTCTATGAGCTACAAAGTATTATATTCTTATATAATAATTATATATATTTCCATAGTTTAAACTAGTCTATAGTTGAGACTACAAAATAGTCTACAGTTGAGACTATAAACTAATCTATAGTTAAGACTATAAACTAGTCTACAGTTGGGACTATAAACTAGTCTACAGTTGAGACTATAAACTAGTCTACAGTTGAGACTATAAACTAGTCTACAGTTGAGACTATAAACTAGTCTACAATTGAGACTATAAACTAGTCTACAGTTGAGACTATAAACTAGTCTACAGTTGAGACTATAAACTAGTCTACAGTTGAGACTATAAACTAGTCTACAGTATAGACTATAAACTAGTCTACAGTATAGACTATAAACTAGTCTATAGATGAAGCTATAACCTAATCTATAGTTGAGACTATAAACTAGTTAATAATTGAGACTATAAACTAGTCGTTACAAATATAGACTATAAACTAGTCTACAATTGATAATATAAACTAGTCAATATTTGGAACTACTAAATAGTAATTAAGGTACAAATGATTTCCTTGGGCCGTTCTGGAGTCATACGAATGAACTTCGTTTAATTGACTCAATTTTCTTTATAGAAGAGTCCATTAGTTATTGAGCTCTCTTTTACGAAAATACGGTGATATTTTTGTGAACATCATGGTGACGAAATAATAAAAACCCAAGACTTTAGCAAATGTGCTGCCTGAAAATTTTAAAAAGGCAAAAGATCATGTGTATTGTAAAAGTATATAAAATAGATTATATTTAGGAATGTCTTTACTAGTCCAAAAAATGGATTTTTTGGTTACAATATATTAGAGTTTAACACCTCTGAAAATTGAGAACAGTTTTAGTATATATATTATCACAAAAAGATACTCAATTTATTTTCATAAAAAGTCCTAAATCATGTAGATTTAAAAAAGGATCTACTTAATCTGTAGGTATTTAAAAATTCGTCTTAACCTTGTCTTACATTGAATAAAGTCTACTTTTTGTTACTTCCATTTTAGTATGAACTAAAAATAAAACAATCTGTTTTTATTTATTTTTTTTTTTAGTTGTTTGTCTTATTTTTTATTATATTGTTCTTTTTTGTTTGTCTCTCTCTCTTTATTTTAAAACTATGAAGATCATTTTTAGTTAAAGAATTATAACTTTTAAATTTAACCTCGTTTTCGACATTCAAACATGTAGTTTTTGTTATGTATATTTATATATTTGTTATTGTTGTTTTTGTATTTATAGATTTCAATGATCATGTTTAGTAGTTTGTTAAACATTTTTTGGCTGGTTTTAGCTACCGTAATATTTTGTGTGAAGCCAAAAGCATTATTTTTCTTACAATAGATTTTTCAGCCGACTCGCACGGAGTTTATGGTGAATTAAAAATGGAACCAAAATGTTGCTGATTTTTTCTTAATAAATTTTATTTGTTGGTCATGCGTTGAGTGTTGCTTTAAAAATAAACAACAAAATATTGTTGACAATAAGTTTTTATAATGTTTGAAATATAAGCATTGCACAATGGGATTGAATCATGTAATCTGATTGAATTGAATTTAGGAAGTTAATAATGACAATTATTTGAATCCAGAAATATGTATTACATATATTTAATTTATATTTCTATAAGTGATCCTAAGGAGTGAGATCGAAACATTCTAAACATACACATCTATATATTATAAAAAATCTGTGATTGTTTGTTTGATTGTATGGGACTTATAAGCAGCTAAACTACTGCACCAATTCTGCTGAAATTTGCACAGAATGATTCCCATGTACCCAAAAGTAATACAGGGTATAAACAATTTCGATAGGACCAGGGGGAGAGGTACCCCCATACAAAGAAATTATTGATTATAAAATATTTAAAAAATATTTAAAAATTCGGTTTCAATGGCTTCTTCAAGGAACTGTTTTAATGCCAATATCTCTTCACTAACCTTAGCTCCAAGTAGTTTGGTTTGGCGGTTTGTTTACCACAGTAACAGGATAACAAGTCAGGCCAAAAATAAGTGGACATATTATGAAGTCTTATAAATGAAAGCAGCCTTTTTTGTAAACATTCCTCTTTGAAATTTTCGGCGTTGAAAGATTACGTTATGACTTCTTTTACCACAATTGCATTTTTCTTGCCATACCAAGAACTTTTTGGGAAAATTTGACTGCTTTTGGCCATAAACATTCTGAAGTTGGAAGTTACGAAAAATGTTCCAGATATATTTAATGGTTCAAAAGTCATAGAACTATTTCCAAGAAAATTGCTTTGGACACACTGTGCAATATGAAATGAGATTAAACGTTTAACAAGTTAAAGATTTATTTCCAGACAAAATTGAATTACACCCACCTTTAAGTACACCATCGATTTAACAATGTCCGTTCGTCTGTCTGTCTGTCTGTCTGTCTGTCTGTCCGTCTTCTGTTCGGCTGTTCATGTAAACGTAGTGAACACTCTACAGGTCGCAACTTTTTAAATGTGTTGATGAAATTTGATATGTTATATTATTTCGCCCCAAAGACGAAGCTTATAAAATTAGCCATGTTCGGTCAAATATTTCAGTTTACTCCCATGAAAATGTTCTCCCGGATTGAAGTTTAAAGCTTGTAAAAGTCCTAGATATAAATCGATTTAAAAAAATTGTCAAAAAATACATCTTCTGAAATTCTAAAATAATGCGTCAAATTATGCGGAGGTCGATCTATTAATTCTTATAAGTCACATACAACTCCCCTTCGAAATATCACCTTGAAGGGTGTAAATCTTACGTATACGTTGTTATTGTAATAATTAGTCAAGTAATGTTAAATATAAGCAAAAATTTATATGCAAATTTATACGAGGATCGCTTCATAATTCTCTCTAGCTCCATTTATAACGCCCACAGAAAAAATCCTTTTAGAGCGTACGAATCCCACATTAGTCATTATAACATCCTCTATTCTTAAGCATTAACTATACCCTACACCACCATAGGTGTTTGGGGTATAATGCGTTTGTGCTTACGTTTGTAACGCACATAAAAATATTACTAACATAACACTTAAATATACCGTTCAACTCTGAACCACTTTCTGATACGATTTAACGATGTCCGTCCGGCTGGCTAGCTGTCCATGTAAATTTTGTGAACAAAAAGCAGGTCGCAGTTTTAAAAATATCTTTTGTCCCAAGGATGATGCCTATTGAAATTGTTGATTATAGGTCCATAATTTCTCCTAGCCCCCATACAAATATTCATCAGGGAATGGGTATTAAAGGGCACAGAAGTCCTAAATATAAAGCAATTTTAATTTCTTAAACGATGTGCCAAATTATTTAAGGATCGGTCCATTATTTCTCACAGGTCTCTCACCACCCACCTTCAAATATTCCTTTGAAGGACTTAAATCCCACAGATACGTTGGTATTGTAATAAGAAGTAGTGAAATCAAGACAAATATAAACAAAAATCAATGTGCGAAATTTTACGGAGGTCAGTCCATGATTTCCTTT
The DNA here is from genome assembly GCA_004302925.2 of Cochliomyia hominivorax. Lineage (NCBI taxonomy): Eukaryota > Metazoa > Arthropoda > Insecta > Diptera > Calliphoridae > Cochliomyia > Cochliomyia hominivorax. The sequence continues at coordinate 33,056,401 of PYHX02000158.1, forward strand.
AGCTCCTTTGTAACGCTCACAGAAAAAAAAACCTTTAAGAACATAGTAATCCCACATGAAAATTGGTGTCAGTATATTATACTGTACAATGAAGCATAACTACCACATATAACCAACAATGATGGGGGGCTTAATCAATTATAACTTCTTACCTGTTTATAAATACCTTTGTACGAGGGTTACGTAGTTATTTTTGATAGCTTTCAATTGTAATTAATATGTGGTGTAGAGTATTTCATAGTCGATTTTGACCGATTATAACATTGTTACTTGTTTTTTCGGAACACTTGAATCACTGTGCACCGTAAAAAAATTGAAAATTCGATACAAACCACTTTAACTTCAGTAATATAAAAAAACATTTATTATTTATAATTATTTAAATAAATTTTAGTTTTATATAATTAATTTAATTCAACTTAAATTAATTTATTTAGGATTTCATAATTATTTTCTTATTTTAATATTTCATTATTATTTTTTTTTATTTTTATTAATTTAAAATTATATTAAATGTATTCTAAAGATTCATATAAACAATTTCATATAAGAATTTAAATCCGATTAATAATAAAAAAAAATTAATCGACATAAAAATTTCATTAATTTCGATTCTTAAAATAGTCTACAATAGAATAGATTATAATTAAGACATGATAAATATTTAAATTTAATATCGTTAAAAACCGATTATTGAGTAAATGTATAACCCAGTCCACAAGTTTTTTTTTTTTAATAAGTTAAAGTCAAAAGTCTCTTCAGTAGACATTTCAACAGTAAAATTATTGTATTTCCAGTAAAAGTCAGTTCTTTTCTAAGTCTTCTCCTAAACAGAAAGATATAAATATTATCTGATTCAAAATACTAAATTAAAATAAAATTATTAAACGGACCAACAACTTTTCTAAGCAAATCTTAAATAAATCACAGTCTTTTTTAGTTTCTCCGTTCAGTGGGAGGGGGTCCGTTCCATGGAAGGGGTTATACATTTTATATATATATGTAGATTTTTTTATTGTAAATATATTTTTTTGGAATTTTATTTTTATTTTTTTTATAAATATAATATTTTTATGTTAAACGTTTTTTAAAAATATTTTAATAATAATAAAAAAATTGTATTATTATTTTTTTTAATTTTAAAATAATTTATTTTATTTTCCAATCTACTTTCTCCAATTTTAATTAAAGTTGTAAACAATTAAATGTCAATATTTATCTATCCATCTTTAGTTTATGTGTATATTTGTTTATGAAGGCCAATCGTTTCCAATGTTTTTTTTGCCGGCTATAGGTCAAAGCAATCGGTTGTGTATTTGCTAATCCAACTGTAAATTAATGATAGTGTGCCACACGATATTCATGCTCCTCATCGCTGACATACATTCGTGTTAGATCGGAGGCAACAGAGGCACTATCGCTGCTGGTATAGAAAGAGAGAAAAGATTATATAAATTATTATTACATTAATTAAATATATATTTAACATATTAAAAAATAAAAGTAAGAATCAAAAGATCTATTCCGGAAATTAGTTAATAAAATAAAAGAAAATTATACGATATGTCTGATATTCTAGAAATTCGTTATACCTATTAACCAAATTTCTATTCAGGAAAGAGGCTTTATGTGGGAACTATAGTCGAATATATGTATAATATTCAAGATGAGGTTTTTCAGCTTAAAAACTTCTTCTATAACAGAAGAACAAACCGGGTCTAACACAAGCAGAGACATTCGGAAAATTCTAAAAATACTTTTACCTTTGTAAATCATGTCATATATATATATATATATATATATATATATATATATATATATATATATATATATATATATATATATATATATATATATATATATATATATATATATATATATATATATATATATATATATATATATATATATATATATATATATATATATATATATATATATATATATATATATATATATATATATATATATATATATAGTCCCGAACAAAGCTATTGGCAAAGCTTCTCACAAGAGATTTAACGAATACAAACACTTTAAACAAAAAGAATCTAGCAAATCTGGTGGAATATAACATAAAAGTGCATCTGCAAAATCAAGGCAAAGATAAATCAAATAATGGAACGAAGGCATTTCAATATTAGTACTGGACGACCTAAAGTTTAAAACTCCCCGTGAAAGTAATCAAATTATCCGAAAACTTAAACAAAATCCAAAAAAAAAACATCTACCGAAATTCCAGTTGAAGACCAATAGAAATATAATAAAAATATTCACTCCATTACAGTTCATAGGACGCTGAATGAAGTTGATTACAATGAAGGAATTGCTAAGCGTAAACCACAAATCTTTTCAATAAACTAATTAAAGCGACGGAAGTGGCATAATGGTGAGCGGCTGTATGTCATTTGAGGGTGTCGATAACTGTCATAGACGACGTTATGGATTCCCACTAAGTACTGAAAAATGACATAAATATAGAGTAAAATGCTTTTTAGGTGTACCAATACTTTTGTTCGGTCAAATCGAGTTAGTATGATTTTAAATGCAAAAATGTTTTTAAGAAACAGCCCTACTTGTTATTTTTTATTCGTGTGAAAAGTTTCTGAACGGCTATAAAATGGAAATAAGGAAAAATACACTTACTGTGCCAATAGTGTCGTTCGGAACTGTATATGAATTGAATAAACAGTGAACAGAAAAAAGGACGTACTAAAATTATTAAATAATTTCAAAAAAACCCGAATTGATCCTACAACAAAATGGCCAAGCATTTAATGGGTGGTCGTCCAACTGGTTCCAATGTAATTAAACAGTACCGAGAGAACTTGTCAATTAATAGAAAACTTTGTTCAGATAGAAGGAATGATACACATGATGCTTCTAAAGCCCAAAAAATAGAAAGAATTTTCAAAAGAGCTCCTCACCCATTCGGTAGAAAAGTAGCCCGGTAAGCTCAGTACTTGGACTATTTCTAAATTTTACCCATCAATCGTTTTTTATTGATCCGCATAATAACTGTATTTTATGAATAAATTGTGTTAAAATTCAGATCAAAATCAGATTCAATTGCAAATTTGACAAAAGTAATGAATTTTTAGGTTATTGCAGATATCGATCTATAACTATATTCCTACTGAACCGATAAAAAAATCGCTGAAAACAGTCGAAATGGTATATGATCGTTATGTAAAAAGTTTGGAAAATTTGTACAGAATCCAGATAATATTTTTGAATTTCAAAAAGTCATATTCTAAAAGGATCGAAAATTATATTTTGGTCTAAGTATCTCTCAAAGTTTAGGCGATACATGCTAGTGTATTATAATATTGTTAGAAGTATCTAAATAATGTCATAAATGAAAATTTTCTGATTTTTTTTTTAATTTCAGTATACGATTTTGCTAAGTTTGCAGATCAATCCCCGTCGCCTAAAAACCAATATGAACTGGTGATTTTCCAATTCTGTTGAAAATCACCTCTAAGAAATCCATGTGAGATTTAATTTTAGGAACACTTTGAGTCGGTCTTGAACGACTATAGCTCTCTTAATTATCTTCTACTCATTCACATAATGGAAACGTTTACATATGACAAATCGCATGATATTAACATATTTCCTTATGTCTAATATCTGAAGAAGAAGAAAAAAAAACAAATTTTAGTTAAATATCTTCGGGTAAAAATAATAATAATCCAAAATAATTTACATTCATATCAATAACGCGATATATGAGATAAAATAAAATAAAATGATATGGAATGGGATAATAAATGTTAAACGATTTGTTAATTTCAACATACTTGGCAATTTCTTGTTCATATGCTGATGCAACCATCGCACATAATTCTTGCTCCAAATTACCGCTGCCACTGCGTGTATAGAAACCAGATGAGGCTGAGGAATCATTACGTTCCAATGATTTCATGGCAGAATCATCATCATCGCTGTGATTGATATACGTTAATTGTGTTTGTTGTTGTTGCTGCTGCTGTTGTTGTTGTTGCTGTTGCTGCTGCTGTAGCAATTGTAATTGTTGATGTAATGTTTGTGGATTATTAATATTTATGTTATGTTGCTGTTGATGTTTTTGCTGTTGTAGTTGTTGTTGCTGCTGATAATCTTTAAAATTCATAGCCAAAGATGTTGACTCCATTGTTGTATTGATATTATTGATGGTTGGTATTGTTGCTGATGTTGGTTGTAATGTTGTTGTAGCAACCAAGCAATCAGCTGCTGTTGCCACTGGTGGTATTGATGCTGTTCCATTTGTTGAGGATGCTGATGTTGATGATGGTGTTAATAGTGTTGTTGATAATGGTATTGCAAGAGCAGTAGTTGTCATTGTTGTTGCCACTGTTAAAGCTGTTGTTGCTATTGAAGTTGTCAATTTATGTTTGGTTGCCTGTAATTTCACACATTCACTGTTGCTCATTTCATGTTGTATACCAATTATTTGGTTGATTGATGGACATGGTAACAATGTTGCAGCCGCTGTTGTTGTACTTGTCGTTTGTAAGATTGCACTTGTTGCTGCTGCCATTGCTAGTGTTGATGTTGTATTTGTTGACACTTTAGCCTCTACTAAATTACTGCTACTAACTTTTGCCGTATTCGTTGTTGTACCAGATGTTGTTGCCACTACTGCCGTTGGTGCTGAATTGTTTTGTAATGTTGCAGTTTTGCCAGCAGTTGCATTATTAGCATTGGACATCCAGATGTCTGTTTCATTACTGGAAATAAATCAGAAAATTTTTGTTTATAGAAATATTAATTTCTTTTTCTTAGCTAAAGTTTTTTTTCACGTGTAATAGTTTGTCTTAGAAATGACTGATATTTATTGAAAAGATAATGGATTTTCTGCTTAAAATATATATATGGATTATAAGAAATGGTAAATGAAATATTTTAAGTGAAATATTTCAGTGAAATTTCATACAGTTATTGCTAAGTTACATCACGAGTTTTTATGGAACTCCGAAAGGGTTAGTGGGAAAAGTTTTTCCCACAATGACCTTGGATTTGATTTATTTGCATACTTTTTATTGAATATAAATTTAGAGGTCCACTTCTTTTCCCCAGGACCCACTAGAAATTTGAGCTTCTTCAAATTAATTGATTTACACATCAAGAATGTCTGTGTCAAATGTTATGAGGAAATATTCAGTAGTTATAAAATTTCAGAATTATTTTCCAAAAAAGCCGTTTTCGTTCTACAAATCGAAAAAATATATAACTATTGATTTTAAAATTTCGTACGTGAATAAAATCTTTAGAAAGTTATGGACTGACCTACGAAAAATTCGAACATCATATTTATCTTATTTAGTTATAAACATTATTATAACATCCAGGTATACGTGACATCACTTCAAAGTTATGTAAATTGTGGTAGTTATACAGGAACTATATAATATCGATCCTCCCAAAATTATCTTAAAACCCCATTTCTATATGAAATTTTGGTACGATCCATGAAAAATTTGTAAAGTTCAAGGCAAAAAATTATTTTATTGGTGAATAAATCTTTATTAAAATATAAAAAAGAATGATTTTTCTCAACTTCGACTTCAGATTAATATAACTGTTTAACGGTTTTATATATTCATATAGATATTATATACACGTTTTTATACCCTACACCACGGTAGGTAGTTCGGGTATTATGCGTTTGGGCTGATGTTTGTAAAAGTGCAAACAAGAAAAATGATATTACACCCACCTTTATATATACCGTTCGACTTAGAATAATTGTCTGAATCGATTTAACGATGTCCTCCAATACAAATGTCCTGTCGGAATGGGGTTCTAAGCTTATTAAAGAACTAAATAAAAAGCGATTTTAACGAAATTTGCCAAAAACAAGTGTTACAATATTCTAAAAGAATATGAAAAATTATGCGAGGTCGGTCCATCACTTTTCACAGCTCCCATACAAGCTCTCTCTTCCAAACATCACTTTGAAGGGCATTAATCTTACTTTGGTATAACAATAATATTTTAAAACAAATAAAAACAAAAATCGATGTACAAAATTATGTAAGGGTCGGTCCATAATTTTTTCCAAGTTTCATATAACCCACCAAAAAAGAAATAATTTTTAACTCCTAAATTTCACATGAGTGATATTTTTGGAGTAATTTACTGCACACTTAAGAAAAAATCATAAAATAAAATTATATTAGGGTGGTTCATTAATTTTTCGTAACTGTTATTCATAACCAACATTGTGGTCTAGGGTTTTAGGGAATCTGGCAGGCAAGTTCATAAAAATATTAAGACCTATATTTTATTTGGATCTAAATATCTTTGAAACTATAAAAACGATAACATACAAATATAATCACTTTTAATTATAATTCACCGACCACATCCAAATCAAGTCGAAAACACATCAGATCTTATCATATCGATATTTAAAAGGACTTTTTATATAAAAAAATTATTTTTTGGATTTTTGGAAAATTTTCAAAAATAAATATACCAACTATGTTTGATATTAAAGGAGCCATCATTATACTCCAAATCAACACAAATATATCTCAGCTCTAACTATGTGCAACGGTTAAAAAGTTATAGAATGTCCTTAAAAACAATCGATTAAATAAATTGCAACAAACTCACGAGTAAACTTAATAAATAATATACTCTTGAGGATAAATTTTGTACAGTACAGATTGACCAGACAGAGTTCAATACTTATCAAAAACAACTCGAATATGTCTCATCACTAACTATGTGAAATATCAATAGAATATCTTTAACGATTCAAACATTCATTAATCAATATTTAGTAGTTTCCAATATTAACCAACAATATGATGTAGAGTATTCTAATAGTTGTCTTTATCTGTCTTATATAATCGATCTTACTTGTTAATAAATTATATCGCACTTTAATCACAGTTATTAAATTTATGTTAATTTAATTAAGTTTATGCTTTTTTGACAATTAACCGAAACTTGTACTAAAAAAACTAAACAAAAGAATTGTATAAAAATTATCTTCATTCAATAAATTTTAAGGTCAAGTATATTTAAAAAAACAAAATTGCCACAATTTAATAAAATCCATTATGATTTAAATTTAAATTTATAGATCAATTAAATTATAAATTTAAAGACAATGAACAATAACTCATATTCGCAAATGAAATTGTTAATATTAAAGAATAAATAAACTACTTTTATGTTAAACACGTGCTTATAATTCACTCTTTTTATTTAATTCACAATATTTGGTTCAAAATCTCATTATACCCTACACCACTGAAGGTGATTGGGGGTATTATGCGTTTGTGCTGATGTTTGTAACATGCACAAAAAATACTATTATACCCACTTTAAGTATATCATGCGACTCAGAAATACTTCCTATGTCGATATAACTATGTCCGTCCGTCCGTGTGTCTGTCCGTCTGTTTGTCTGTCCGTCCATGGAAACGTTGTAAACACTCTACAGGTTAGAATTTTTAAGATACTTTGATAAAATATGATATATATTATTATTTTGACCAAAGGATGAAGCCTTGAAATTTACCATGTTCGGTCTAGTATTGGTACCCTCCATACAAATGTCTTCCCGAAATGAAGTTTAAAGCTCGGAAAAGTCATAAATATAAAGCAATTTTGCGATTGCTTCTCATAGGTCCCATACAAAGTCCCTTTCAAACGTCACTTGAATGGATATATATATTACCTATACAGCTACGTTCAAAATAATAGCACCACATACAGAAGTCTCCTTTAATCTTTAAATTAATTTTTTCCAATAGTGTTGATAAAAATTGGACTCAAAATAATCGCAGGTTTCAAAAACCAAAAATATATAATTGTTATTTAGTGAGTACCACTTCCCCACACATGCCTGCTTTATAGTGGTCCAAAGAATGGTTTACAAAATTATCGAGTGGATTTACATCGGAAGACTGGACAGGCCATTTCATTTCATTATTCCGGAAACCCATTTTTAGCTATTTTGCTGGCATGTTTCGGGTTGTTGTCCTGTTGGATGGCTCAAAACAGTGGCATTTATTCACACATATTCGGTAGCATTAACACGTCTAATATTTTCACATATTCTGCCACATCCTACAAATTATATTCTCTAAGTCTTCTGAAACAGTTTCAGTACTAATTAACAGACCTAATTCTTTTCCCACAACAGACAAAACTGTCGCCTTCTTTATATTATTTAATTTACGATGAACCATTGAAAGTGTCGCCACAGTCTTTCATCCACGACTTCATACTTTTAATTTATAGGTTGTGGTATTTCTAATAATTTTATTTTGATAATCTAATAATATTATTTCGGCACAAGATTGCTCATAAGGGCCATATTTTTTAATGAGTTTAAGCTTTTCTGAAGTACAGTGTTTAGACCAACTCATTATTTAAACTCTACTAACACGCTTCTTGACACAAATATTATAACAATTGTTTAAACTATTTATGTTTTTTCCAAGTGTGATAGAAATGGTGCTATAATTTTGAGAGTTTCCAATCAGAGAATAAACTTTGAATAATGAGACTAAAAAATTTTGCATAAAAATATTCATAAGGAAAAACACAAATCAACAACGGAGATGTGACATGTCAGTGGTGCTATTATTTTGACCGGAGCTGTACGTTGTTATTGTAATAATAATTTCATTTTATGTTCACATTAATGTTAGTTTCACAATAATGCACTGTTTACTTAAGAATAAAACACAAAATAAAATTATACGAGGGTCATGTATTACTTTTTCGTAACTACCATTTATAACGAACATTGTGGTGTAGTATATAACATAATCGGGCATGGCCGACTATAACATTCTTACTTGTTTTCATTATATTTCAGAAAAAAAACGCTAATAACTTAGCACCTGCTAATGCTTAATATATCGCTTATATTAAGTAATGAAATCTCAAAATTATCGAAATCATCATCTTAATACCAACAACGATTTATCTTTTTAATGAACAAAAAAAAAAATGAAGTAAATTAATGTGGCAAATAGACAACATTATTTCTAAATAGTTAACAACACTTATGGCTCTTTTCCTTAACAATGGAGTTATAATGAAAATTTAAAGACAAATTACCAGCAAAAATATAAGATTAAGTTTAATTCAATTGACTGTGAGAGATTAATCGAGAAAATATAGGAGTGTGTTTTTATAAAAATAATTCAAGACAGATTTTTTTTAATTAATAATAAATTTAGATGGGAATGAAGTTCAACTCATAGGTCGTATTATTCTTAATGAGATATCCAACAGTGTTTCAAATGAAAAATGAAATGAAAATAAATCTGTTAGTCTGTCGGAACGACTAGTCCGATTTCAATGAAATTCCGCAAAGTGATAGTAGAAGTAGATGGTGTTAGTAGATCATTAGTTTCTATTACTAAAAATTTTAGAACATATCAAGCTTTGAAGAAAATATACTTTTTTTGAGATATAAGAAATTAAGCCTGAATGCTGTGCAAAAATAAGTTGAATTTGAGAATCTCTGGTTCTCTCAAAATTTGAGAATCTCTGGTTCTCTCAAAATTTAAATATAAAAAAGATATTTCAAAATTTTGTCACTAGCTGAAATAATTCTTCAAAATCGGTTCACTTATAAGGAATCTTAAACATTTTTAATAGTTTTATAACACGAGATGATCAACTTTGGGACCGATTCCCGTTATCTCCACAAAGTCACCTGCGCTTCTTTTAATACTACCGTTCGGAAGTTACAAATTTAGTACCAATTCAATTTTCATTCGAATTATAATTTTAATCAAGTTTGTCCGTCTGTCTGTCTGGATGGCGGTTTGGTTGTGTATGTAAATGTTGTGAGAAAAGTAAAGGTCGCAGTTTTAAAATTTACCTGATAAAATTTGACACGTGCTACGATGTCTATTGAAATTAGTGATAAAGGGTCTATTATTTTTCCTAGCATTTATACAAATGATTTCCCCGGAATATAGTTCAAAACCCATAAATATTTAAAGTTTTTAACAAAATTGAGCCCAAGAAAAGAATTGAAATATTTAGACAGTTGACGTTTAACGAAGATCAGTACATTTTTATACCCTCCACCACCACAAGTGGTGAGGGTATATTAAGTTTGTCATTCTGTACATACGCCAAGAAGGAATCATCTCAGACCCAACGATGTATATATATTATTGCATCCAATCAAAAACTGAGTCGATTTAGCTATGTCCGTCTGACCGTTTGTCTGTCTGTTGGAAACATTCTCACGCCTAGAATAATTGACCGAATTCAATAAAACTTGGCCACATTGTTTGTTATTGTCCTAAGCAGTTTGCTATTAAAAACCAAAACCTATATCGGTTTATAAGCAAGGAAGTTATAGACCGATATCTGAAACAACCTCAAAATTTCGAAAATGAACTCTTATAATTTCTTCTAAAAATGCAATTGGACTTAAACAAAAAATTAATTTTATCATACAACTGTACGTGCTTCATAATCGTGCAAAAAATTATCAAAATCTAATTAACCGGAAAAAGTTATAGGCTATAATATACAAAATTTTGATACACCGTAAACTCTTTGTGCCACATGGGCCGCAATTCTTAAGATAATTTACTGAAATTTGTCACAACTAATTTTTTAACCATTCTTAATATACGTTATAAATTTTATTAACATTGGTCCATATTTTGATATAGCTCCCATATAATGCCCCTTCCCGGAATATGATTTATAGCTTATAACACTTTTAGATTTGAACCAATTCTATAGAAATTTAACACAGATAGTTTTCTAGCTATTCTAAATATTTGTTATAAATTTTATTAACATATAAATATGTGTTATAAATTTTGTTAACATGGGTCCATATTTTGATATAGCTCCATTATAACGCCCCTTCCCTAGTAAATGAAGACCATTTCTATTGAATGTCGACACAATTATTTTGCTAACTGTTCTGAAGATATTATATTAATTTGCCCTATATCGGTCCAAATTTTCCTATAGCTCGCTTATAACGGGTTTTCCCGGAAAACGGATTAGAGTTTATAAAACATTTAAATAAAGATCAATTCCATTAAAATTTAGCACAATGATTTTTCTAACTATAATCAAAGTATATTATAAATATGAGCAATCTTGGTCCAAATTTTGATGTAGCTCCCATATAAGACCCCTTCCCGGAAAATAGTTTTGAGCTTATAACAAGCATATTTTTTGTTTTTATACGCTCCACAGTACAAGTGGTAAAGAGAGAATATTAACTTTGTCATTCTGTGTGTAACGCTAAGAATGAATTATTTCAGACTCCATAATGTATATATTCTTGCATCAAGTCAAAATCTCAGTCGATTTTCGTCAATCTCTTTGTCTGCTCACATCCACAAAAATTAACAGAGTTCAATGAAATTTGGTAGAAAAAAGGCAGTTCAGTAGAAAAATTTTATAGCCTAAATTGTAACTAATTTTATGACTGATTAAGTATTTCTGTGTTATATACATTTGTGAGTGTATGTGTATATATGGAACCTAACGTATTAACTTTACACGACTTTGTAGTGAAGGTTATTTAAGATTCGGCATATCCGAATATAACATTCTTACTTCTTTCTCATATCTTTGTTTCCGAAATTCCCTTTAAAATGCATAACATAACTTTTATAATGGTATTCCCATAATATTTGATTCAATTAGGATACGAAATTGATAATAAAAACTTTACCTGAACCTTGTTTTCCATTACCTTTCATGGCTCCCATAAAAAAATCCACCTAAGAAACTTTTATGCATTTGAATTTGCGACGGACTAAGACTTTAGCCGTGCTACAGGGTAAGGAAAAATGCAGTCAATGCGTTTTAAACTGAATTATTACTTAACACCAGGAAATATATAGACCATTCATATATAAGTGCACCGATTCGGTGCACATATAAGTGCACCGAATTCTGTAGCTCCGTTCTTTTTTAAAATGAAAGATATTTCATATTTAGATAAGAAACTATAAATAAATTTATATTCAAAAAAACACGTGTTCTTCTCAGATAATTATTCGATTATTTGCTAATTACAAATAACCAAACATCATCATCATCATCTTCATTATTATCATCTCAGCATTCTAATTTGATTTAATAATTCGGAATGAAATACAAAACAAAAAACAAAAAATAATAAAAAAACATTATTTAATAAAACTTTGATTTGTCTCCGAAATAAAAAACCAAAATACAAATACACTCTCACACATATAAACTAACTTTCTGCTGAAATACAAATAAATAAACGTGAATACGAGTTCCCAATCGTAAAAGACGTTAAACTTGTTATGGGGATTTTCATAGATACAAGAAGCGATAAATTGAAATATTGACAAAATATAATTTTTTTTTTATTTTTTGTCGAATTCGCTTTCGTTTTTTTTTTTTGAGTGCAAAAATTTTAAACTAAGTAGACAAAAATTGGTGTTTATATATGTTTTTAATTTTATTTGGGGGAATTTCTTTTGAAGTTGAAAATTTTAATGAGATTTTTGACTTTCATGTGATTGAAAAGTAAAAATTTTCAAAATTAACATTATTTATTGAATTGTTGGAATTGTTTACAAGTCCCTACACAGCCATCACCTCAAGTAATGATGGAAAATTTACACTGGTAGATATTGATATAAATGTATATATTTTTAATCAACTTACAAAAAAATATTATAGGAAAAAATATAGTTTTCAATTCCTTAAATATTAAAGTAAAATCATATTCTGCAAATGGTTATGTGTTAGTTCAAAAAAATTGGATTTATTCCTTATTTTTTATTATTTATTCTTTTCTGGAAACCCTTTCATGAATGTTTGGACACCCTTTTGTGATCTTATAGTTTCTTTTAACAAGAGTCCAACATCTTTCCCGAAGCCTTAGCTCCGGCAATTTAGAGAATTGCCTCTCTTAGCCCAAATACCAACATAGTGACGGCCCTTTTGGACCCTAAACTTTTACTCAATAATCCCTCGAGCATCAGCTACATGAAATTTTTGACCAGGAAGTTGTGAAAAATTTGACAGAATATACTTTTGTCATCGTTACATGAAATTTTTGACCAGGAAGTTGTGAAAAATTTGACAGAATATACTTTTGTCATCGTCCATTATGCAGCAAGAGTATTATTTTCTCGATAACTTGACTTCAATTTCAGTGATCCGTTTTAAGCAGCATACCTGTAGCATTAGCTTTAACTTTTTGTACCAAATAGTCAGAGCATTGAACTAACCGGTCTGTTTCAAAAACGCTTTCTACCTGGACCAGCATCTCTTTCAACGAACAAGTTATCCCAGTACTGTTTAAAAATATTGGAATCAGTTTGACGGCAGACCTTTGAAAGCGTAACCAAATTTTTGTAGGACTGAGTTGGGTTTGTTGAAAATATTTAATAATTTTAGTATGCACTTTTTAAGGTCACTCATTTTACTTGGATAACCAATATATTGATTTGTTTTACATTAAACATAATAACTGACATGTTTTAAGAAGGTAACTTGATCCCAAAAATTACAAATCAGATCGGTTAAAATTTTAATGAAAAACCTGTGTTAAGAATTTTTTTTACCTCACTCCTAGGTACAGTAGTGCAAATATTTCCTAAAAAGACCGACGATCATAGTTAAATGGACTCTGATTTCATTATCTTCTAGTAAAATTCGACTTATTTCAAAAAATCTACCAAAATTCGAACAAAAATCAAAATTCAATAGAAGTAGAAAAAATCGGAAAAAGTCCTATTAAAAGTGAAAAATTTTGAAAAATCCTTTGAATATAGAAATGTTTTTGCAAGAATTAAATATATAACTGTTAATAGAAAAATTTAATTACAAATAATTTGAACAATTTTCAAAGAAAAATAAAAAATATTCGAATAAAAAATACACGACACAACCATTCCCAACAAGTGAAATCAAACATATTTTTCTGTTTATGAATAAACATTATATTTATATACAAACTACGAATGCAACAAGTAACAATCGGTAAATGTTGTAAATAAAACTTTAATATTCGTGATTAGTTCGCCTACAAATTTAGTATAAATAATCAATATAATTTAATATTTGAATCATTTCAATACAGAACATGGCCTTGTTCCGATAACTCCACGCACTTTAGTTGATTTTTATCTAATGTAAATAACAAGTGTTGTTTGATTTAAAACATTTAGTTTGTTATATAAGTTGTATCAAACTTTAAGTTTGAGAATCATATTTGGTATATGTATATCGTGCATGTTTATAAATAATGTTTATTCAACATGTTGATAATTAAAATAAATTTGAAAAACATGTTGCATTGAAACATTTCCAAATATTTCCTTAAAAAAATTATTAGGAAGAATTTTGAAAACTTTCGAAGTAGTAGTTATTTAGATATTTTTTAATCAATACTAACTTTGTATGGGATCTAATTTTCCCCCTACCCGAATCCCTCCTTTATTTTGTACAGTAAAACAATTTTTTAAGTAAACAATTGGAACCATATTTGAGAGCTCTCGCTGTTATAATCATTTAGATATTCGAGATTCACTATTTATTTTGTATTGGGGCTACCCCTACCCTTGCTCCTATTCGAATATTGTAAAGATTGCAGCAAAATCAATATAGTAGTTGTCTATAAGTCCCAATCAAACATGGATTGAGAATAAATAAAGTTATTTCAATGTTTTGTTTATCAATAACTATATATCAACATCCTCAAATTAATTGCAACATGTTGATAAAGTAATTTTAATATTGTATTGAAACTTTTTTTACTATTTGAACATGTTGCTATTGAATTAAAACATGTTGACAGCGTTAAATGCAAATTAGTATAAAACATTCGCTCATCTCAAACTTAAAGTTCGATGCAACTCATATAAATGAAACAAAATATTTTAAAACGACCACTGGCTATTTACATTAGATACATACTAACTAATACTGATGTACATGATTTAATCAGAACAATACCGCTTACAGTACCGAAATGATTGATTCATTAAATTTTGTTTTGCTTTTATACTAAAGTTGTAAGCGAACTAAACACGAATGTTAAAGATTTCTTTACAACATTTGCCGATTGTTCAATGCTTCGTTCTTTCTTGGCATATAAATAGAGACGTATGTTGGTTTCAATGCATTTTTAAATGTATACTAGTTGGAAATGGTTCTGTAATACATTTCGGAAAATGTATTCAATTTGATTTTTTATCAAAGGAATTAAAGAAGAAACAAATATATATTCGCCTGTATAGAATCTTTAATATCATGCAACACTACTACTGCCAGCAAAGTTGTTTAAGTTGTTTGAAATTTCACCGAAAACAATGCAATAGTTTCTGAAATATATATTTTGTAGAAATATCTGATAATTAGAATTCACGGAAAATATTATTCCCCTACAGTGTGTAAAATATTGTTTGTCCTAAACTTGTTCACTAAATAAGAAATATATGTTTGGCAAGATACGGTAATACAGTTTGAGAAATATGCGCCCTTTTCAAAGTCTTTATTATTGGTGCGATATTTCTAAATAAGGACATTATTCAAAAGAAAAATTTGGATCTTAATCTCTTTGGCTGTTATAGCTAAAGTTTCCATTTTAAAAGCTTGTCTAAGATATTCCTCTACAACTTTTTTACAAAACCAGTACTGGCGGTCTTGGATGATTCTTTCTTGTCTTTACAAAAGAAATAACAAAGTTATAAAGGGTATAAAAATAGAAAATTTCGAAAATTCTATAAAAGAAAAATTTTCAAAAAAGTTCCTAACACATCTGCTATAAAGGCAGCCCGGTTAGTTCAGTGATCGGAATATTTGGTATTAAAAGTTAAAGCTAATGCAGATTTAAAATCAAACAAGCCTCAAAAAGTTTCTGAAAAGAACGCTGCCAAAAATTTATGGACCAAAAATAGAAAATGAAATTGAGGTCATGTTTTCTAGAAAAATATTTATGGCAAGCAATATGCAGTTCCGGTAAAAGAATTCAATCATTTGTTACAATGAGCTCTATTAATACCGATATTTTCACCAAGAAATATTTACAAAAAGACCACTTATTATGGCCGGAGTCCTGTTACTATGGTAAACAAGCCCTTCAGTGGTACAAGTACAATAATGTGGTTTTTGTACCAAGAGAGGCAAATCCTATAAACTGTCCGGATCTAAGGCCAGTAGAGATATGTCGGACTCTTGTTAAAAAGGAATTGAAGTGTGCAAAAAAAGGAAAATAAAAAAATTTTGATATTTTTAATGAATTTCTACATAGAAAATTTCTATAAAATAATCCCGTAAAAGTCTCTTGTAAATCGAAAATTTTCTATAAATAAAAAATTTGCTATAAACAAAAAATTTTTGCTATAAATCGACAAATTTAATTTTGTATTAAATTGAAAAGATTTTGAGAGTTTTTTGTCATTAATTAACCAGTTTATTACGTTATTGTCTTGCGTAATTATAGCAATATTTAGAAATTATTTTGCCTTTTAATATTAAATTCTATTGATTTAAAATAAATTAAATTAAAGATAAATAAATTTACTTAAAAAATTACTTGTAAAACTGGATTTTAACTAAAATTTCAAGAATTCTGCAAAAGAATTTTTTACTTGTCTTATTTTTCTCTTTTTTTAAATATCATCTTCTAAATGTTAATTTGAGGCAAAAAATTGGCAAAAAAATATTTGCATTTATTAAAGGTAAAGTTCATTTTTGGCCAAGTTTATTAACATTTTAAATCCACAAAGAGGAAATATTGGAAAATTTCCCAAATCTGTAACCAAAGATTATTTTGTAATTTCTGTTTTTTTGACCATAATTAATTACCAAAGTTGTTTATGCTAAATTGAAATGAATTTTATTTTATTTAATTTTATTTTAAACTTTAAAAATCATAAATATTTTTATGCGATTTTTTATTTGGCAGAGTGAATGTTGTTCCATCAACTGTAAAGTGATTCAATGAATAAGATTCAAATTAAAGATAAATCAAAATCAAATATACATCAGGTTTAATAAAAAAATGCGAATAATAAAAAATATTTATCGACTAGAAAAACACCCTGAAATCTGATGAGGACCTTGTCGAAAGATGTGAAAAATTATACCTGAAATTCATACTCCCTCATTAATCTGAAACCCCCTACAGAATACAAAATTCCTCCTAAATATCACTTAACACACAATAACATTTTATAAAAAACTTTAATTTAAACAAGATTGCTATATTCGGCTGTGCCGAATTTTAAATACCCGCCACCAATTACATTATGTAAAAATTAGAATGAGTTGAAATAAAACTTGTTCATGAGCTAAAACGCCCTTATTAAAACTATAGTGAAATATGGCAACATACCGAGCTATAGACTTTAATGGCGCATTTTATTAATAAATAATGTTCAAAAAAATTATGTAGTTTTCTGAATTTCGATGGAATTGTACTATTCCGGGAAGTGGGACTATAAAGGAGTAATAACCAAATATGGCTCGATAATTCTTAAACTAGTTTCAAGAAGAAGTTTAAGGACAGTTTAAAAATGAATCAAATAACAAGCAATTTTCTAGGAAGAGGCCCTCATATGGGAGCTACAGCAAAATATGAACTGAGATTGTTCAAGTTAATAACGTATTTTCAGGAGGGCTAGAAAATTAATTGCGTCACATTTCAATTGGATTTTTTCTAACTTAATAGTTTTATAAACTCAAACCCGTTTTCCGGGAAGGTGCATTATATGGGAGCTTTATAAAATTATAGACCGATATAAAGTTATAGACTGATATGTGAAACAAACTAGAAATCTTGAAATTAACTTATCTATATATCAAAGGGTCTTAGATGATTCCTTCTTGTCATTATATAAGTAATGACAAAGTTAATATACCCACTTCATCACTTGTGATGGTGGAGGGCACAAAAACACCATACATGTAGATGAGTTCACTTTTATGGAATTTCAATCAATATTTAAGTTTAAACAACTTGTTTTTTATCCATTATTTTTAAAATATTTATGCATTTTTTTCGGCATTCGCTTTTTTGCCATAAATGTGGGTTTATATCGGATAAATTCAAAGAAAAAAAACTATAAAACAAACTATTTGATACGTTTATCTATCTTGAGGTATCAAAATATCAAATAAAAAAAATGTTTTATAGAAAATTAAAAAAAAAATATCTTTTGGCATTATGTCCTCCTTCATCATTATTATTGCCATTATATTATTTTAATGTTTTTGTTGTTGTACAGCTAATAATAAAGTGTTAAAACCTGAGACCATACAATAATACCAATGAGACCTTTTAAAAAACCATAAAAATTACTTTAATAAATATCTACATGAAACTATAATTTTTTTTCTCCCCTAAAACTATTGATTATAGAATTCTTGTGGTATAAAAAATATTTAATGCCAAAAACAGCGATTATTAGAGGGAACAAATACCAGACAACTAAGATCTGTTTAACAATTCTATCCAAAATAAAATAATGATTTATTAGAATTTGAAAAAAAAAAACAAAGCCAATGTTCACTAAACCCAGACAATTAATTGGATGTTAATTGGGTCTTAGATGACTATTTCTAAACGTTATAAACTTATAGATTTCAACTTACATCGCTGAACCGATTCAACTCAAAAAAAAAAAAAAAAAAAAATGCCAAATTTTAATAATATCACCTCAATTAGAGTGATTTTACGGTTCCAGTATAATCCATTAGTTATAAAGGAGTTTTCCACTATGTGACTAATTTCGTAAATATTGGTCCTTCCATATAAGACCTTTATTCCAGTATGGTGATTTAGGCTTAATTGCCGTTAAAAAATTTAACTAATTTTGTAAATATGAGTTTACAATAAATTCCATATAAGAACGCTTAACGCAAATAAGTGGTTCCCAAAAAATATTACAATATTTCAATGAAATAATAACTTTAGTTCAATATCAATATATGTGGGAAATTCTAAGAATATCAGACCATATTTGGCTAGAAGGATCTTTTCACAATATGGGTGTGGACATATTATCTTTTTTAAGATATCTTATGCCAAATCGTAAAATTAGAATTAAATAAGCAAATTTTTATAGCCACCACTACCACAAGTGCTGAAGAGGGTATATTTACTTAGTCATTCCGTATATAACGTAAGGAAGGAATTATCTTAGACCCTACAATGTATTTTATAAATGACAAATCTCTATTGGCATGAGTATTTATTATTGTCTTGAGAAGTTTCAGTTTAGTTTATTTAAAAATATAAACCGATATCTGATGCAGCCTCTAAATTCAAAAGAAGATCAACCTTAATTTTTTTTCTATTATAAATCGACAAATAAGAATAAAATTTTGCTTTACGTGAAAAAAAATGTTCAAAATCGGTTCAGAAGAAAAAAGTTGTAAGCAGATGATGTAAATGTGTTTGTGAGTGAGGGTTTGTATAAGTATGCATGTACGTAAACTGTATGAGTGAAACAGAACGTATTTACTTTATACGCATATGTAGTAGAGGGTTTTAAAGATTCGGCATAACCGAATACACATTCTTCTTTGTTAATGGAATAATTTCCTTAACAATCTCGTTTAAAGAGGTATAGCAAAAGACGTCAATGTTAAAATTTTCAAAATGAAAAATTTATTCTAGAATATATATTTTAATGTTCCCAAACATTATTATGTTATGATATCGAAGTCACCCTTCTTCATTGTTGAGACAGTGGACATGACAAATGAATACTTATAATTGAATGTTTGTAAATTCAAGCACTTTTTGATTATTAGATCACATTTTTAACATTTTAACATAAAACGGATCTAATTTCGATAATAATAATTCAAAATTTAATATCAGTTTTTTTCAGCGTAACAAAAGTCTTAAATGTTAAGAAAATTAATTAAATTGATTTATGCCTTGATTGATAGACACTTCTTAAGGTGTTACTATAATGTATGAACCATTCATTACAAACTTTGTATGAATGTAACTTATACAAACTTTGTATAAGTTTATATTTCTACAAAGTTTCAAACGGGAAATTCTGAAAATGCTTTCGCAGTTAAGGCCTTTAAAAATATTTGAAAAATTTTCATAAAGGAATTAAACCAGAAGAGAATAATTCGTACTAGAAGTTGTGTCAATATAAGTTTGAAATAAAGATTCCATAACATAACTAGAAACTCAGTTATAGAGATTAAGATTAGGGTTTCTGTGGTATGAACGATTTTTTTCCCAGCATATTAAATTTATAGTCCAAACGAGATGCACGAATTTAATTGTGAGTCACATCTGAATGTCAAGTACTTTCGTCCAACTTGATTTCACGTTTATTTATTTCCAAAGGCAAATTCTAATAATTTTTTGGATTCACTCGTTTATATTGTTTTTAATAAATTAGACTGGACTTGGTATGTTAAAGCCTTTTTTGATTGCAAATTTTGAAGCTAAACTGTCGAAGATCTGACTTAAGCTTTTAAGACTTTTTTAGAAATTCTGTTTGTAACGATAATGTTCTTTTTGTTCTTTTTTTTTTTTTGTAAAGTGTTTGGACGGACACGATGACCTATTGTGAAGAAAAGTTAATAATACGATTCTTCTTTAATTCTGGAAAAAATAATATATACCAAATATCATAACAATATCTTCAACATTACAACGGATATCGTTAAATTGACCCAGAAAGTGTTTCTCTGTCTGTCTGTCTGTCTGTCTATCTGTCTGTTAGAAACATTGTCACGCTTAGAATAAGTAATGATTTGGAAATTCAAACACTTCAGTGAAACTTAGCCACATTATTTGTTGTTGCCCTAAAAAGTTTTTTATATAAAACCATCGACAATCTCAAAATTCCGAAAGAGATCTCTTTTAAATTTTTTATCAAAAAATAACTGTCTCAATTTTAAACCATTACTTGATCTAGCTTCCGTATAAGGTCCTTTTCCGGAATAGAGTTTAAAGCCTTTTGAACTCTCTAATATAGACCAGTTTTATTAAAATTCGGAATAATTGTTGATCTATTTTGAATATATGTTCTAAATTTTACTTATCTCGGTCCTTATTATGTTATAGCCCATATAAGGCCCTTCCCGGAAATGTTTTTTGGAGCTAGAAAAAATTTTAAATAAAGACCAATTCTATTAAAATTATGCACAATCAACTTTTAAGTATACCGTTCGATTCAGAATCACTTTCTGGCTACAGATCACAGATTTTGAAATAACTCGATGAAATTTAGTACATATTATTGGCCTTAGAAAGAAATCTATTGAAATTGGTCATGTTCGATAGAATATTTCAGGTATTTCTCATACAAATAATCTTCTCGGAAAGGTCATAAAAGTCCTAAATACAAAGCGATTTAAACGAAATTTAGCACACGTAAGCCTTTTATTATTCTAAAACGATATGCCAAAATATGCGAAGATCAGAGTATTTCCTATAGGTGACATGACAAGCCGAAATTTATACATTTATCTAAAGGTAGCATTAGGGTAGTCAAAAATATCAGACCATATATCACTGTAGTTCTTAAAGAGCCCCTTTTTCCGGAATCTGTATTTATTCTAGAGAACGAATAATTAGTTTTCAGATACAATATTTTCACCTCATAGGATTGTTTGCATTACTTAAGTGATGGAGGGTATTTAAGTTTCGGCACAGCCGAATATTTAATTGTAGTTGTTAATGTAAAAGATAATTTTGAGATCTTTATGTCCCCTTAAAGAAAAAAAATTAACTTTTATAAATTGGTAGTGTAGATCATCACTTTAGGCCCTCATTTTCCCTCTAACTTATTAATATTGCTTGTAGCATTTTGAAGCACAAGTATTCAGTTATATTTAAGTAAATAGATGTCGATATTATTAACTCGCTAAGGTGTCTATGTGTCCATGTACATATGGGTATATTCATATTATTATTAAATTCATATGAGCAAATTTTTTTAAAGCAGTAAAAATACATTGTCTTTTGGGCAATAATGCCAATGTGACTACAATATATATTTCATACCTCATAAAATTGGCCATTGTTTAGACTAATTCTATGCTTTTTTCCTCTTTACTGAACTTTTAGACAGAAGTTCTATTATTATTATTTTTTTTTTTTTGCGATTTCTAGTGGACTTTTCTTAACAAACAATTTTTATTATTTTATTGTAATTTTTTTGTTTTGTTTAACTTTTAACATTATTGTTTATACCAAACCTAAATGTTGTTATTTTTAATTCTTTTTTTTTAACTTTTAAGAAGGTCACAAAGAAAATCAAAATATAATTTATTTTAAAAAATGTTTTTTTTTTTTCTTTTCAAGAATATTAAGGCCAATTTGGTTCTATTTATTTTTATTTGCCATTAAATTATTTGCAGAAAATCATGAGAAGATTAACAATGAATGATCGCTTAGTATCGTGATGTTCTAGCGGATATTTCCGCTTTAAATATTTGTTAATTTAATTTGAACTGAATTTTTATGGAACTATAAAAAATTTCTTAATTAAAAAAATAAATAAAATTATTTTACTAATTAAAGTAAATAATTTTATGCTTAAAATAAATTAACAATATTAAAGTTTAGTTTAGTATGTCATAAAATGTAATAATTCAGCATTACCCAATTGGCCAAAGAGCAAATAAGAATGCTCTAATCGGCTGTATAGAAGATTTTGGTAGCTTAAAAGAAATTATGTATCGATCCTCGTAAAATTTCGAACAGGGATTTGTGCATTATTATTTTTCTTAATTAATATTTTTATATATTTAAGATTAAAGTTCTTCAAAAAGAGACATCCTGAAGGTGGGTTGTAGATACCTACAAGAAATAATCAACCGATCCTCGTATAATTTGGCACTTTGTTTAGAATATAATGAGACTTTTAATTACAAATTTCTCTAAAATCTCTTTATATTTATATACCTCCCATTCCGGGAGGTGAAATAATGGACCCATCATCACCAATTTTAATAGATATCGTCCTTGTGCAAAAACAATAATATTTGCTGAAATTCTTTTAAATTGTGACCGGCATTTTATTTAAAATTTAATCAAATACGAACAGTTATCATTAAATCGAATTAGAAAGTCATATTGATTCAAAAAGTCTATTTGGAAAATATTGGCAACACTGTTTTTTCTTCACGTTACAAACGTCTGCACAAACGGATAATGCCTATTGTGGAGGTGGTTATAAAAAACTCTAATTCGAGAATTTTTCGATCTCACATAAAATTTTTAATCTTCTGCAAATTTAATTCACGTCCAAAAAAATTCGAAATTTACCCTTTAAAACAAATAAAATCTGTTAGAAAAAACACGTTTAAACCGATATTTAAAGCAGATTTCAAAACTATCGCCAAATCAGTTTTTATAAAATTGTTTCATAGAAATATTTGGTAATGGATAAATCCATATATGAATGGAGTTGCATTCTATATTTCCAATCGTAAATACTGTGTACCTATTTAGTCATTTATTTACACTGTACAATGTCGATATTGACAAACTGTATATTATTTACTCGTAGAGAAAAACATATATTTTTCCAAGTGATGTTTTTCCTTCAATAAATCACTTTTTGTTTAAATTATTAAATTCGACATACTTCACAACTTATTTAATTCAATTAAAAATTACAATATTCTTCATTAGAACATGATTGGACAAATATGACACTATTTATTTGGACTGACAATAATAAATGAATTAACAAACGAAATGAAATATTTTTAATAAATAATAAAATTTTTAGAAAAAAAAATCACTTAAACGTTGAAATATTAAACGATGACATTTTAAACAAAAAAATATTATTATTAAAAATTGTTTACGTTAATATATTTAAGAGAATCCAATAACAGTCTTTGTTGTTTAGAATAAACAATAATCAAACAAAATGTTTATTTTGTGTAAAACAAAACAAAATTTTATCAAGATCATGTCCGAACTAAATGTGTCACAAAAAATATATAAAATACATTATTCATTTTAGCTATTTTTTGGACAAAATTTATTTGAAATAATGCAGTACAATGTGGTACCTTTTCTTAAAGTACTATTCATTAAAAGCGGGGTTTTAATAGGTTAAATATCAGCCAACGAAAATTTTGTTCATAATAACGAAAATTTTGGTTAATTTTTCCTAAATTCTTCAAATTAACGAAAAATCTTCAATATGACTATTTGAATTCTTTAATAAGAATGCGGTTAATTTGAATAAATCAATGTTCAAAACATGATTCAAACAATTAGTAATAATGTATTCTTCAAATTGATAAAAATTAATTCTTTATATTGATGAATATTATTCAATTTAATACCATATTTAAGTTAAATTTATGAAATTTTAATTGAATTGAGGAAATTTCATTAAATTGTTGTAACAAAAATAAGACATAAACTATTAATGACCAAGGGAAACAGAACTCCCCATAGCATATATTAATTATACAATATCTTAAGAACTGTAACTATAATTTTGGTCCCAATCACTTCCTCAAGGGACATTTTTACGGGACAAAGATGAATAAGATCAGAGGAGATGTAGCCCCCATATAAATAAATATTAAAAGCAACATATTTGTAAATCTACTACTGGGAGAATTTGGTTCATATTATATTTTTTATATGATTTGTGAAATTTCTTGCGAGATCTAGGATTGAGGAGACTTTCTGTGCAGCAAAGCGTACCAGATAAAATCTAGTTTTAGACAATAATTAAATAGCGTAGCAAACGTAATAGACAAATGAAAATAGTGCAATGTGAAAGGTCAGTTGTGACCCGACCGGCATTTATGACTCTAATATCTGTGTAAAATTTATGCATTTTAAAACAAATATTCTGAAGGACTTTTAAAACAATTCTCGTAAAACTTCGAAAGTTGATTCCTCTACACATTTGGTTTTCTAAAAACAAATATAAATACAGTACAATGTTTAATGCCTTTTAAAGGGTTAAAAACGCATAATACCCTAACCATCTACGATAGTGTAGGGTATAAATATATTATTGAATGAGAAGATTTTAGTTCTATAGTTCAAATCTTACACTTTCGTTTAATGTAGATCGATTGAACTGTAATATGTCACACTTCAGAACATAACATCAGAAGTCATAATTCCATTCCGAACATCAAAATCGGAACAGATCATTTGGCACGGAAAACTTAAGAAGGAATAGCTAACGATGGACAATATTTTGTTACATATATCAACTCTTAACTTATGTATACCGTTCAACTATGACACAATACAGGCGTTTAGAAAATTATAATATTCGAGGAACACCAATATGCGCCCCTATAAGTCCACATATGGAGCTCCAATGGGGACTAAATTTCCGAAGTTAAATTTTTTGCAAGTCTGTTCAGCCAATCAAAAGTTACATGTTTATTTCCAAAGAAACAATTCTGTGGAAGTGCACATGTTTGTGAATGACTAGTTCTTAATAACTTTGAGCACACAGCATAGGTAAATGCGTTAGACATCAGACCACTATTAGTCTCCTGATTTTGCAAACCATTCAACACTTAAAAAAACTATATAATTTATTAACATTTTTAGAATGGATTAAAATATATTTTGGCTTTACGGGGTCAAATTCATTAATGGTGCTACCCATATATCAAAAAACTTACTATATACACATATTTAAAATTTACATCAGCTATCAAATCCCCTTAAGCTCATATTTATTATTAAATTGAACACCACCAAATGTGGTTGGGGTATTATGCGTTTGGATAGATGTTTGTAACATACAGAGAAAATGGTGAAACTTCCACTTTTAGTTATTCCTTTCGGTTCGGAATCACTTTTTGACTCGATTTTACAATGTCCTTGTTAACGCTTTCCATGTAAACGTTGTAACCACTCTACAGGTCGCAATTTTGAGATGTATTGACGAAATTTGAAATATTACTTTTTTAGCTCAAGGACGATCCCTATTGTTTGTTCATATTCGATCTAATATTTCAGTTAGCTTTCATACAAATGTCCTGTCGTAATTTAGTTTAAAATTCATAAAAATCCTAAATTTTAGCGATTTCAACGAAATTCAACAAAAATAAGTTTTATAGTATTTTAAAGCAATGTGCCAAATTATACGAGTGTCGGTCCATTACTTCTTATAAATCCCATACAAGTCCACTACTAAATATTACTTTGAAGGACATTAGTCTCACACATATATATTGTAATAAAAACTAGGATATTTAAGATAAATACAAGCTAAAGTCGATGTGAGAAATCATACGGGGGTCGGTCCATCATTTCTTCTAGCACCGATATAACCTTTCAGAAAAAATTCTTTTATAAATGCATGAATTTCCCAGAAATGTACATAATAATGTACTTCACACTTAATCATAAATAAGAAAAGTTAATTATACGAGGGTAGTTCATAAATTTTTCGTAACTCTCGTTTATAACCAACAATGTGATGTAGGGTATTACATTGTCGGGCTTAACCGACTTTGGTATTTATACTTGTTTCTATTTGTTTGTCTCAAATAATTTAATAAAAAAAATTTAGTTGGCGTTAAAAAACAGATTATAAAAATTTGATTAAATAAAATAAACTTCTCGTATAACTTGTATGTAATATTTTATTCATTCATTCATTTATTTACTTATTTATTTTATGCTCTTTATTTATTCTTGTATTTATTTTTGTAGGTGAAGATAAAAATGTTTGGTTTACTGTTGATTTAAATATGTCAACAAAATGTTTATGACAATTCTTGTTGTTTTTCGCAACTACATACATACATACATACACACATACATACATACATACATACATACATACATACATACATACATACATACATAAATATGTATCTGTGTTATGTTGTCTGTCATGTTAATAATGTAACACTTTTGATACCCTACACCACCATAAATGTAGATGTTTGTAACGGGCGGGTAAAATATACCTACCACCACTTTAAAGTACACCGTTCGGCACCGTCTAGCTGGCTGTCTAAGTTTTAAGTTTTTTCGCAGGTCGCATTTGGAAAATATCTTAATGAAATTTGACAAATGCTATAATTTTGGACCAAGGCCGGTGCCTATTGAAATTGGTTATGATCGGTTCATTGTTTCATATCGGCCCCAAATAAATGTCCCCCCGGAATAGGGTTATTAGTCCACAAAATTCTTAAATATAAAACGATGAAACCAAATTTGGCAAAAATAAGTTTTTTTATATTCTAAAACGATGTGGCAAATTACACGAGAATCAGTCCATTATTTCTCATAGGTCCCATACAACCACCCTACCAAATATCATCTTGAAACTGATAAATCGCACATATACATGAATATTGGAAAATTATTTAATGAAATTAGGATAAATGTAAGCCAAAACCAGTATGTGAAATTATACGGTCCATAATTTTTTTTAACTCCCATGTAAACCTACAGAAACGTTTCCTTCTAAAACGCATAAATTTCACATTAACGTTAAGATCATTATAATATATTGCACACATAAGCATTATTAAGAAAAGCAAATTATACGAGGGATGTACATAAAATTTTCACAGCAGTCATTTACAACTAACAATGTGGTGAAGGGTATTATATAGTCGTGCTTGACCGACTATAACATTTTTATTTGTTTTTAGGTTACATTCAAATGATGACTTCTTGGAATCCAAAAAATGTACAAAAAGTTTTATTAATGAATCAATTGAATAGTTGAGCAAATTTATGTGTGAAGAGAAAAGGCGACAATAATTTTGAACACATTTTCGTATAAATTTATGGCATAACAAAATTTTGCAGTCACTTATTTTTATGAAAAACGCATTAATATTTGTCATCATATTGAGGTTAATAAAAAATTTGCATAAATATTTTATTTCGCAATTTTTATCTTCAATAAGCGACATATAAAAAATATTAAAAACTGTAATAATTCAGAAGTTATTTTTTTAGATTTGGAATCAAAAAAATCAAAAAAGATCTAGAAAATATTCTAAACAAGTCGAAATTAAACAGTGTTTTAAAATTGAACTGAACAAAAATCGGTGGCTTCCACATGATTAGTGCGATTTGAATTTAAGTCCACGTAGTAATACTGAGTAAATTTGAGAGTTTTGATTTCACATATCTAACGAAGGTGGATCTATAGGATTCTAACTGTAAAAGACTTGAGTTTTGAAAATATTAACGCTTTTTTTGATCTTAACAGAATGTTTGCTGCCCGATATCGGTTTATATAGAATTAGATTTTTACTTATTTTATATTAACTTTAACAATAGTTTTTTTTCAGGCAGATTTACATAGGAATTGTGTAAAAAATCGGTTCTAATAAAAACAAGTAAAAATGTTATAGTCGGTCAAGCCCGACAACATTATACCCTACATAACATTGTTGGTTGTAAATAACTGCTGCGAAAATTTTGTATATGGCCCTCGTAAAATTTTCTTTTCTTATTTATGCTTATGTGTGCAATAGACATCGTCCTTGGGCCAAAATAATACTACGTACCGAATATCATTAAGATATCTTCAAAACTAGACCTGTTCTTTGCGAACAAACTTTATTTAACATAAATCTACTCAGGAAGTGATTCTGGGTCGAACGGTATGCTTAAAAATGGTATTAAGAGTATTTTTTCTGTCCGTTACAAATATTTTGAGGTGATCAAACCATTATTTCATCATACACAAAAGTTTTTCCAGAATTTAAAATGTTGGGTCACACTCAGTAGCAAAGAAATTGGATTACATATATATGAAAGCCGACAGATATCGAATGTCCATATTTCCATATAATAATCACTGTTGAATTTTATATGGAAACAGAAGTGAATATAATAATGAGATGATAAATTCAGTTCGATTTTATGGGACTTTGTCATCTTAATGGAAAGTTTAAACACAGATCTAGCACACTGTGATAACCAGTTGTTTCGATTAATGCAGAACCCATTCACTGCTAATTTCAGACGTACTATGTTCTACCATAAAGATTGAAAAAAAAACATAATTAATCAAAGTCAATAAATATTCATAAAATAATAAGAGAGGTGTAGGAAGATTTAAGTTTGGAGTTTGGATTTTGTGAACCTAATAGGCTGCTTCAGGGGGTTCCTAAGTTGGACATTGTAAAATGTTATTAAGTTGTATACCCAATATTATGTGTATTCAAAATGTGTTTTCATAAATGTTAATTTTAATCAAAACAAGTAAGAATGCTATATATTTGTATATGCCGAATATTCAATATCCTCTATCACAAATGCGTGTGAATTACATACACACTCATACACATACACTCACAAAAGTATACAATATATAAAAGTTTTTCTTAAATATAACACAGCAACATAAAAAGTACATTTATAATTGACAATTCTACGAAAGTTCTTCGCTTTCACAAATACCAATATCTGGGTCTATATATCTCTCAACCTGTAGAGTTGACAACATTGCGGGTAAATATGATGAAATCGAGTGAAAAAGTGACTCTCAATGGGCTTAACTTTGAGGTTATTTTTTCTGCACGATACACAAAATAAAGGCATCTACATCCGAAGTCTACAAAATTAAGGGTAGTGTAGTTGGTCCTTTTACATAAATTCAAAGTGGAACTATTTATTTTTAGAATCACTTTGGTCCCCCATATGTAGAGTGAAAAATATCATTTCGATGGATGTTTCAACACGGCGACAACCCAAAGCATTAATCAAAGTTGGTCGAAAATTAGTTGTCAGCCAATGTGATCCAAGTCTTGGATTTGCCACCGCAGTCCACGGATTTGAATCCCATAGAAAACTCTTATGTAATTTTAAAAATATAAAGGATTAAGTACGTCGCTTCAGAAGTATTTTGCTCCTGATACACTGTTTAAAATCAGAAACCGTAGCGATGTCTCTGTCATAAATTTGGATTTCGTCTTAAACCACTTACATCTAAAATCACACATTCATAACACCAAATAAAACACTTTGGTCACCCCAAAATAAAATCATGTACCACACACAGTGTGGCATGTCAACTGACACTAGTTGCAACATGTTAAATTTTTACATGATTACAATGAAAATGACAACAAAATGCATTTACTATTGTAAAATATTAACAGTTATTGCCAACATTTTATAGCCATTACGATCCTTTTGCACAAATTTTATAGGCATTAAGATAATACGAATATTTTTCACTTTTATTACACAAAAGATTTATCAAAAACAAAAACAAAAAATGAAGAGATTTTGTATTAGAGATAATTTAAGCATTATTATGAGATTTAATGAACGATGTAATTGAAAATTATATTGTTAATGTTGTTGTTGCTGTTAAATTTATAGTTTAGGTTTAAATTACCTCCCCATAATATAGAGGCACAATATATATATATTGAAATAATATTCAAAAAGAAGTGTGTTTGAAATGAATGAATGAATTTGAAACTTACCAGGCATTTGTTGCTAAATTTGCCAAACTGGCTGCTGCAGCAGCATTTGTTGTTATTGTTGAACAATTAGAGCTGTTGCATTTGCTGCGCATTACCAATTGTAACCAATTGGGAATTGTTGGTATTGCCGTTGGTTCAGGTGTATATCTGCAAGAGATAATGAAGATATTAATAACAAAATTTAATTAAAATGTTCGTACATAGAAAAAACAACAATAAGAATAACAACAACAAAAATGATATTGTTAATGTTTAATCATTAAATTAATAAAAATAATCATTAATTTAATCAAATTATTCAGAATTGTGCTTAATTGGTATTTCAAATTTTGTTCTGCCAGATTTCAATGGTAATTAAGTTTGGGCGTAACAATGAAAATGTTGTTATTCAGAATTTCAAGAGTGAACCTGTACATGGATCAGTAATAATTTGGCATAATATTGGCAATTCAGCCAATTAAAGCCATATAAAATTAACGTCTTTTCAAAATTTTAACGCTTTATGTTATTTCGATAAAGAAAGAAAGCCCTTTCTTACCCTGGCACTATAAAACGTGGAAAACAAAGTAATTTCTTACAGTGGTCTCCATAAAATTCTTGGTATTAATTGAAAAAGCTTGAAAATAATCAGTTATTTTCAGTTCTTTAGGCAATTGAACCTTTTAAACTCTTAAATAAAAATATGTTTAATTGTTGAAGTGACAGCGAAGTGTCAATATTGACGATTCTTTAGTGACGCTATAGTGACCAATCATTTTTTCGAAATCGATAAATAAAATAAGTAAACCAGTAACTCTGCAGATTTTTTCTTCGTTTTTGTTTTTGGTATTGCAGACTTTGCTCAAAGGATTTTGGGTTATTATTGTGCGTAAAACTGATAGTTATAAAAGCGGTACAGCATTATCATCTAATTGCAGCTTGTTGCAATACTCAACTTGACCAAATGAATGGACAATTCTGTAAACCACCCAATTTTCTTAAACCTATTGATAGCTATTTACGTAGTTCCAAACAAATGCTAAAATTCCATCAGACTCTTCAGAACTCCTAGATCATCCACTTGTAGTACGTAGCCATAGTTATGACGATTGTACATCAACGGCTATGGATCATAATGTTGAAGATTTTACAATTAAGTTAATATTTACTTCAGGGACCATGAACAGGAAGTTATCACCTTGACAAAGTATATAATTAAAGCATTGGATTTGATGATTAATCGAACTTAAACTCTGCATGTTATCTTTGTTTTTGTTGCTGGAATAGAAGCCATTGCCCAAAGGATTTTGGTACATTATGGTGTGTGTAAAATTGAGAGTTTTGGAAACAGAACAGCTTGCCTTAGCATGACTTTATCACAGCACGAGCCTATCAAATTACATACAGCCTAAACCAGCAGGAAACATCTGTAAGCCACGCAATTTTTTTTCTATATTAAGTCTCCGTCAGCTGTACAGAGAATTTCAAACCAACGCTCAAATCCTCTCAGAGCATTTCAACAAGTGTGGTCACACCCACATCCAACATGTGCTTATTTATGCACATAAGAAGCAATAAAAAATGTTCACTGACTGGCTGTCATAGGTCCTCTTGCTTGGTAGTGAGATCTCTACAATAACCTGTCAATAACTTTTGTTGAGGTTCCGATTTAAATTACAGTCAGCAGAATATACTCTGAAGAATCTCACCAATAAACAGGCCTATACAGCTAATTCAAGTAAACCTTGCTATATCAGGTACTCCTGGCTGTCTTGCTACAAAAATTGAGTCTCTGATTGCCCATTTTGACGCCAGACTGTCGAAGTATTGGTTCACTCTTCTCTGCATCAATAGGAAGACCATAAACCTCATCAAAAAGATCTTTCAAGTATAACGCCAGGGAAACATTATCTGATTGAATTTACAGTATGAAATATTTCAATTCGACAACTGCTCTTGCGGATAAAAGAATTTGAGATAGAGAAATTCTCAATAATTTGTAATGCCGTAAAGATCGTCACTTTTTGATACAGTGCCCTGTATTTGATTTAGGTTCACTTGATATTACGACTTCTTTTAGTCCCATGTGAACTAACCCAGTTGACTTTTTCTTGGAAATAAATAAAATCCACAAATATTTCACTATTACAACAGCACCTTGACGTGTCTAACAAGTGAATAAATCGCTAACTTTATTGATATGAGTTTTGAATAAAGATTTGAATTGTTCTATTGACTAAAGGCTGCCGATCATTTCATACAGATCGGCTGTTTTCACTGAACTACCTTAACAGACTTACAGTAACACTTATAAAAATTGTAAAAAAAAAAAAATTCGACAAGAACTAAAATTTTTAAATTGATCTGATTTTATTATTTATAAGGTGTCTTTTAAGATTTTGAATTGGCAACACTGATTTAATCCAAAATTAAAACTCTAAACACTTTCATCTAAGATAAGATCTCTAAAAAACAGCTTCTAAGTTTAAAAATTCTTTTACTCACCTTATTATCGAATTGCATTGTTTAGCATTTGGCATGGCGAATATTTCACTAGCTTGTGAAGTTTTCTCCAATATATCATCGACCTCCGGTATTGGTGCCAATTCATCGCTATCATTCAAATCCACTTCAAGACTTGACATCGAACTCAAAGAATTTCGAGCTGTGGATGTATTATAATGTGATCGGGATGATTGTTGTACTTCGGCATCGTTGATAAAATCAAATTGATGTATATCGAATTTAATTAACACTACAAGATCAAGAAAACGAAAAAGAAGAAGAAGAAAAGAAACAAGGCGCAAAAAGGTAGCAACACAACAAATATCATACAAAACAAAATAATGTTAATGAGTTTAATTGAAGATGACCGATTTTATTTGGTTGCCGAAATTTAAATCTTTATATATGTAAGTCAGCTAAATTGAGCTTTGGATTCAGGAAGTTTTTATTGGCTACCAACACATGTACACAAAATTCTAAATATACAATTTCTTAATTAAAGTCTATTTTTAATTCTTTAAATCATAACACCATGATTCTCAAGATCTTGTACTCTATATATAATATTTCTAGAAATATGGTCTTCTAAAGTTCCATTCTAAAATTCAAAAATATTGCTTCTAAACATTTAGTATATTAAAAAGTCTCAGCTCCTAAACGACTTCTTGTGGATTACTTACGCCTACAACTTTCTAATGAAAAAGAAATTCCTAACTACTAAAGCATAATTCCGAATCAATAAAATCGCCTATAAATTCGTAAATTACGAACCGATTTTTTCTAAAATTCCTCTGTATCTGTATTACTTATCCTCCGAATATATAATTTCAGAAATTCTTACAAAAATATCGAAATAACATATATACATAAATCTATGTCAAAATCTACCATTAATTCCACCATAATCACATCTCCAATTTTCATTTCTAACTCACATTTTTCCAGAGATCCTAGTTTCTTGGCCAAATTGAACATCATTTCAGGTGTCCAAAAATCGGGTATACGAGCAAATACAGAACCAGCATCGGCTGGTAATTGAAAACCCAATTTGTGCAGTAATAAAACAAATGGTTGATATAGCATCGTTGTAGCCTGTTCATTGTTCCACTGGACCACGGGTATGGATTTATTTTTTACTAAAATGAAAAAATATAATATTTTTATTAAGTTCTGAAATGAAAATTAGTTCAGACAAAATAGTTATGTATGCTCTATTCGATTTTTAGAACCCTAAACACCCCATTACATTCGGATTTTCTAAGATTGATTAACATTACAGAGTTTTATGAGGTTAGAAATACCCTACATTAGGTTGCAATAGTAATTCGGATACTTCCAGAATATTACGAATAGTCCCATGACCCAGTTTTAGCAAGTACACTATTGTCTTATTCTCACTAGTTATATGGAAAGATAAATCCATTCTGTTAACTTGAGATAAACCATTAACTTGTTAAGCCGGGAAACCGTTTCCTTGGACTGGGCATTCACAGTGAAGTTGGAAGGCGGTCGTCCATATCCCTGCTACGTTAATAGTCATTGAAGGGCAATCTAAGTCTACTTGCTTATTTGCATAATATCCAATGATTACAAATATTCTCTAAGAACTCTGTTTCAAGCGTTGCTATAGTCCTGTTTATGTCATAAGTAGGCCGCAACTCCTAGGTGTGCATCTCTGTTAATCTTGGCTCCACTGTTGAAAGAGTTTGACGATCGTGATCCTGATATATCCAAACTTAAGTTCTACTGATCCTCCATTAGGTGTATCATATTCAGAACATGTCCTGACTAACTCATTCATTATACAAATGGCCCATGTGCGCAAGAGTACATATTAAGGAAAAGTTAGAAGTAAACAGTGACAGAAGTGTGATCCTACTGTCGATATAATTGCCAATATTTCCATAAATAATTCTCATCTAAAGCTCCCAACATGCCCTGAGAATGGCAAATATTTCAGCCAGAAGTCGTTAAGAAATACCTATTTCTAGAACTTCTGAAACTACACCAGATCCAACACCCCAGTTCATTCCGAAACCAACGGTTTAGATTCTTCTTGGTGTAATCATATACCACTCACTCCCGAAGGGATAAGAATACAAAATTCTGAGAAAACCCCTTTTTTAGAAAAGGCATTCTTATGGACCGGTTGTTTATCATAGTCTTCTTTAGTTCTAAATTTCATTGAAATATTCGTCAAATTAGTTTTAAATATTGAAGATGATTGGAAACATAATTGTACCAAATAACAATAAAACCAATTGTTTTATATAATGGACCTATATAAAACAATTGCTTTGATGCGGCATCAAAATACTATATATTAGACCCATATTGCTGGCAGTGGCTTAAGACAATAACAAACATTCATTGAATTCAGGTAGGAAATTTTCCAGCAGACATGTTGACAACTCAGATTTTTATTCAGTGCAATAATATGTAGACTTCATGAAGTCTTTGATGATTTTTTCTTAACATTACAAACAGAATGTCAAACTCCTGAACTCTACTTATGGCTCTAGAGGATGTGAAAACATATTCTCAATCATAACCGTTCATCTGCCTCCACTTTAGTCCCTCTGCATAGTTTAATAGAATCAATTTTTATACTCTCCATCATCAAAAGTGATTCGTAAAATTTTTAAATAAAAAAAGTAATTTAAAATCTTACAAGATTTTCAAGGTTTCAAATTCAAATGCTTTAAACTCGAAAACTCTAAGACATAACTGTAAGCTTGTTTTTGAAGGCCTTGTCAAGCTCTATAAGGCGTCAAAATATTAATACGTTTCAAAAGCTATATAATGGAGGGTTTTTCGGTGTTGATAGAATTTTTTACTTATTATATTTTTTTTAATTTATAAAACTCACATATACAATGATATGCCACCGGTTCCATAATATAAGTCAAATTCTGATGATCTTCACGTCTTGGACTATTTTTCAAAATCAGTTTTATATAACAACATTCAAGTAAAAGTTTTTGCAACCAAACCAAATGTTGTTGTTTCTTTTCCTTAACAATTAAATCGCGTAGAATCTAAAGGGAGAAATAAGAAATTTAATTTTGAATCAAAATTATGAAGAATGAGAATAAAATACCTGTATATCATCTGAAGGTTTGCCTTTACTAGGGGTGTCCTTTAAATCAATACCCGATTCTGTGGTACCCGAAGTGGGTGTGGTTAAGAGGGTACGCTGATATTCAGCATCTTCAAATTTCATTAAATCATCATATTCCACTAAAGTAATAATGTCCTTTAAAAGGAAAATTAAATATTAGAAAAGAACTTAAGCCTGGGATTTATTAAAGTTTGAACATACTTGTTGTAATAGTTGTTGTATAATTGATATTCTTGATTTCTGTTTGTTGCCATTATTTGAAAATAATTTCACTATTTTACCAACAACATCATTGTTCTTTTTGCTTTGTACATAATACCAATATAGAGTGTCCATTTCCTCTTGAGTCCAAGTGCTGTTTTAAGACAACGACGATTAATGTAGATTTTTGTGTTTTTTTATTTTTTTTGTTAACATAAAATGAAGAAATAATTAAAAATAAATTAATCATTTACACCATAATTTTAATTATTTTTTATCAATTAATTTTCAAAAAAAAAAAAAAAAATATAAAATAAAAAATTCTTTTCAATATTTTTTTCTTTTGTTTTAAAATGAAAATCGCAAATTAAATTAAGAATTTCTTAAAAACA
Source organism: Cochliomyia hominivorax (assembly GCA_004302925.2). Classification (NCBI taxonomy): domain Eukaryota; kingdom Metazoa; phylum Arthropoda; class Insecta; order Diptera; family Calliphoridae; genus Cochliomyia; species Cochliomyia hominivorax. The sequence goes on from PYHX02000158.1 coordinate 33,093,016, forward strand.
ACGTAAAAACAAAGTTAATTTCAGACCATATTTAAAAAACAATTTGTTATTGTAAATAAAGGGGGGTCAAAGTTGAAAATGACATTAACGATCCTCGTTGTCCATATCATGTGAGCCAACCACCAAGAAGAAATAGAAGAAGACAGTTGAAATTTATAATCCTGGCCCAGAATTTAGCATCATCAAGTTCAGTAGCATCATCAAGTTCCGGCACCTACTAAAGAGAATGCTAAGAATGGGAAATGACAAGTCCTTTCTTCTGCAAAAGTAGTTTTTTTAGAGTTGAAAAAAATATTTTGTTTTTATTTAATTCTTGAGAACTCAATCACATGACATGGATTCAAAAAGAACAAAATCTACTCAAGAAAACCAAAAATGTAATTTTTTTCAAAATTTTTTTCCAAAAAAAGTGATGCGTAATTTTCTAAACAAAATTTTGTATAAATAATTGTTCTTTAAATATCCACGTATTTAAATCCAATTTATTTAATTAAAAAATCAAATAAATAAATAAATAAATAAATAAATAAATAAATAAATAAATAAATAAAACTAAAAATTATTTTAAACTAATAAAATTATCTGGAAAATTTTGTAAAAATATTGAATATTTTTTATAAAAAAATAAGTTTTTTTTTTTTTTATAAGATTTTGGTAAACAAAGATTCTTACCAGACTGTAGTCTCCATATTGTGTTCTTTAGTTAATTCCGTTAAAGAGGTCGAGGGTAATGTTAGAGGACTCTTTTGGGGTGTATTCATAAATTTATGTATAACATATTCAATTAAATCGGACCAATCCTAAGAATGAAAAGAAAAATCATGATTAAAATATTTTTCAAATCGTATATTATCTACTTACATCACATAGCTCATAATCGGCTTCCCAAATCCGTGAATAGGTTTTCAATATAACCGGTTGGAAGAGTGTGCCGATTTGTCCTAAATCACCACCAATATGATGCATCATGGTGAATATGCAATCGTTAACAAATTCACCATTATTACTGAAATCATCCAATAGCATTCCATAGTAATGCATTATTTCCAATGTTGCAAATCTGGAAAACATTTTTATAGAATTATTTATCTAATGAATTGAAAACGGATCAAGTATTAATTTAACATAAACTGAAGTGATCAAATCCCTGTGAAAACTTGCTAGACAAATCCCACCGGTGGGGTTTGTCCAGTAAGTTTTCCAGTTCATATCCTTTCAAAGTCTATGCTACATTAAGTTTTGTACATTCAGTTGAGATACTCTTAGACCGGCCATTATCAATATCCTCATAGGTCCACCTAGAAAGCCAATCATATAAAAAAATAAAATAACAGCAATGTTAAATCCACAAAAAACTAATCACCTCTAAGTCAGTTTGAAAGAGGTTTTCAGTCAAAAAATCTGGTGGATGTTTCAACAACTATTTTATTTTAATTTATGATTTCTGATTTATATACTACAAACCGAGGAATTAAATCCTTAGCTTTGTATCGGCTAAACATTATAATTAATTGAAGACATTCAGTGAAGGAAATTCTTGAAGTTCTGGCAGATCGTAGAGTAAAATTTATTGACACTTCGATTCGTCAAAATGCTTAAGATAAAAAACTTCAATTTGGTCAGATGGTTTCATAAGCTCTTTGTGACTAATTGT